>CM030364.1:131296069-131826069 GCA_017893485.1 Hemerocallis citrina | reverse complement strand
TCAAACTCAAAACCAAGAACTAGACCATGGTTTTGTAGAAAACCACCTAGCCTACCCCCTACCCCCTACCCCTTGGGCCGGCCTACACCCCCCCTCTTTCCCCCCTCTTTCCTCACTCCCCTTCTCATTAAAACCCCCTTTTTCCCACTCCTAAGCTCTGGAAATTTCAGAAAGAAAGAAAGGGAAAAGAGAAAGAGAAGGAGAGAAAGAAAGGAGCAAATTTGAAGAGGAGTTCTCAAGCTTGGAGTATGATTTTTGGAGGAGCAAGCTCAAGACAACCACATCTTCTCAAGCCATCTCAGGGTGGGGAGTTCTCTAAACCTGTTCTTGTTCATTCTTGTTTAAATTACTTGCATGCATGAGTAATAGTAGTTGAGAAATGGTTGTTTAAGAGTGGATTGTTAGAAATCTGAAACTAGAACCAGAAAACATGATCTGTATGCCTTAGTTCTGAATTTTCAGAGAGCAAATTACTTGGATTTTGATCTTCAAATTTTCAAAGACTGATCTCACATATGTCTAGAAGATGCATGAATTATTTCGAAATTTTCTGATGATGTTTGATATTTTAGTAAAATCCATTTTGTGGACTGAGCCGTAAAGCAGGAACAGGATCTGTATATTGTGATAACTGAGCTTGTGGGAATTCTTATAATTAATTGGCACATAATATATGGCTGAAATTTTTACCATGATTTCTTGCATGCATGTTCAATGCATGCAAGAAAAAAAATTATTTGGATGAAGTTTCATGCATGTTCAAAATTATTTAATCAACAGTAGTCAAGACTGCAATTGAAGAACAACAAGATTTTTATGCATGTTTAAAACAGATAGAACTTAGTGAATACTTGGAATTTGGATATGAAGCTTTTTGTATGTTGTTAATAATGATGCATAGTTTCTGTAATGCAAATTTGGTGACCATTTGATCATTATGTGATTTATGATGGATTTTTTTAGCATGTATTGTGCATAACACAGTCAGAATGAACACTTTGATAAGATGGTACTGTTGAGGCTCTGTAAGAGCAGAATTCGAGGAAGTGTTCTACTAGGAATTTGTAGTAGACATCTAGTGCTTTCCAAAGAGCCTTATTTGAAGAAATTCTTTTGGTTAGATTATTAAATATGATTTTTGCAATGTTGGACAAAAACCAGAATTTGAGCTGAAGGCTCTGTTTGAGTATTGTCTCATGTTTGGTTCTGTACACCTCAGAGTAATATCTGTTTTAGGGTGTTCAAATGATATAATTTGGATTGGTGATCAACTAGGAAGTTTTAGAGGACATTCACACCTTTCCATAGAACCTGGATCGGTAGCATTCTGATGAACAGGTAGGATCTTATGCTATTGGCAAGGTGCAGCCAGTGTTCAGGAAGTACATAGGCTAAGGCTTGTGAGACCAATTTGAGGATTTAGATTACTGAATCTGAGATGATGATCAACTAGAGAGTTGTAGACAAGGTCTTTACCTTTTCAGATTGGGCCTGAACATCGAAATCTGAGTTGTTTTGTGGGAGTTATGATCTTTTTAAGTTTCAGACAGAATACCATTAGTTGTTTAGTCATGGTTTTGCCATAGTGTTGGGAGAACCGTTCCCCTTGTGTACCTAAGAGTTGATGACTCACTGTTCAGGGGTGAATGGTGTCTTGATGGTCTTGTTGGTTTGACTCCTGTGGAGGTTTGTTGTGACTCGAGTTAGTCACTAGGGTAGGGTGATGCCCTACGCCTATCGACCCTAAATGAGAACTTCCGCCGGGCATTTGGACATCCAGTTTGGTGCCGTCGCGTTGTATTCATGCCGGTTGAGGATGAGCGTGGGCCATGGTGAGGGACGATTCCAAGCTAGGGGAAGTGGCGAGTGGGATTTGCGTCGCTGGGGCCAGTGTTCAATGGATAAAGTTTTGGAAGCAATCATCTTTTACCAAAATGGTTAGAGTGAGTCTTGGATTAGAGGGATGTATTAGGGGTTTGTACATTCCATTAGTACTAGCAAACCATAGTCGGGTGATGTACTTGTCATGTCGTAGGGATACAGATTTTGTTATCAGGTTTTGAGTTTGCGGCCTCGTATCTTGATTTGTTAATTCTCAAAGAGCCGGAGTAAGGAATGGAAGGTGCTCCTGTCGGATAGGGAGATTTGACCCTCGAAGCCATCATGTTACTATGCACGTGGGTTTGTTCTATATATAAATGATTGACGTCATTGGGTGCATGGCCTATATCGGAAGCTTATTGGGTACATGGTTTCATATCGGAAGGTTTTCATGGCTTTTTGAGTGAGGTCTGTACGCGGGTACTAAGTGAAAAACACGACCACCACTTTTAGGGACTGAAGTGCGAAATTAAACCGAATGACTACAACCTCCTCAGACAATAGAAATCTATTAGGAACAGGATGAGTACAAGGGTAGGATGCATGACGAGGGATTGAACCCTACAATCAGGATAGGCGAACTCTTTGGATAGTATGTAGTATGGGATGCATACTTTTTTATTGAAGTTAATTTTGGGAAAGTATGTAGTATGGGATGCATACATTCCCAAATGAATTGCATTATAGTAGATGCATCATGTGCATTCCTTATTGTATGCATTAAATTAGGCCATGCTTGATTCTGGAACGTATGTAGTATGGGATGCATGCAGATCCAGAGTCTCCAAGTCTTGCTTGCATTAGAAGTAGGCATGTGACTGGTGCATTTAGTTGTTAGATCATGGCATACACGAATACTAGGGAATTTAGGATGCATGTTTCCTTTTCCATTCAAGATGGTTTGTGGTTGCCAGTTCGGAGATCGCTGTTTTTTATCCGCATTGCATCAGTCGAAGTATTGACGTTCCCCACATTTTAGGTACCGGTCCTACCTTTCAAGCAGGTGCAGAAATATCAGAGTCGCACAGCAGAAGACTCAAACCAAGGAGCAAGCCCCAGGGAAGCAAATTGACCACTCAACGGAGTTTCGGCTGTGATCCGTCGACTGCCATTCCGAGAGACATCTGATAACTTTACAAGATGAGTTGGTATATATTTTGTAATAAGATGTAATGAGTTAATGTAATTTGTAATCTTGTTCAAGAACAAGATATTGGTTGTAATCGATGATGTAATGATTTTATTTGGCAATAAAAAGTTCTTTAAATTTTCATGTTATTACTGTGTTGAGATTCATTTGAAGGCAAAGATTCTGGTTGCATCACGAATGTCCGATAACGGGGATCCGGGGCATTACAGTGTAGTTGTTTCAAGATCTATTCCCATGAAAACCCTTGATTAGATCTTGTCTATATGTATTGATTTGCTCGTAGTTGTCTCATTACACATACGACATGAATTTAGACTTAGATCTAATTGATTCTTGCTGCAAATATGTACGTTGGGTGTGATCCATTAGTTGTTGTATGAATCTTACATGCTTGACGTGTTGCTGGTAGTATATCCTGTTGTAGATCTGTTAAATACCCTATACCATATTTCTCATTTTGTTATGATTTGGGTGTGTTACATATGAACTAGTTGATTTTATGCATAAAGAATATTTCTTTTTTTGCTGCTGCCCCGTTTTTGTTCAGTATTTTAGATCCTATTAAGGTCAGTAAAAAAAAATTGTTTGTGAATATGAATTATAGAGAATTTTGTCTACTTTGCAAAATTTCTGACAGATCTCAGTTTCGATTTGTAAGTTGCAAGTTATTGCTGTTTTACCACAGAGGTTTACAAAATTACAGATTTGGTTTTATGTGAATTCTGGAGAGTAACTTATTTTTATACTGATGTTAAAGATAATATTTTGATCCAATATTTTGCTGAGTACAACTAGACTTGACTGGGATTAACTGCTAATTTTTGTGGATTTATTTGATGACTTCTACAAACTCTTCTATGCTTCCAAACAACTACTATACTTGCAGAATTTCCATGCTGTTTAGTAAAGAACCTAAATTTTAACCTGATTCTACTTGTTGTTGATAAAAACTTTGTGAATATTAAATGTATCCTACTGTATCTATTTTATCACCCCATTTGACAGATCTGGATTTCAATTTATATTTTGTAATCTATTGCTGTGTTTAAAGTTTCAGATTTACAAAATTACTGCATCTTGCTGTCTTCTGATTTTATTTGACTAAACTATCTATGCTGGAATATTATGAAAATTTGTTTGCTGATACTAGACATATTAGCGAATACCCCAGATTTTTATTTGATTTAATTAGTAAGTTTTTATACCATTTTCCTATTTATGAACACAAACTTGTGATTTCTAGCCGAACATGTTTTCTGGATACAATTCTGTTTTGAGTCATGTTTTTGTGAAATACCATATGACTTATATACTTGCTGGATTCGGCCGAGAGTCTATTTTCCAGAGTTTCTAACAGATTCAGATTTGCATGTTGTGACAACGGGAATTCCAAATTTGGTGTAGTACTGTCTTACAGTCCTAAACTAGAATTTTCGTTGTCCTAATCTTTTATGAGTTGTCTTTTACCTGTACATGTTTATCTTCTGACCTGAACCTATCACTTGTTTATACCATGTTATTCTTGCTCTATTTTATGCACGTATATGCCTGTTTGATAATAATAACCAATAACCAAGTCAGGGTTAAGGGAAAGATCTAGTAGTGGAACATATAAAATGTGTACTTGGAAGGGGAGTCCGTGTTTCCCACCTGATTATCTTTTATCTGTTACGTGTTCATGACTACATTATACACAATTCTGTTTATCTGATTACCTGGCTGCACACTTCCCTATAAGAAGGTGTACTCAGAAAAGGACCCGTAGGTTCTACCTGTACCTGTATCTGTATCTATATCTGTTTATCTGATACCTGAGTACACAGCCCCATACAGACCACTACGAATTCTAAATGCAAGCTTGTTTGAATGTAGCAATCATGTGGTAAATAGATGGGACGCATGAAGTGCTATCTAGATAGAAATAAATACAAGACTTAACATAACATGACATCTGTTACATGCTTACCTATACATGTTACCTGCTTACCTATTTATCTGCTTGCCTGATACTTGATACCTGATACATATCACCTGTACCCTGTTAGTATATCATAATATCTAATTTTGTTTTCTGATTCATATTAGACATTCTGTTTTGCTATTTCATTCATTCGATGCTATGTTTGATTCCGCCGTCACTCTACATATGTTTATCTTTTTCTGTACTTGTGTCTGCACTACAAGCGGCCCGTAACTTGCATTGATGGGAGTTTTTTTTTCCCCTTTTCCTGGAGTTTGTTAAATTGCAAAATTTGGTGATCAGTTGCCGCTGGAGTAGGTGATCAAAGATTCTAGTTGCTGGATTCTTGCTATTATTATTTCTTGTTGCTTATTTTGAATAAATGTATCTGCTACTTAGATTATTTTGTATTGGGCAGTTTGACCCAGAATTTATAACTTGTTCCATATCTGGTTTATTTGAGATTTATTAAATATTGTTTCAAGTAAATTCTATTGGTATATTGATTCATTCATGCATGCGTGGTTGATTTCTCCTTATTTACTTCCTGATATTCCTGTGAAATGTTGTAAAAATCCTAACAGCTTATGGATGATGAAAATCTTTCGCTGGACTTAGTCGCGTATCCATATTCCGTATTTCTTTTTGGGAAGCGGGGCGTGACATCTACAGAATTCACATAAAACCGAATCTGAAATTTTTTACACATCTGTAGTAAAACAGCAATAACTTGCAACTCACAGATCGAAACTATGATCTATCAGAATTCTGTAAAATAGCCAGCAAGATCTACGATTTATATTCACAAATAAAGTTGATTTACTGACCTTAATAGGGTCTAAAATACTATACAAAACCGGGACAATAGCAAAAATAGAAATCCTCTTATGTATTAAATCGACTACTTCATGCGCAACAAATCCAAATCAAAGCAAAACACAAGCATGGTATAGTAGATGTCCAAGCAACATGGTATGAGGTGTTTAACAAGTCTACAACAAGATATACTACGACAATCACATCATGCATGCAAGATCATATGACACATCATGAATCACGAACAACATACGTATATGCAACAAGAATTGATTATTTCTAGGTTATTTCATGTTGTGTGTGTAACGAGGGACGACTACAGATGGATCAACATATAGAGACGAGATCTAACAAGGAATTTGCACAAGAATGAATCTAGAGACAAAAGCTACACTACAGGCAGTATTTAGTACTTGTATTATACCGTAACATCCCGTATAAAATTTTTAAATGAAAAATACATTTCTTATTTTTACACGTGCAACGCACGTGCAATTTCATCTTATGATTTTTTATTCTCAATTTTATTTAAAAGTTATGAACAATTTTCTTTCATTCATTTTTGTTGCATATTAGAACCCATAAGCCTAATAGAAGACTCTAAGCCTATTAAAATAAATTAAATAAATAAAAATAGACCGATCCCACAAGAGGAAGCCTACTAAGAAAAATCCTACAATTAGTTGTACACTTATCATGTAAACAACAAGTACAAATAAATAAATAACAATTAACAAATGAGAGTGTGTGCTTGTGGGTTGTACGTGCACGTAGTGCAACCCAAAAGTCACAAGAAGAGTTAGCCATGTATAAGAATAGGAAGACTTGGGAGTTTGTGAGAGTAATGGTGAGTGGGCAATTAGTGAAGGGGGTTATGTAGGTTATGAATTAGAATACTTAATTTGAGTAGTAGAAGTGCCTTCTCAAACCCTATAAATACCACCCCCTTTTCTTCATAATCTTGCACCAAAGATCAAAAGAAACAAAAGATAAAAATAAGAAAGAGAGAATTGTTTGAGTGCCCAAGTGGTCACCGCCAGTTGGTACCCGCGCACGGACCTCCTTAGAAACCGCGTTGAACCTAGTCCTTATGACCCTTGGTTCCACATGTCCACCCATGGACTTACGCATGCGTGTTCACCCCTGGCCTGGGTTATGAACTTATAAATATATATACCAAAACACAAAAACCCGCGCTTTAGGGACCCGAGCACCACGGGAGGTCAAATCCTCCGGGCCTCCCGCACCTTACTTCGGCAAAACTTTGGGAATCAATAGATCGAGATACGAGGTGGGGATGCAATCCGTGAGCGGCTGAGAACGTATCCCTTCGACTGGAAGATACAACACCGACTATGGTTTACTAGGACTAATGCAATTTCCCAACCCCTTTAATAACCATTCTAACCCCTACCTTACTCTAATTATTTCGGGTAAGAATTAACTACTTCCACACTTGCCTATCAACCTCTAGCCCCTGGCGACACCGGTCTGGTTCGCCACTTCCCCGACTTGGACTCGTCCAGCATAATGGCCTACGCCTGCAGCTTCTCCGGCTGTAAATATAAAATTGCCCCGTGAGCTCCACTCACTGGCATGCTCGGACGTCCTACGCTCGGTAGAAGTCTAATAATATAGGCTTGATAAGTGCAGGATATCCTTTACCCTAGTGACTAACTCGAGTCACACATCCCACTCAGGGAATCAACAACCTCAGTAACAGAGATCAACCATCCCTAGACAGGAGTCACCGACTCAGCTCACACAAGGGAAAAATGCTTTCATAACCCTTAGTCCAAACCTAGCCTAAGCGACCTACGGGTTTCTGACCGAATCTCAAAATGGTCATAACTCTCTCGATACAACTCCGATTGGAGTGTACGAGCCCAACCTGGAAAGGTAAGATCCTAGGCTGAAACTTCCTAGTTGATCAAGAGCTTAGATTCAAACATCTAAGTCCTCGAAATAGCTTCTCAAGCTCCAGCCCGCGTGCTTCCTGTGTACGGGCTGCACCTTACCAGTAGCACAAATCCTACTCGTTCATTAGAACGACACAAACTCAAATTCTGTAGAAGGGTGTAGGTGTCCTCAACAACTCTCTAGTTGGTCATGAGTCCAAATTATACCATTAAGTCACCCTAACACACTCGTTTGTCATCGATACACCAATTCACACAATTGGTCTCTCCAATTCAGAGCACTCAGCTCTACTCTAGTCCGCTGTCCAGTCTTACAAAAATCATAATAATTCAACCGTTTACTAGAATTGCCTCAAATTAGTTTTGTTGGAAAGGTCTAGGTGTCCACTACAACTCTCTAATGAGTCATGATCCTCAAAATGTGCCTCTAACAAGTCTCAAATTCCCAATCTTTACTGAGTATCAAAACTGGCTGAAAACAGCACAGTGCTTAATCACAAAATCATAATAAATTGTAAACTTGTCTAAATGACATAAAATTTATGGTGGTGAAATTAGACATCATACCCAACATCATGCAAAAGACCCCATGTCAAAATTCCAATTATACAGTGAGTACTATCTATTGTAAGTTAGCACAGAAACCATCAAGTTTTCTAATTCAACATCAGATACTGGTTATAGATCGATTTTTCTAATGCCTATAAACTCATCCAAATAATTTACTAATTTTTTTGCATAATCAACATACATTCAGGAACATTGGGTAAAAATTTCAGATCAATAAAAAGTTTCAATAAATCAGGGAAATTCCTACAATATCAGCCATCCTGTTTATCTTTTTCTGAGTTTGCCATACGACACAGCTCCATCTCACGATTTCATTAGCATATCAAATGATCATAGGAAAATCTGAAATAAATCATGGATGATTCTAACACATATATAAACAAAGCCTTTTAATTTCATTATCTAATTCATCATATTTTGCTCTCGGGAAAATCCACAAAATGGTACTCCGATTCAGTTTTTCTAGTTCAATTCTGACTTCAACTTTTAACCTTTAAATGATCAACCCTGTGCATCCTACCATACATGAATGCAATCACCATGGGGGGGTGTAGCATAGGATTGTAGGGTGGTTTTAGGTAAAACCATGGCTTGTAACCAATGGTTTTGTGGCTGAAGTGTTGGCTGTCCTATTTAGCTTAAATGGGTTCCTATGGGTGCGAGACGAGCAGTTTTAACGAGTGCACGCAATATATATCCACTGTAGTATCATACAGTGTCATATTTGCATGGACGTCGTACCGAAAACTAGCGTTATATTAATATCGGTCATTCTCATTCTCGTGCATCTTTTAGAATGCAATTCACCCATGAACCGTCCCGTAACCCTAACCATATACCACGATATCAAAATCAAACAAACCACTGCAATCGTGTGCACGCATACCATCAATATACATACATACATATATATTCAGGTATCGTACAATACGGGGTGTTACATCACTCCCTCTTTAGAATCGTTCTGTCCCCAAAACGACGCTAGGGGCGCAAATAACAGATACTCATTAATGATCTGAAGATATTTTTCTGGATCATCACCAATTCCTCGAGGAACACCCTAGAAACTTACTCTTAGAGTGCTCAAATACCGGCTCCCAAGCCTCAAGTGCTCAACGCACTCCTCCATTCTGGAGATCAATCTCACCATGTGGATCATTTTGGAGTATACCGCATCCCGTATCCACTGTACTGGGGATGAATCACCTTGGGGTGTGTTTCTCTCGTCCTGGACTACTGGAGATCAATCCCTCTCCATAAACTCCCTGGGGTCTATTGCGTCCTACGTTCCGGAAATACTGGGGAATATCTCGCTCTACGAATTATTCTCGAGCCCTCACCACACGAACTCCTTATGAGTTTTGCTCTCGTCCCGAACTACTGGAGATCATTCCCACTCCACAGAACACTCTAGGGCCTATTTCATCTCTCGTCTAGAATGCTGGGGAATATCTCTTCTTCGCGGATCGTCCTTGAGCCCCCTATTCATCCTTGAATTTCTTCGTGGGTACTACTCTCGTCCTCGGAATACTGGAGACCAATTCCTACTCCACAGATCATTATGGGGCCTATTTCATCTCTCGTCTGGAATACTAAGGAACTTCTCACTCTGCGGATCATTATGGAGCCAACGTCCCACTAACCTATTTGTACATGCTGCTCTCATCCCTGGAATACTGGAGACCAATTCCTAGTCCACAGATCATTCAGGGGCATATTTCATCCCTCGTCTGGAATACCGAGGAATTTCTCACTCCATGGATCATTCTGGAGTCAACGTCATACACGACCTTCCCGTGCGCATCACTCTCGTCCTCGGAATACTGGAGACCAATTCCTACTCCACAGATCATTATGGGGCATATTTCATCCCTCGTCTGGAAAACTGAGGAACTTCTCACTCCGTGGATTATTCTGGAGCCAATGTCACACAATCCTTCCCATAGTGTCGCTCTCGTCCTCGGAATACTGGAGACCAATTCCTACTCCACAGATCATTCAGGGGCATATTTCATCCCTCGTCTGGAATACTGAGGAATTTCTCACTCCATGGATCATTCTGGAGTCAACATCATACACGACCTTCTCGTGCACATCGCTCTCGTCCTCGGAATACTGGAGACCAATTCCTACTCTACAGATCATTATGGGGCATATTTCATCCCTCGTCTGGAATACTGAGGAACTTCTCACTCCGTGGATCATTCTGGAGCCAATGTCACACAATCCTTCCCATGAGTGTCGCTCTCGTCCTCGGAATATTGGAAACCAATTCCTACTCCATAGATCATTCTGGGGCATATTTCATCTCTCGTCTGGAATACTGAGAAACTTCTCACTCCGTGGATCATTCTGGAACCAACGTCATGCACGACTTTCCTGTGAGTATCGCTCTCGTCCTCGGAATAATGGAGACCAATTCCTACTCCACAGATCATTATGGGGCCTATTTCATCCCTCGTCTGGAATACTGAGGAACTTCTCACTCCGGGGATCATTATGGAACCTTTCTACTCACGATCATTCTTGTTTCATCACATCTCCTTTCTAGGGCCTAAGTCAAGCTCTCAGAACATCATCTAGCTCTCGGTTGCACTACTAGAGGGTCGATGACCACTCCCTCCTCAGAAGCAAACGAGGCTTACCAAGGAGAAGGAAAAAATTCAGTTTTATGCTTTATCCCAACCACTCAAATAAATAAGCGCAAGACACGAGATGACCAAATGCCCAAGGAAACTTTCACGCTTTATAGAAGTCATAATATCTTGCTACAGAACACAGTACAAATTTGCCATTCATGGCTAGCAAGAAATGCAACTAACAAAATATATTACTATTGTAGACCATGTACCACTTCACACTTCCTTCCAGTTAGGCTGAAGTTCTTCCCTGACGAACAGGCTTCTTTCCTTTACTGACCACCTTTAGTAACTGGTCATTGGGGTTCCCTTGTAGTTGTACATTTGATTTCTTGTGCCCGGCTTCTCTGCAGTTATAGCAGGTGGTTGTCTGGGCTCTTTTTGAGCATTGACTCTTGAATTGACCTTGTTCCTTACAAAAGTAACACACCACCATCCGACTAGGCTCCTTAAGCCTTTTGGACTCGGGAGTTGAATTCTTCTTATCATGGTCGGGGGTGAGACTAGCCTTCTTCCTCTTTTTCTTCTCCTCGGCCTCGCCTTGACTCTGTCTCATGTCTATTTTGGTTACCGCAGCTCGCTTTACTAGCTTGTCGAATCGACGAATGCCTAACGGAACCATCCTTGACCTCAGCCCAGGCCTAAGCCCTTGCTCAAACCTCTGGGCTTTCCTTGCTTCCTCCTGGACCATCTCTGGTGCATACCGTCTTGAAGCTGCTTTTGTTCTTCCTTTAGTTGTGTTATCTGTGCCTGAAGAAATTCGATCTGCTGCTGTGCCCGGCGGATCGCCTTGTCCCGGTGTTTTCCCAGCCCTTTCATTTCTAGATACCCGATGGCTATCCTCTGCTGCTCCGCAGTTGGGTCTAGCGATGGTGGAGGTGAGTTCTCCTCACCATCAGTCTTCTGTAGCACTTTCCTCATTTCTTCCTCCATCGTCATCATTTTCCTTATAGGTATTGGCTCATCTACTGTTACTGACCCATCCTGGATGAAGATATCTTCGAACACCATCTGTAAAACATAACCAGGGTTTAGTTTCGGAATCACAGACACATATTGTTCTGTTTGCCTCCACTAATGTCTGGTAACAGACTAGCCACCATTTGGACTTGACTGCTCCAAGCTTGTTAGTAAAAATGAAGTAAACTGAGATTGGTTCACATATAAGGAAGATCATAATCATAAGTTGTAAGTGCTACCATATGATTTATAATCATTCTATCTGCCAACTAGAATCATTTTATCTGGCCTTCAAGTCTAATTTCCTACTGTGTTAGACTGCAAATTGAAG
Organism: Hemerocallis citrina; assembly: GCA_017893485.1. Taxonomy (NCBI): domain Eukaryota; kingdom Viridiplantae; phylum Streptophyta; class Magnoliopsida; order Asparagales; family Asphodelaceae; genus Hemerocallis; species Hemerocallis citrina. The sequence continues at coordinate 131,813,843 of CM030364.1, read as the reverse complement.
TCAGCTCTGATACCACTTCTGTAGCCCCGGATCCCCGTTACCGGACATCCGTGACACTCCCCAGAATCTTTGCCTTCAAATGCATCTCAACACAATAATAACATGGAAATTTAAAAACTTTTTATTGTCAAATAAGTCATTACATTATTGATTACAACCAATGTCTTGTTCCTGACAAGAATACAAATTACATCAATTCATTACAACTTATTACAAATAATTACAGATTCCACTTGTAAAGCTATCAGCTGCCTCCTGGAAAGGTAATCGACTGATCACTCGCTGAATTTCGCTGAGTGGGCCATCGGCTCCTCTGGGACTTGCTCCTCGGCTTGAGTCTTCTGCTGCGTGACTCTGATATTTCTGCACCTGCTCGAAAGGTAGAATCGGCACCTAAAAGGTAGGGAACGTCAGTACTTCGACTGATGCAATACTGATAATAACAGCGATCCTCCAAACTGGCAATCACAAACCATCTTGAATGGAAAAGGAAACATGCATCCTAAATTGTGTAATGTTCGTGTATGCCATGATCTAACAAATAAATGCACCAATCACAAGCCTATTCTAAAACAAGTAAGACTTGGGAATCTAGATCCGCGTGCATCCCATACTACATGCGTTCAAGATCCAAGCATAGCCTAATCTAATGCACAAACAAGAATGCACACGATGCACCTACTCTAATGCAATTCAGTTGGGAACGTATGCATCCCATACTACATACTTTCCCAAAATCAACTTCGATGGAAACGTATGCATTCCATACTACATACTTTCCAAGGAGTTCGCCTCTCCTGATTGTAGGGTTCAATCTCTCGACATGCATCCTACCCTTGTACCCATCCAGTTCCCAATAGATTGTTCATCGCCCAAGGAGAATGCAGCGGTCGGTCTAATTCCGCCCTGCAGTGCCCAAGTGGACACCGCCAGTTGGTACCCGTGCACGGACCTCCTTAGAAACCGCATTGAACCTGGTCCTTATGACCCTTGGTTCCACATGTCCACCCATGGACTTACGCATGCGTGTTCACCCCTGGCCCGGGTTAGGAACTTATATATATATATATATATATATATATATATATATATATATATATATATATATATACACCAAAACAAAAAAAATCTGCGCTTTAGGGATGTGAGCACCATGGGAGGTCAAATCCTCAGGGCCTCCCGCACCTTACTTCGGCAAAACTTTGGGAATCAACAGATCGAGATACGAGCCGGGGATGCAATCCATGAGCGGCCGAGAACGTATCCCTACGACTGGAAGATACAATACCGACTTTGGTTTACTAGGACTAATGCAATTTCCCAACCCTTTTAATAACCATTCTAGCCCCTACCTTACTCTAATTATTTCGGGTAAGAATTAACTGCTTCCACACTTGCCTATCAACGTCTAGCCCCTGGCGACACCGGTCTGGTTCGCCACTTCCCCGACTTGGACTCGTCCAGCATAATGGCCTACGCCTGCCTGCTTCCCCGACTGTAAATATAAAATTTCCTCGTGAGCTCCACTCAATGGCATGCTCGGACGTCCTATGCTCGGCAGAAGTCTAATAATATAGGCTTGATAGGTGCAGGGTATCCTTTACCCTAGTGACTAACTCGAGTCACACATCCCACTCGGGGAATCAACAACCTCAACAACAGAGATCAACCATCCCTAGACACGAGTCACCGACTCAGCTCACACACAAGGGAAAAATGCTTTCACAATCCTTAGTCCAAACCCAGACTAAGCGACCTACGGGGTTTTTGCCCGAATCTCAATATGGTCATAACTCTCTCGATACAACTCCAATTGGAGTGTACAAGCCCAACCTGGAAAAGTAAGATCCTAGGATACAACTTCCTGGTTGATCATGAGCTTAGATTCAAACATCTAAGTCCTCGAAATAGCTTCTCAAGCTCCAGCCCGCGTGCTTCCTGTGCACGGGCTGCACCTTACCAGTAGCACAAAATCCTACTCGTTCATTAGAACGACACAAACTCAAATTCTGTAGAAGGGTGTAGGTATCCTCAACAACTCTCTAGTTGGTTATGAGTCCAAATTATACCATTAAGTCACCCTAACACACTCATTTATCATCGATACACCAATTCACACAATTGGTCTCTCCAATTCAGAGCACTCAGCTCTACTCTAGTTCTCTGTCCAGTCTTACAAAAATCATAATAATTCAACCATTTACTGGAATTGCCTCAAATTAGTTTTGTTGGAAAGGTCTAGGTGTCCACTACAACTCTCTAATGAGTCATGATCCTCAAAATGTGCCTCTAACAAGTCTCAAATTCCGAATCTTTACAGAGTATCAAAACTGGCTGAAAAAAGCACAATGCTTAATCACAAAATCATAATAAATTGCACACTTGTCTAAATGACATAACATTTATGGTGGTGAAACTAAACATCATACCCAACATCATGCGAAGACCTTATGTCAAAACTCCAATTATATAGTGAGTACTATCTATTGTAAGTCAGCACAAAAGCCATCAAGTTTTCTAATTCAACATCAGATACTGGTTATAGATCGATTTTTCTCATGTCTATAAGATCATCAAAATAATTTACTGATTTTTGTACATAATCAACATGCATGCCGAAACATTGGGTAAAAATTTGAGATCAATAGCATGCTTCAATAAATCATGAAAATTTCTACAATATCAGCCATCCTGTTTATCTTTTTCTGAGTCTGCCTTACGACACAGATCCATCTCATGATTTTATTAGCATATTAAATGATCATAGAAAAATCTGAAATAAATCATGGATGATCCTAACACATATATGCACAAACTCTTTTAATTTCATGGTCTAATTCATCATATTTTGCTCTCGGGAAAATCCACAAAATGGTACTCCAAATTAGTTTTTCTAGTTCAATTCTGACTTTAACTTTTAACCTTTAAATGATCAACCCTATGAATCCTACCATACATGCATGCAATCAAAATCATTTAAAAGACAAGAAAATCAGGTTTAGAGAAACTCCCCACCCTTGGTTGTAGTAGAGGAATGATCTTCTTCAAGCTTCCTTCCTTGAAAATCTCTTCTTGATCTTTCTTCTTCATTTTCTTCTTCCTTCTCTCCTATTTCTCTTGAGGAGGTTTCTTTCTGAAATTTCCAGAGCAAAGAGAGGTAATGAAGTGAGAAAATGAAGGAGAAGGGAGGGGTATAGGCCGGATTCTATTGGGGGTGTAGCATAGGATTGTAGGGTGGTTTTAGGCAAAACCATGGCTTGTAGCCAATGGTTTTATGGCTGAAGTGTTGGCTTTCCTATTTAGCTTAAATGGGTTCCTATGGTAGCGAGACGAGCGGTTTTTACGAGTACACGCAATATATATCCAGTGTAGCATCATACAGTGTTATATTTGCATGGGCGTCGTACCGAAAACTAGCGTTATACTAATATCGGTCCTTCTCGTTCTCGTGCATCGTTTAGAATGCAATTCACCCATGAACCGTCCTGTAATCCTAACCATATACCACGATATCAAAATCAAACAAAACTCTGCAATCGTGTGCACGCATACAGTCAATATACATACATACATTTATATTCAGGTATCGTACAATACGGGGTGTTACAGTTGCCATATAATAGATGCCGAAGTCCGCATCTCCAATTGGTACCTAGCTACAGATATATTGTACCTAATCTGACATGTTCTTCGAAATTTCAGTTCACTGCGATTCCAACTTGTAATTTTAGGCCTTTTGTTAGCGGCTAATAATGTGTCGGCAACATTTTTCATTGTTGCACTGATTGGAACACACACATGTGTGTATTCATAAGCCCAGTACCGAGAATAGAAAGATGTACTAGTTTGGAATATAGAAAATAATATTGTATTTTAAAGTTTAAATATTGAATCTAATTAATTTCAGTAAATCGAGTACTTGCCATGGGCCGTTGAATGATTTCACTGTATTTTTTGAACATGAATCTAGAGACATGTATAACATTGCCAAAGCTAGACTACCCTAATCAAATGTGCCAACTTTAGTTAGATCTTCAAGGGCTGCAAGCCAACCACACCTTACAATGGAAGCACCGTTGGCGAAAAAAATTCACCCAAGAAGAAAATAAAAAATGCATCGGCAACTGTCATGGCTTTAACGTTATTAGTTTTTGCTGCCTCAATCACACAGCTGTGAAAATATTACTTCATGAACGAACAACGTATTCCCTGAGACTTCCAATCATCGGCAGTTATTTCAGGAAAGAAGCAGATTTATACTAATTCGAAGGGATATTCCTCGTTGTTACATGGTGGCTTATCGCTGACTCCGATGGATATCCCCGTTAACATCGGCCAATCCAATGGGGTAAATCCCAATTCACCACACGGCAGATGAAATGTGTGGTCCCACCATATCTCAACCAATGCCTCGACAAACTTATGAGATGAATTCTCCGTATCAATTGTTAAAAATTGCTGCCAGCCTGTATTATCAATTATTTCTTTCACTAGTGGGATATGAGAGCATATCTTGTAAGCTTTGATTGGACCATTCGAACTTCTCCTAAATGCACAAAATCCACCGAAAGATATTTCAGTAATATGCTTACAAATATGACGCCGGTTGTCGACTACCGTTGTCCACATTGTTGGATCGCATAAATCAATATCTTGAGTAACCAATTCAGGTTGTTAGCCTCTATTGCAATGATCCAAACTAGTTTGACCCTTTGGTTTGAGCCTACCAATAAATTGTCGGATCGACATTCTGTTTTGTTGGATTTGAAGTAGTATTAAGGGAAAAAATGAGTTGGGACAGAGGTGAAGTTGGTTCTGTTGTTTGAAGTGCAATTAACGAATATGAACTAATTTTATAGGTTGAGAGAAAGACATCGGAGGGTATTTCAGGGGGAAAAAAAAGTTGAAAGCTGATCGAAAGACAAAATGATTTACCTTTTGAAAACTTTTTTTTTGGATTTTTTCCTAAGAGATGGAAAACAATTTGTCGTCCATTCTCTTTTACTTTTTCGCATAATTCTCAGACGAGGGATGATTCCCCGTCCTTGAATTTATTTATTTATTTTTTTAAATGGTCAGATGGGAAATGTTTTCCCGTTCGTTCCTTTTTTTTTATAAAAACGTCGGACGGGAAATGATTTCCCGTCCATTCGTTTAAAAAAAATAAAAATTGAACGACAGAAAATCATTTCCCGTCCTGCCATTTTTTAAAAAAAAATTGTATTTTTTTAAGGGATGATGAATCATTCTTCGTCCATTGCAATTAAATTTAAAAAACAATTTAAAAGAAGGACGATAAATTATCTTTCGTCTCAGGATTTAATTGCCCAAAAACTCAAAATTTGGGTTTCGACGACTGCAGCGCAAAGTCATTTTTCCATTTCCTATTTGCTAAATATCCAAAATATGGGTATCAACGACTACAGATGCTCTAATCAGACTTGTTCATTAAATTATAAATTAGCTTGGTATTACTGTTAGAAAACTAAGCACAGCAGAGAGGAGTTGTAAATAAGCGATAACTAATCACAACGAATTAAACAAGCAAGTAGACTAAGCTAAACACAGAAACCACATAATTTTGTTCCGGTTCAGGGGAACCTAATCCTGAGAAGAAATAACCGAGGTATTATTCAATATACGATAGACGAAGGATGGAATCGCCCACCATGTTGGAGGCTCTTCGATAGAAAATATACAATAGTTACAATCACTCCCACCATGAACCTATCTATTTCTCAAATTTCACTTGGAGTTATTTTGCTATTTACAATGGAAAAACTCTCAGATGAAGTACTAGCTCTCAATGAAGGCCATTACAATGATATATAGAGAACTAGAGAAATTCTAGGTTGTTGTCTTTATACAATAACTGTTTGATATACCCTAAAGAGAAAGCAACACGACAAAAGCTGTACGATCTAACTTGAAGAAGAAGTTTGACTAAAAACATATCACCAAGATCGGCCCAAACTGTTGTTGTCCGTCGCTTGCAGTCGACTGCTCAAAGGAGGAGTCGACTGCTATATTGTTGAAACCATCCAGAGATGGAGTCTGTAGGTTGCGGTAGCAGTCAACTGTCACCTGCTTCCCAGTATAAAAAGTAACTCTTCTCTGCCTCCACATTCATTTTGAACATTTTCTTGTTTCACGGTTTTCTCTTTTCATCGAGCCTAGTATGCAAGACACAAACGCAATATTTACAATGTAGGTTTAGATCAGAAAGTGATATACAAGATACGTTTGAGGGACCACTCATCTGATTTGGCAATAAAACATCTGATGAACATGTTGAAAGTTTTCACTTTAATCAGTATCAATTTCTTCTTTTCCTGTTCAAAGGAATAAAAGGAAAATGGTTGCGTGGATATTTCAGAATGCTGCTGCTGCCTGCTAAATTGTCTTGGGGTTTTTGAGAGTCCATATATTAAGAATGAAGACAAAATTTGTAATCTAAAAGGTTCATGCATGCATCTGAAGCTTTTTCTTTTTTGTGCGCAAATAAATAAACTAAAAGATCAAAAAAGTAAATATCAGAGTCAGGTTAAAACCTTGGAGCTTGAATATATGTAGAGTTGGTTTTATTATTGCTGGTAAATGGTTGGTGATGAAGTTACCACTTATCCATGTGCTAATTAGTGTGGTTATGAGATAATAGGTAGTTTTGATTGTACAGTTGTATTTATGAGGTACTTAATTCCCATGCTCTGAACTTTTCTTTTAAAGAATAACTAGTATAATGTACTTACGATGCACGTCTATAAAAAAATTTAGTCATTAAATTAAATGAATTTGTATATCGTATAAGAAAGAAAATAGTAAAATATTTAACTTGCAAAATAGCATGCTTCAATAATAGAATAAGTGTGAACGATTATAGAATCAAACTTCAACAATGCATAAAGGAGAAAAATCAAAATTATTATGTTACCACTATTCTTTGGTCGATTCATACGAATGATTTTTATCCAAAGACTGAATAAACATGAACAACATACTTAGCTCAATATATAAAGTCCAACACCAACCAAGATTGACTGGAAAAGATTGGAGACTCTCTGCTCATTCACCCTAACGGGTAAATGGGCATCAATGTGCTTGTCAGGATCAAAAGGGGTTTTAAGTTCCCCACTGATTTCATCTCCCATCACTGCCTCCTTCAGTTTCTTAAGCTCTTTCCTACGGTCGCAAACTGCCAAAAAAAAAAAAAAAATGTTCGCTACTCGTTAACCATTACATTGGTTGATAATGTCCAATAAGTTGTAAGAAGCAAACCTTAGTTTTCGGGGTCAATGGGTCAGCAGGGTTGTCATCCATTTGCATGAACACATCATGCATTTTGCCATATATCTCTGACTTCGAGTTTTGGAGCTTTATGCCCTCCTTGGTAGTCTTAACCATTTTCTTCCCCATCAGCTGTTAAAGCAATTTTTTATAATTAAAAAAAATTAATTGAAACCAAATAACGTATGATGGTCCAAGACAACAATGTTGAAGAAGTGTAACCTCAGTATACTCACATTCTTCTTAAGAACAACAAAGCTCTTGGTGTGCATGGGAGATTGAGGGAGAACCCCATTTGAAGGAGGGATTCCGAGTAACCCACAAATCAAAACCTGTAATTAGAAATACCCGGTATGAATGATCACACTTGTTCATTTGTGATAACTTATCAATAGTTGAAGTAGAACAGTTTATATACCATGATTGCAAGGGTCAAAATGTCGTAGTGATAAGCAGAAGGTTTTTTCAGATTGAACTCTCCTTATTGAGCCATTTGTGAAGCAACGCTATGGTCGAAAAAGTAAAGAGCTGCAACCATGAGAGCAGGCACAATAGCACCAAATATACACACTGCGGGAACCTTAAATAAATCCTGCAATTTTCAATTAACATAAAATTCTGTTAACAAACAGCTGAGACGTTGTCTGTATGGCCCTCTAGTGTTTGAACGCAACTATTGGTTTGATAGTCCCAGACCTGATTCCACAAATGTGTAAACAAAATGCTATAGAAAATACACATAATATATGTACCTAGTAAGGATCTAAGTAGGAAAATACACACAAATGTGTAAACAAAATGCTATAGAAAAAATTATATGTGTATGATTGACTTTTTATTTATAATTAAGATTCAAATTTCATAAGTTGTAACCCATATCCATTACTGAATAGTGTGTTTATAAACAACGTTAGGTTTACTAAAGTCCTATTTTTAATCTGAAAACCCATGAAATAAACCAAGAAGAAAAACACTTACCTTGGTGAGCAATGAAATTGAAAGTTTCTCAAATTAAATTTGCAACTTAATTTTTCTTCCAATAATCTGATTTTCCCTAATCTGAAAACCCATGAAACAAAAATAAGGAATATTTTCAACTATTCTGGCTTTTTTAAAAGATCACAAAAGCAAAGTATTAAAAATTATCAAAAGCAAAGAAACAGTCGAGTTTCGACAAGTACCTTGGTTCTACGGTGAAATGGCGACGCCTTTTGGGATTCTACGAATCGACGACAGATTTGCGGTGTAGCTTTCGAATTTCGACTGAGAAACTACATTACATGAATTCGACAATACAGAGACATGACTTTTCTCATAAAAAGGATGCAGGGACACAATTATATGTGTATGATTTACTTTTTATTTATAATTAAGATTCAAATTACATAAGCTGTTACCCATATCCATTACTAAAGAGTGTTTATAAACAACGTTAGGTTTACTAAAGTCTTATTTTTAATCTGAAAACCCATGAAACAAACCAAGAAGCAAAACACTTACCTTAGTGATCAATGAAATTGAAAGCTTCTCAAATCAAATTTGTAACTTAATTTTTCTTCTGCCACCATTCCTTCACTTCAGTCTTCTATATTCTACATATCTTCATCTTAATACTCCACACGTAAAATCCAATTCAAAGATACCTTTACTATATCGTTGAAATGGATTTTCATCCATTAGCAAACTCGCCTTAACCAAGTGGGAGGTCATAGACACTTCAAATATATCATTGCGTATTGAAGCCCTTCCAAATTCATATATTTAATATCTGTTTCCCCTCCAAATTAAACCAATATTTCCAGCACATGCTTACAATTTCACCCACCTTGACGACACAAAACCAAACTGTTACCCCTATTCAACACATCCCTAAAGGATTAACCATGATGTTAATTCGAATCATCAAAACTCGCTTCCTCTATCTCCTAACATCCTAACATTTCACATTAGTCACACAAAAGTCAAAACCAATTTGTAAGTAATCAAGCACCAATGTAAACATAACAAAACCTCCAATTCTGCGAAACTAAACCCTAATCAATCAAAACAGCACAAACACAAAATTGCAAGAAGCGACATTTACAGTCATAAACAACAGCAATTTTACATAACTAACCCGTACTCAATCAATTTCAAAATTTCGAAAACCTAAACCCTAATCAAGAAAACTCACTCTCGTTTCTTACTCGTCCGACCATTGATGTTCTCCTCTTCGCTCGCTTCTTCTTCCGCTTCTTTCTCTTCCTTCTCTTCCTCCTCCTCTTTCGCCTCTTCCTCATAATTCTTCTGAAGCTCTTCCAAGAAGAGATCGACCTGCTCTCTAATAAACCCCTTCGTATCCTTCAAACAGACGTTGAAGTCGGACTCCAGCTGGCGGCACACGATGCCAGTAGTGGTCGTCGACAGGTCGGAGGTTTCGATGTTCCAAGCTCTGCAGATCTTGCAGTCGGAGCTGATGGTGGTGCAGAGAGGAGTTAAATAAAGAGGAGATGAATAGGGAGAAGATGAGTTGATGGGTCGACGGCGAACTGCGGCGACGACGGCGAACTGCGGAGACGACGGCGAACTGCGGCGACACGACTGTGCACTGGCGACGGGAGTGTGAGGGATAGGGCAGAGAGGAGTTGAATAGGGAGAAGATGAGTTGAGGTTTTGGATTTAGGGTTTCTTTTTTGCTAACAGAGAAGATGAAGGGTTTTTTGATTTGACGTGCATGACAAGGGGATGTTTAGTGGATGTAGTTTGACCGTATGTTGCACGGGTTTGCTCAACTACAAAATTAGGATTTTTTGTTTACAATCCCAAATCTCCCTTTAAAATAGTAGAGATTTATAGTGGATATATAGTTTTTGAATATCTCCATTCCGGGAGCTATGTATCAAAACGACCCAGTTTTTGAAAATATTTATAAGACTCAGTTCTAGAAAATATTTATCAAAACGACCCATTTCTAAAAAATAATTTTACTTATGCCCTTCTGTAATTAAATTTCTATGATACCTTTACTATAATAATTTACATAGAATGTGTGACCTTTTATTAAATTCTAAAATTTTTTAGGTTTTAGAAATTTTTTTACTTTTTATATTAAATATTTTGTTTCTTATTTTACAGTGTATAAATTATTGTTTAATTTGTGAAAAATTGTAGAAATTAAGTAAGAATTATTTACTCTGAACTGGCTTTATACCCGTTTGTCCAGGATTAGTTTGATTTATTGTTATAATTATTACTCATTGTACGCTAAAGAAAAATAATTTGAACTCAAAAAAGTCATGTATGCTTGTCAATCTTTGCGGATAATAAATATCAAAAACCCACATGCTCTCACTTCCTTGATAGTTAGTCATAAATTCATAAATTAACTCATGATTGGAACTATTATTATCTATTTTTCTTTTTAGTGATTCTATGAACTTGAAACGATAAGTATGAAATTCAGAGTAGGGAGAGGTTTCTAAGAATACCATAAAAATGAAAATAAAATGGCCCATCATGCGTCCGATCTAGTTAAACTTCTTTGAGCGGCTCTGTATCGGTTACTACCAGTTGATAAAATATCTCTAGTATCACCCCAATTTCAGTGCTCCTTTTACGTCCTCCCTACTTAGAACTACTATGCTGTTCAAGAGAGCTTCATCCAAGAGATACGTCTGGAACAACTAGTAGCACTTCGGTACAGCCAAGCTCAACCTAGCTCGTTTTTTACTACTAGGTATACAGTTTAACTATAGAATGTTACAAATGAGTCTTTTCGCAAGATCCTCCAAGCGGAGCCTTACAAAACTCTCCCTAAGGGAAGATGTAATACCCCAGATAAAATAATACTTTTGTTTATATAAATGCCTATACATATATACATGAATGTTGTAGTGCAATTAATTTGCTTGATTGTTCATGTGGATGGTTGCGTTCATGGTGGTGCACGAGAATGAGAGAATCGATACTAGTACATACACTAGTTTTGAATATGATAGATATACAAATATTTAATTGTATGGTACTACAATGGATAATTTTGCCATGCACTCAAATCTCACATCTCATCTCTCATCCTCCATGATCAATGGCTAAAGATCAGGCCATGCAAAATATCTCCTTCAAAACCATGAGCTAGAAGCTTGTTTTGGAGAATAATACCACCATGCCACCTCACCTCCCCTACACCCTTATGCCCCCCCCCCCCCCGGCACCCCTCACTTTTTCTCACTTCATTTTAAACCCCTCTCTTCACTCTCATTTCAGTTCTGAAATTTTTAGAAAAAAAAGAGAAGGAGAGAGTGAAGGAAGACAAGGAAAAGATGAGATCTAGAGCTTTTGAGGAGGAATTAAAGGAGGTAGGCCAAGCTATTCTCATCTTCTCAAACTTCACTAAGGGTGGGGAGTTCTCTAAACCTTGTTCTTGTTCTTCTTGTTTGATTTCTTGCATGAAATGAGTAATAGTAGTATGAGGAGGATTGATTAGAAGTAGTTGTTTAGAATTTGAAACCGATACAGAAAAACATGATCTGCATGCTATATTGCCGAATTTCCACAGAGCAATATAGATGGAATTTGATCATGAAATGTTTACAGAATGGTCTTATGCATGTCTAGAAGCTAGATGATTTATTTCGAATTTTTCTGATATTGTTTGATATTTTAATAAAATCATTCTTGATGACTGGGTCATAAGGCAGAGACTGGTTCTGTCTCTTGTAGAATTTGAACTTGTGGAAACTTTTAAAATTAATTGATACATGATCTATTTCTAAAATTTTTACCATGACATCATGCATGATTCTAGACCCTACAGAACAATATTGGAATTATTTGGACGACATTTGATGCATGTTCAAAATTAATTAAGTAAGAGTATTCATGACTGTGACTGATAAACAGTAGAACTTTTATACCTGATTGAAATAGGTATAACTCATTGAATACTTGGAATCAGGATGAGATCTTTTGTGCATGCTATACATGATGATGTATAGTTTCTGAAAATACAAGTTTGATAGCCATTGGTTATGCATGTGATTTATTGTGAATTTTTAAGTGAGTACTGTGCAGAACTTATTCAGAGTTGACACCCTGATGAAATTGTAACCTTATGGCTCTGTATGAGCAGAATTTGAGGAAATGTACAACTAGGAAGTTTTAGTAGACATCATGAGCTTTCTAAAAAGCCTTATGTCAAGAAATTCCTCTAAGTAGAGTAATAGATATGAATTTTGCAAGTTGGAACAGAAACCAGATTTTGAGCTATAGACTTTGTTTGAGTAGTACATTATGTATGGTTATGTATACCTAAGGAAGATGATTGTTTTATGGTAATCAAATGAGACAATTTGGATTGGTGATCAACTAGAAAGTTGTAGAGGACATGTACATCTTTCCCTAGAACCTGGATTTGTGCTATTCCGATGAGTGAGTAGTGTTTGTGCTATCAGTAAGGTGCAGCCAGTGTACAGGAAGTACACAGGCTGAGGTTTGTGAGGTTATTTTGAGCAATTAGATGACTGAATCTGAGGTGATGGTCAACTAGAGAGTTGTAGCCTAGGTTCTTAGCTTTCCAAAATGGGCTAGAACACCCAAATCCGAGTTATTTTGTGGGATTTATGACATTTCTAAGTTTCAGGCAGAAATAACATAGTTGGATTAGTCATGATTTTGACTAAGTGTTGGGAGTACTTTTCCCCTCTTGTGGACAAGAGTTAATAAACTTGTTATTGGGGATGATTGGTGGTTATTACTAGCCTTTTGGTGCTTGGCTCCTGTTGAGGTTGTTTTAACTCAAGTTAGTCACTAGGGTAGGGTGTTACCCTACGTTTATCGACTCTAAGATTGGAACTTCCACCGAGGCGTTGGACAGCCGATTGGTTCCGTCAAATTGTATTCATGCAGTTAAGGGTGAACGTGGGCCGTGGTGATGGACGAATCCAAGCTAGGGAAGTGGCGAGCAAGATTGTGTCGCCGGGGCTGCGAGTCGATAGACAGAATTTTGAAAGAAACCCTTTATTTACCTGAATGATTAGAGTAATATATTTGGTGTATGAACATTGCATTGGTACTAGCAGACCATAGTCAGGTGTTGTACTTTTCTTGTTGTAGGGATACAGATTTGGTTCTCGGGTTTTGAGTTCATGGGACGATCTGTTAATTCCCAAAGAGCCGGGGTAAGAAACGGGGAGAGAAACTCCTGTCGGATAGGGAGATTTGACCCTCGAGTCCGTCGTGTTCCTATGCACGTGGGTTTTGTTTTTATATATAAATTATCTTGACGTCATGGGTACATGGTTTTGTACCAGAAGGTTTTTCATGGCTTTTTGAGTGAGGACCGTGCGCGAGTACTAAGTGGCAAACGCGTCAACCACTTTAGGGACTGCAGTAATGGACTAGACATGGTAAATTAAAATCTATTGGGAACAGGATGAGTATAGCAGTACAATGCATGGCGAGGGTTTGAATCCCTCAAATTGGAGAAAGACGGCTAGATTTAGGGGCATATGTAGTATGGGATGCATGCGTTTTCAAAGTCTTGCTTGCATTAGAATAAGGCATGTGATGGATACATTTAGTTGTTAGGTCATGGCATACACGAACACTAGGGAATTAGGATGCACATTTCTTTTTCCGGACAAGGCGGTTTGTGGTTGCCAGTTTGGAGATCGTTGTTTCTTATTAGCATTGCGTCAGTAGAATTACTGACGTTCCCCACCTTTTAGGTATCAGTCCTACCATTCGAGCAGGTGCAGAAATATCAGAGTCATGCAGTGGAAGAATCAAGCCGAGGGGCAAGTCCCAGGGAAGCAGATTGACCACTCAGCGGAGTTTCGGCAGTGATCAGTCGAATGCCATTCCGGGAGACAGCTGATAGCTTTACAAGAGATTTTGGTAAATATTTTTGTAATAAGATGTAATGAGTTAATGTAATTTGTGTTATTGTTCAAGAACAAGATATTAGTTGTAATCGATGATATAATGACCTTATTTGACAATAAAAAGTTTTTAAATATCCGTATTATTACTGTGTTGAGATGCATTTGAAGGCAAAGATTCTGGTTGCGTCACGGATGTCCGGTAATGGAGATCCGAGGCGTTACAGAAGAAGATTAGTTACACATATCTTATATTGTACTAGAACTGATAAATGTTAGAATTGATAGAAAGATAATATTTTATTCCTTTCAAACTTCTTACAGACCAAACTCTTCTTACAAGATTATATGGAATTTCTCACTCTTAGATCGTCTATCTTCTTTCTTTCCAAGCTTCCCATTTTATAGAGGAAGGGATGTCTTTACATTACTGGGTTCTTACATCATTCATTACATCAGTTAAAATTATTGTTCTGATTACTTTATTACTTACATCATAGGCAGATAATTGAAGTGAATTCGTCACTATTTACATCATTGTAGACTACTCTAGAAAAAGAGATTTCTCCTGGACAACATCTTCACATGCTCCACATTTATGTTGATGCTCTATCTTCATCAGTCTACAGTAGTATCCAACTGTCTGTTATGTCATTGTCATTGATCATATAGATCGTATCTAGTACCAACTGTCAAACAGAACGTTTATCTTGTGGTTGTTTTACTTTTTCTATACTATACATTATTAGTTTCTTTGGGTATGTATTGTCATATATTCATATGTTGCTGTCTCTTAACTTTATGTCTTTCAATTCACAATACATGTTTCTAAATCCCATTGTCTTCTTTCTGTGTTAGTTTCTCAAATTCGTTAGGTTTGTATGGTCCAATGTTAGCTGCTCCATAAATCAGTTGGGTGGTCATCCCTATTTTTATAACTTATTCTGCTGGAAGTTCTTCATTTTCTTGCAGATACTCAGGAATTGCCGAATAAATCCTGACATATATTTTTGAGGCCTTTGTGAAGCCAAAATAACTCTTGGTTGCTTTATAGATTTCTTTTGGTAAGTGAATAAGTTCTTCATATTCTCTGGATGGATAGATGCAATGAATAAATCCTCTTTCAAATAGTTGCCTCGTTGTTCTTGGATTAGCTCATGGTAGGATGATGGCATTGTTCATATGTTACTGTGATATAGTCTTAATGAACTAGTTCACTTCCGTTACTTGACATAATTTTTCAATATATTGTAAAAATAATATTTTCTTTGATATTTTGGTAGGAGATTTCTCAATGAGAAAAGTCTTCATGTACGTAGTTTTATTCGAAGATATATTTGCATCTTCATTTACTGTAGGTTTGCCCACCTCACTCATTTCTTCGTTAGCATTGTCCATCATATTTTCAATAGTTACATATTGACTTACGTGCTGCTAGAACAGACTTTAGTGTCCTCATATTTGTAACTGTAATTGATTAATTGCTCCCTTTATTTGTTCCATGGTTCCCATGAGGAAAAATATATCATGTTATATTTGCTGAACTCTAGTTTCCATTCTGCAACAAATGAAATAGTTAATTTCTTGATAGAAAATTAGCTAAAACATTTTCTTTACTTTTATATTTTCTATTGTAAAATCATAATGTGCTAATTCCATTTGCCATCTTATCAATCTTTAATTTTCTATAGTTGGATCTATTATTTTGTTTATCCATGATTTTTCTTGGGTATTATCTGTTCTTACTGTGAATTTTGTATGTATTATGAATAATTAAAACTTTTTTATTGCTTTTAAAATCGCTAGTAATTATTTTTATTTATGTGGTAATTTTGTTGTGTCTGTGTGAATGATCTACTAGTGTATCTGGCTAGTCTTTCCTCCTTTTCACATATTTCCATAAATTTTAACACTGTTCCTCAATTATCTTCGCTTGCATCTGTTTCTATTATCCATGTACATTCTTTAAAGGTGTTCATAATTTATTTAATTATGAAGTTTTTTGTTTTAGTATTTTATGTTTTTCCTCATCTTCTGATGTTCATTCTCATGTCTTGAACTTATTAAGTTTTTGTTATAGCCAATTTATTTTTGCTGACAAATTTGGTATGTATCTCCTTATTTGATTTAGTAGTCCAATTACGGCTTATACTTCTATTTTTTCTTTAAAAATATTTGGAAATGTCTTTATTTTTTCTGTTGTATGCTGTTGTAATTCTATTCCTTCATGCGATAATTTTGTTCCTAATAATTCTGTCTCTGGTTTTAATAGTTCCATTTTCTTTTTTAATAGTATAACTGCCATATTTTTCACTATTTTTATGAATTTTATTAAATGTTCTTTATGTTGCTCTTCGTTTTCAGATCCTATTAGAATATCATATACATATACTAGTATAAAATTATTGTATTTTTCAAACATCTTATCCATATATTCCTGAAATACTCCTGGACTGTTTTTATATCCAAAGGGTAATACGTTCCATCCATAAAATCCTTGTGGTGTACGGAAAGCTGTTAGCTGTTTTGATTCTTCTGTTAGTTTTACGTGGTAAAATCTTGATTTACAATTTAAATTTGAGTATATTTTTCTTGTTCTTACTCTGTTTAGTAATATCTGCATATCTGCTAGTGGATATCCAAATCTTTTAGTATCTTTATTTAATTCCTTATAATTTAATACCATTCGCAATTTACCTCTTTTTTCTTCTGAATGTTTTCTTACTATGAATGCTGGTGATGAACATGGAGTTTGTGATATTTTTATGTAATTATTTTTTATTAGTTCTTTTATATGTATTTTGAACTCTTCTACATCTGTTGGAGTATATCTTATAGGTTTAATTTTTATTATTTTGTTCATATCTATTAACTCTATATGTGTTGTAGGTTTACTTAAGTGTCATTTTGCTAAAGGGTCTTATCCACAAAGATCTTTTAATTTTTTTTGTAATATTTCTTGTGTAATTGTTGCTTGAACTTGTTGAATTCTAGTTTTATTTGGTAAATATTGGTACTCACCAACGCTGAGCTGGAGAAACTTTGATATGTGCTATGTCTATCCTAGAATAAGGTTGTGTTATTCTAATTGATATTGTTTGGTGTTTACAAACTGTTGTAAATATAACCGATTTGTGTGATATAGTTATAGGATAATATTGTTGGAAAAAAGTTGTTTCCTAATAGTACATTATTCATATCATTAAATTGGTATATTATCAATATTTTTAGTATGTAATTTTGTATTTGTATTGTAATATTTTGTTGATACCTGTCAAAATTGACGGTTTGTCCTGTCAACTTAGTTATTGCCTTTTTATTATATCCATCTTATTTCTATTTTGGTAGTATATTTTCACGACAAAAGCTAGTATCTGCTTCTGTGTATTAGACTATGATAGTTCATTGATTTGTATCCTTCGTGTCAAATTCAGTTAGCATGAAGAATGTATTTTTTTATTGCTCTTAATGGATTCATTTGCACAATATTCTATTTATTACTATAGTCTCATTATTTACTATTATTGTTGTTTTTTCTTCTTGTATTGAGTACGGTTGCACTAATGTAAGGAAGTCAGTTCCTAATAACATTTTATTAACATTGGGTTCTCAGTCTACATGTAGATTTAATATCATTTCATTTCTACTGTTTATCCTTAATGGTAGTGTTATTGTAACACCCTGTAAAATTGAGTTATGACAATTTTGCCCACGGGTGTTACACACATGTATTTTGTACTGTTACGAGTAATATTCGTAACGTATTTTTATATAAATGTCATATGTATTTTATATTCCGATTATTTATATATTTTCCATTATCTCAAAATTCATTTTAATCCTATTTTGAGTCAATTCAAATATTAATTTTAATCTTTGTGTTTTTACGTGTATTGCACGTATTTTCAATACACGTGTCGATTATGTATGTTTTACCGTTACGTGAAATATCCGTAACATTATTAATATACATGTTCTACATATTTTATATTTTGACTGTTTTTCATTCTCTCAAATTTATTTTGTATTGATACATGCAACGCACGTGTTTGCAGTGCACATGTTGGTTCCTAAAATTTTCTTGACTCATGAATATTTTTCTTCTCATTTTTCTAGTCACAATTGTGTGATTTATTTTTAATTAAAATTCTTTATGCCTAAATCCATTTTGTAGCCCACTAAAATTAATTTAAAGCCCACACTAAAGTATACATTTAAAATATAGTTAGTTTGGTACACTTGCCATGTATAACACACACATCTAACCTAATAAAAATTAATAATAATATTTGTATAAAGAGTGTGCAAACACATTGACTACACGTGCACGTGTAGTCAATGTCTGTGCACGTGTTTCTTACCATGGTTGAGAATAAGGGAGAGTGGTGTGAGTTAGTGGAAAGTTGGTAGTTATTATGGAAAGTGTGGAGCTATTTTGACCACACGATTTTTCTATAAATAATCCCTACTTTTTTCATAAACAACACAACTCAACAAAAACAAAAGAGAGAAAAAAGGAGAAGTGCTTGCGGGTTGTGCTAGGAAGAGGCCGACCATTTTTTAGGGTGCCTGGAGCTTTGGAGCATTATTTTCTAAGAGTTCTAATACTAGGAATTGTACAGTTGAGGTGGGTGTTTCTCCATCTTTCTAATATAGTTTTATTAGTAGAATACTAGATATGTGTGAATTGTTAGATGCTTGATAAGTTATATAGATTGAACATTCATGTTTAAATTATTTTTTGTTGATTGAATGTGGGGGCATTTTCGTAAGGTTCTGTTTTGGGTTCTAGTTGCACTTAAAAAAATCATAACTATTAAACTAGATGGAATATATAGCTAAAAGTTTTATAGAAGCATATCATATATGTTAAGAACATCTCCTTAAAATTTAATAATATTTGGATGTCGTTTACTATTTTAATAAAACCCAAACTTAGGACTGGTTGGCAGTTGGCTAGTTGCTGGAAATTTGTACAAATTTCGAATTTCGATCATTTCAACATCTTAGATAAAGTATTTTGAGAAAGGTCAAAACTAAGAAGTTGAAGTAGACTCGTTAACATTTCTTTAGAGTCTAAGAAATCAATTTTTCATAAGAACTGAATTTATAATGAATTTTACAAGCTTGTACAGTGGTAGACTGTATAACATTTTGACCCTATTGTAGATTTCGAAGAATTCAGGGTTATAGACACAATATTTTGGAGAAATTTCTAACTAAAATGTTATAGTAGACTTGTAAACCTTTAATTTGATCTGAAGAACACAAAGTTTCATGAAGCTTAGAATTTGCTATGATTTTTACAAGTAGCATGAGCTGCAGTTTCTGAATTTTGAACCTACTATTTTGTAAATGAATTTAGACGAAGTAATTGAGGATAATTTTAGATAATATTAACTACAAAGTTATAGTAGACTCATTTATGATTCCTATGAAACTAATAAATCAATTTTTGGAGTAGTATTAAAATTTATATGATTTTTTAATACCATTGGGTTGATGTCTTTTTATCTAGTTGTCTTAAAACTTTTTACACGTATAAAATTGGATTTAAAATTGGAATGTTAGTAAAATGTACCTTATGAGAAATTAAGAGGTAATTCAAAGATGAATTTGGGATATTAATCATGTGATGTTTATAAGGGTTTTAACTAATCAAGTGTTATTGAATGTTACTATAGGAAGTTGGTTACTTCATGATTGATAATAGAAAAGAGAATAGATAAAAGAAGTTAAAAGATGTTTAATGAATGAAAATTTTTATAAGAGGCTAGATGTAACCTAGTTGATCTCTATGTTGAGATTGTTGGAATCTAAAGGCTGAGCGAGACCCAGAGTGCTGAAATGTTATGATATGTTAAAATTTGAGAAGTAGCCAGTGTGGGCTAACATTCTCAGTGTTTGATTTAAATCCGGTGGGTAAGCTAACTCTAGGTTGATGATTATAATTAAACCTAACGACAGGCACTAGAAAAGGAGATGTGATGAAGCTTGAGCAAACGTGAGTGGGACAACTCTATAGTGCGGATGTATCTCGGGACTATAGTTATAGTCGGGCGGATGTATTCCGGGACTGTGCTCAACATGGTCGGGCAGATGTATTCCGGGACTCTGGTTACAGTCGGGCAGATGTATTCCGGGACTGCGAGTTTTATGCGAAATGAGTCTCAATTACTTTCGGAACTATGAATAATCGGGCGGATGTACTCCAGGATTATGTATAGTCGGGCAGAAGGGAGACGAGTCTCCAGTGTTCTAAGCTAGAGCGACGCTTATGAGATGTTTGCGCGATGAGGGTTCTGTATGGTCGGGCGGATGTACACCGGGACTGGAACCTATACTTGTAGAATGTCTAAATCATGTTTTTTCACCATAGCAGGATTTTATAACGAGGATTTGAACCCTGTAATGAGATGTACGATAAGGGTTGCCCTCGGACCTATGTAGTATGAGATGCATAAAATCCAAACAAGTGTGCATTAGTATCATCGTAGTATAATATCTGCATCAGGCATCATGTCATATCATACATTGATATGTTTAAGATAGTCATTTTCCGCTTTTTTGTTTCACATTCAAGTTTGTGTTTGCTAAAGTAGAAGAATCGCTATATTATAGCATTGCGTAAGTTGTATGCAACTGACATGCCCACAGTTTTCTAGTTACAGAATTGGTTTTGGCATGAATTTGAAGTCACTGTGAGAGATGTCACAACATTGAAGAGCTTCAATTTTCATATATGTACTGTACTTATTTATTTCTGCTGTGCTGATCTAAAGAATGCTGCTGTAAATGAAAAAAGTTTTAAATTCCTTGTAATTTTGTACGAAGTTGAAGTAAAAGATCCTGTATTTGCTACAAATTACCTGTGTTTGAAATTCAGGGCATTACAGTTATTTTATGGACAATTGGATGTCTATTGTTATAATAGTCTAAATAGTAATATGGGTTCTCTAATGGCATTAATTCCGTTGTTTTTATATAATTTTTTTTTAATATGTGAATTTGTAACTCCTGTATCGACAAGGGCTATTTGCTTGTTCCATTTACCACTGTCGTAATATTCTATTTGTATCTTAAATTGGTTGTTATTTTGGTTATCTATTGTATTTATTATTGGTATTAGGTTTAATGTTTGTTGTTTATTAATTATTGATAGTGATCTCTTTCCAAACATTATTTGTGGTGCTTTACCTTTTGTAATATATTTTTCTTTGTTAAATAAATGAACTAAAGTGATTTTTGGTGATTTAATAAACATTTTTCTGAAATTTATCTTTTTGCACGTGCAAAACACGTGCAAATATTTTCTTGGGAAGTTCAAAGTCAGAAACTATTTTGGGAAAACCTAATATTTATTAGTAGGTATTATTTATGAATTTTCTGGATTTTTCTGAAATTTTTTGGCATATTTGCAAATATTACAAAAAGATGGGCTTTTGTGCAAAATTACCACTTAGAGTAAAAACTCCAGAATATCAGTTTTTTGGGCTGAGCATGATGGGTAGCGAACTCAGAGTTGAAGGTTTCAATTTTTATTCTAATAGATTTGGTTTATTTGGCAAAATTGTTAAAGAATAACCTTTTTTGCAAAATTGTCACTTAGAGGCAAAAATTACAATATTGATTTTCTGGATTTGAAACTGGTGTCATCCAGATCTGGGTGTTTATCTTTGATTTTAAATCTCAATTAAATTGTTTAATCTAATTACCTAGTATAAAAGATCTATATATGTAAAGATATATATTCTAAGGGATAATTTGCAAAATCTTCTCAAAACCCGAATTACCCATATTTCGACCTATTAAAATAGCTGTAGCAGTCGTCTCTTTGCTGCTAAAAAACAAAGGTTTTTCTTTATTATTAATTTCTTTGAGTTTCGAAGCAAGGATCTTGGATTTTTGCGAAACGAATGACTTTTCTTAATTCTTTATTATCTTCGGTTGATTCTTCAATAAGGTGAGTGACATATGTTTGTTTTCGTATTGTTCTATGCATGTTGTATGTGGTGATTTGTCTAGTAGAATACATGTTAGATGATTGTATGATGACATAATGAATTTATTGATGGATGGATGATTAAAGGTGGACTTTTCATGAATATTATGAATATAATCTTTATATAGATGACTTAAGAATGTTAAGAACCTAATATAAATCGTGGGTATGCTTTCTCTTACTTATTCTTGTTGTTTTGATTGAATATATTGAGATTATATGAAATATAGATGCACAAAATTGAATAAAGAAGGGATTTTTGCTGATTATGTATATGTGTGTGTATATATTGGATCTGTTGAGAATTTTGATGCAGGAAATCTTGACTAATACATGTTATAATCGCATATAATCATGGAAAAAGTAATCTAACTAGTTGTATATGTGTATAACAAGTTGCAAGAGGGGTTTTGAAGGGTTTCATTGAACTTTGGTTTCGGGTCTGATGGTATACAACCGAAATTGGGATTTTGTGCTTTTATGAAGTTTTCGATTTGGATCTTAAGTTGTTTTGATACAGAGATTTGAATTGAACTTAGTACTACTTTACACCATGATTCTTGATGATTTTACTGATATAAATTCACATGTATACATATATATTCAAAGTGTTCTGTTTTGAAGAAACTTGATGAAAAATTGCTCTTTTGTGAATTCGATGAGGATTTGATTTGATTTATAAGCCCCAGTATCTTAGATAAGTTTTATTTGATCATCTCAGAAATTTTATTTTACAAATTTATTATTTTACAAATATTAAACTATGTATCAGATTGAAAGTGCACGAAAATTAAAATGGGCTGTTTTGAATATGCCAGTCGACCGCCCAAGAACAACACCGGGATTGGCAGGTCGACTATCAATTGTGAGGTTTTGGAATTTTAGCATGTCGGTTGACCACTGCCTTTTTGAACTGTTTTGACAGTCGACCGACAGCGGCTGTGTAGAGCATTTTGCTCAGGTTTTCCTTGATTTCTTGAACGATTAATTCTTTGCATTTATGGATTATTGATCTACTGTTTTAGATGGAATTTTTGCTACAAATTACTATATTTTACAGAGAGCTATATTTTCATTATAATAGAATTTAAATTGTATTTCCACGACTTTAAAAAGTGAAATATATATAGATTCGAAGGAAATGATGTTTTGTGATTTTTTTCTAACTTCAAGATGCGAAACTCATTGGTTTAAGAAATTTTATTCTCAGATTTATTCTGGAAATTTGTGGGTATTTGCATAAATTTGGATTTGTTTGATGAAAGGAGTTTTCTTAATATAAACATTTTGATGATGGAATTAAGAGTTTTAATGAAAGATTTTGTGTTCCTATTTGATTTGTGAGTCTCTAGAAGTTGAGTGGGATTCCTGTAAACCAGAAGATGAGATTTTGTGGATTTTGACTAGTTTGGGTCTTGGGGTTGTTTTGATGGAATTAAGTCCGGCTGGGTACACCAACTCTAGAGAGTGGGAAGTTGTGTTTTAATTAATAATAATCAACTTAAGGACATGCACTAGTGGAGATATGATAGAACTTGGGAAACGTAAGTATATGCTCTGTTGTTAGTCCAACGGATGCATTCCAGGACTGTGTGTTGTTGTGACCCGAGAGGACAGTTGGTATGTTCGCGTGTCGAGGGTCGGCAAACCTATTCACGAAACATACGATGCATTCGCGTGTCGAGGGTCGGCAAACCTATTCACGAAACATACGATGCATTCGCGTGTCGAGGGTCAGCGGGCCTATTCACGGGATGTACTGTGTATCTGCACGTCGAGGATCGGCAGGCCTATTCGTAGGGTACACGGCAGGGAGGTGATTCTCCTTTTTTTGAGCTATGCTTACATGATTCTTGCGCGTCGAGGGTTGTCAGACCTATTCCCGGAGTATTTTAGATCTTGTTTCTATCTTGCATAATGAGGGAGTTAACCCTATAAAGTGGAGAACGATAAGGGCTTGCACTGGACCTATATAGTATGGAATGCATGAATCCGACAAGTATGCATTAGAGAGTCATCATACTGCATTTGTGTTTTCTTGACTTGTATTATGCATGATGTTTTCTGTTTTCTTACACTTGAAACTTATCTTAGTTTCACTTGATATTTTCATGATTTATTTATCGTTATTTCATTATCCATGTATTACTACTGTTGGTATGTGTTGATTATGAATTTATTCTTTATGCTTCATTTAAATTGTATTTATTTTGATGTCACTCACACCGTTATGGCTGACCCCTGTAGGTTTGGGGATTAGGGTTATCTCTAGCCTGATATTTTACAGGTAGGTACCTATAGCTTGGGATTTGGATATTTGTGGTAGAATGATAATGTGGCTTATGCAAATTTGTAAAAGAATGTGTTGTAAAAGAAAGCATTGTAATTCAAGGTGTTTAATTTTTCGCTGTGCTATATAAAGAATTGATGTAATAAAAGTTAAAAATTTATTCTGTGTTTTGGATATGTTTACTATTACATTGAGGTAGATGTTGGGAATTGTGCCACATATTTCTGAGATATTATATTGGAAATTCGGGGCGCTACAGAGAATGGTATCAGAGTATGCTTCAATAGTAATGATAAACATGGTATAAAAATAAACCTAGGTGGACATTAGAGTGTGAGTATCACATAGAATTAAAACAAGATGTGTATGGTTTGGGGTATGATTGAGACTTTTTGCCATAAGGTATTGATGTTAATATGAATTGTGTTGTGATGCTCTAACTATTTCCTAATTTTGCAGTATTCAGTATAATGGCAGGACTCAAGTACAGGAATGGTGGAAATGGGGATCGGGCCGAGGGTTCACATGAGACTGGACTTGATCTAGAGACGGAACTTGCTATGGTGTATCAGACCTTGAACTCATTTATGGCAACCAAAATAGCCCAGAATCAGAATCAAGGGGCCGGACCAGTACTTGTTAATGCTGATCCAATTAAGCAAGTAGAGTCCTTCAAGCGGATGAAGCCTCCTATTTTTGAGGGGCTGTCTGATCCAAATGAGGCTGATGATTGGGTTAGACAGATGGAGATGGTCTTCAAAGTTTTGGAAACCCCAGCAGCCAATAAAGTGAAATTGGCTACATTGCAGTTGAAGAAAGATGCTGGCGTCTGGTGGTAGTCAGTGAAGAGGATTTTTGGGGATCAACAGGTGACTTAGAAGGTTTTTCTGGAGGAGTTCAGGGATCGTTTCATTCATCTGGATATTTAGGAGAAGAAGGCAATGGAATTCTTGAACTTGCAGCAAGGTAGCATGTCAGTGCGCGAATATAAGACTAAGTTCGCCCAGCTGTGAAGGTATGCACGGAGCTGGTTGTTGATGAAGCGAAGAAGGCCAAAAAATTTGAGCAGGGCTTGAGGCTGAATTTGAGGTCTCGGATAATACCGTTGGGCATAAGAAGGTTTGATAAGCTGGTCAGGAGAGCAGCGATGAAAGAGGAAGATATTGATCAATTCTAGAAGAAGCAGGAGACCTGGAATAGGAACAAAAGGCTAGCAGTTAGTCATAGTGAAAAGAAGTTCCTAATGAAGCAGGGCAGGTTCAGTAGGCCAGAGTAGAAGGCACCCACAATTCAAGGTGTGACTTGTTTCAACTATAGAGAGGAAGGTCATTATCATTCAGCATGCACCAAGCCACCTAAGGTGCGGTCTTTTTATCAGTGTGGTCGTGAAGGGCATATCAGACCAAACTGTCTGCATTTGAAGAAGGAAGGTGCAGGCAGAGGCAAATTTCAGAGGCAGGGGCGAGTGTTCGCATTAACTGAGGAGGATGCCGGTAACTCAGAGAATATGATCCAGGGTATGCAAGAATTTTAAATTCATTTATTTGATGTATTAAGTAAAACTTTGTTTAAGAATAAATTGGAGATTTGAGTATCATTCTTCATGTAACAGGATTTGTTTTGGTTAATGGAATAAAACCAAAGTTTTATTTGATACTGGTTCTTCGCATACATTTGTGTCGCCCAATTTTCTAAAGTTTTCGGTGTGGAACCTAAGGTATTTCCTGGCAGAGTTTTTTCTTTGGCAACACCATCGGGAGAGGAATGGATTACTGATCGATATTACGAGGGTTGTGATATTGAGATTGGTAGGAGATTATTCGGCATTGATCTCATTGAACTGCAAGTCATGGGTGTGGATGTGATCATGGGCATTGATTGGGATGGCAATATATGACGCCATAATTGAATGCAAGAAGAAAAAGGTGTTAGTGAAAGTACCAGGAGGTCCCCACAGTGACTTTTCAGGGGGAAGAAGAAGGACCCGAAAGTGGCTGCAATGGTATCTAAGTTGATGATTCCAGTGGAAGTCAGAAGCATTCTAGTTGTCAGGGATTTTCCTACGGTATGCTTGGAAGATCTACTGGGGTTGCCACCGCAGCGAGATGTTGAGTTTTGCATTAATGTTCAGCCGGGAAGTGCTCTGATTTCTAAGACTCCGTACAGGATGGCACCTGCAGAGCAGGATGATGTTAAGAAGCGGATTGAGGAATTACTGAGTAAAAGATTTATCAGGTCGAGTTCTTCACCATGGCGAGCACCAATGTTGTTAGTGAAGAAGAAGGATGGGTCAGTGAGGATGTGCATTGACTATCGGAAGTTGAACAGGGTGACTATTCAGAACAAGTATCCACTTCCACGGATTAATGATCTGTTTGACAGGCTTCGGAAGCAGTTGTATTTTTGAAGATTGATCTGCGGTCAGGGTATCATCAGGTTTGAGTTAAGGAGGAAGATGTAAGAAAAACCGTTTTCAAAACTCGTCATGGACTCTATGACTTTTTGGTGATGCCATTCGGAGTGACGAATGCGCCGACAGTGTTTATGGATATGATGAATTAGATTTTACGGCTGTTTATTGATTCCTTCGTGGTGATTTTCATTGATGATATTCTGGTATATTCGAAGTCTGAGGAAGAGCACTCTAAGCACTTGGCAGAGGTATTGAAGAAGTTACAAGAGCATAACTTGTATGCCAAGCTGTCGAAGTGTGAGTTTTGGAAGTTTGAGGTAGCTTTCCTTGGTCATATCCTTTCTAAGGAGGGAGTGGCCACCGATCCTCACAAGGTTGAAGCAGTGAAGAATTGGCCCAGGCCAACGACAATGAAGGAAGTCATGAGTTTCTTGGGTTTGGCTGGGTACTATAGGAGATTCATTCAGGGCTATGCACAGATCGCAGTTCTTTTGACAGGGTTAATTTGGAAGAATGTGGCATTCACTTGGACTGATAAGCGTGAGGCGAGTTTCCTTAAGCTAAATGAGAGGTTGACGACTGCGACTATCTTAGCTTTGCCACAAGCTGGGAAGGACTATGATATCTTCAGTGATGCGTCTCTTAGAGGTTTGGGGTGCGTCTTAATGCAAGAAAGGAAGGTTATTGCATATGGTTCTAGGCAGTTGTGCCCGCATGAGAAGAACTATCCGACGCATGATATGGAATTGGCATCTATTATCTTTGCCTTGAAGTAGTGGAGGCATTATGTATATGGAGAGAAGGTCAACATGTGTACTGACCACAAGAGCCTGAAGTACATTTACCAACAGAAGGATCTAAATCTTCGGCAGAGAAGGTGGTCGGAAGTGTTGGAAGACATTCGTCCTAAGATAAAGTATCATCCAGGGAAGGCGAATGTGGTGGCCGATGGGCTTAGTCAGAAGAGCATTCTGTCGAGTTTGATCATTACTCAGAGAGAGTTGGCAGCAAAGTTTGATCAGGCAAGTATCGAGGTTGTGATGCAGGATTTGGGAGCATCTTTGGCTCAGTTGAGGTTGCAGCCTTCTTTGAGAGAGCAGATTATGGAAGGTTAGAAATCAGATGTAGAGATTCAGAGGATGTTGCAGCAGGTTCCCGAAGGCAAGTTATCAGAGTTCCGTGTCCAAGATGGAGTTCTATGGATGGGTGAGAGGTTGTGTGTACCGGAGAATGCAGACTTTAGAGAGAGTATCTTGCAGGAGGCACAAAGTACCTTGTTATCAGTACATCCTGGAGGCACGAAGAAGTACAAGGATATCAAACAACACATTTGTGGTCGGGTATGAAGAGAGATGTGGCAGACTTTGTGGTAAGGTGTCTAACTTGCCAGCATATCAAAGTAGAGAATCAAAGATATGGAGGTTTGTTATAGCCATTTCCCATTCCGGAATGGAAGTGGGAGAATATCAGCATGGATTTCATCACAGGGTTTCTGAGGAGTCCGAAGGGCAATGACTCGATTTGGGTTATTGTGGACCATTTGAACAAATCAGCTCACTTTCTATCTATGAAGATTACTTGGTCGGCGGAAAAACTTGCAGAGCTGTACATTGATGAGATTGTGAGACTTCATGGGGTTCCTGTCTCGATTGTTTCTGATAGGGATGCGAAGTTCACATCGAGATTTTGGGAGGGTTTGCAAACAGCTTTGGGTACCAGAACTGATTTCAGTACCGCTTTTCATTCGTAGACCGATGGTCAGACTGAAAGGGTGAATCGGGTATTGGAGGATATGCTGAGGGCTTGTGTTATGAATTTTGGGGGCAGTTGGGAGAAGTACTTGGCATTGGTTAAGTTTGCTTATTACAACAGTTACCATGCAAGTATCGGGATGGCTCCGTATGAAGCTCTATACAGGAGGAAGTGCAGGATACCCGTTTGTTGGTACGAAGTTGGTGAGAGGCAGATGTTTGGGCCTGAGATTGTGCAGCGGACATCGGAGAAGATCGAGCTGATTCGTAAGAGGTTGGTCAAGGCTTAGAGTCGGTAGAAGAGTTATGCAGACACTTGACGAAGGGACTTGGAGTTTGAGGTTGGGGATGAAGTTTTTTTCAAGGTGTCTCCAACTAAGGGAGTGATCAGGTTTGGAAAGGGAGGCAAGTTAGCGCCAAGGTACATTGGGCCATACAGGATTTTGAGGAGGATTGGTAAGGCAGCATATAAGTTGGAGCTACCAGAGGAATTGGCATAGGTGCACGATGTGTTCCATGTGTCGATGTTGAGGAAGTATGTAGCGGATCAGAATCATCAATTGACGGAAGTTCCTGAAGGTCTACAGCTGAACTTGAGTTATAAGGAGCAGCCTGTAGAGATTGTTGACCGTCGGAACCAGGTGTTGAGGAATAAGGTGATACATATGGTCAAGGTATTGTGGAGGAACCAGCTGTTTGAGGAAGTTACATGGGAGCCTGAGGATCGCATGCAAAAGGATTTTTCTGAGCTCTTTGTATGATTGTATTCTTTTGGTTAAACTGTATTCTTTTGTATGACTGTATTCTGTAAACTATATTTTCATTTATGAAATTGCATCTTTCTTTTGCTTATATCGTTTGGTCCCTATTAGTAGTAGTTCTAAGGATAAAACTATTCTAAGGGGGAGTGAAGTAACACCCTAGATTTTTTTAAAATGTTTTTGAGATAAATATATGAATTAAAGTGATTTTTGGTGATTTAATAAATATATTTCTGAAATTTATTTTTTTGTACGTGCAAAACACGTGCAAATATTTTCTTGGGAAGTTCAAAGTCAGAAATTATTTTGGGGGACCTAATATTTATTAGTAGGTACTATTTATGAATTTTCTGGATTTTTCTGATATTTATTTGACGTATTTGCAAATATTGCAAAAAGATGGGCTTTTGTGCAAAATTACTACTTGGAGTAAAAACTCCAGAATTTTTGTTTTCTGAGCTGAGCATGATGGCTAGCCAATTCAGAGGTAAAGGTTTCAATTTTTTTTCTAATAGATTTGGTTTATTTCGCAAAATTGTTAAAGAAGGACATTTTTTGCAAAATTGCCACTTAGAGGCAAAAATTACTAAATTGATTTTCTCGATTTGAAACTGATGCCGGCCAGATCTGGGTGGTTATCTTTGATTTTAAATCTCAATTAAATTTGTTAATCTAATTTTCAAGTATAAAGGATCTATATATGTAAAGATAAATATTCTAAAGGGATAATTTGCAAAATCTTCTCAAAACCCTAATTATCCAGATTTTGGCCTATTAAAAGAGCTGTAGCAGCCGTCTCTTTTCTGCACAAAAACAAAGGGTTTTCTTTATTACTAATTTCTTGGAGTTTCGAAGCGAGGATCTTGGATTCTTTGCGAAAGGAGGAGCATTTTCTTATTCTTTATTATTTCGATTGATTCTCCATTGAGGTGAGTGACATATGTTTATTTTTGTATTGTTCTATGCATGTTGTATGTGGTAATTTATCTAGTAAAATGCATGTTAGATGATTGTATGATGACATAATGAATTTATTGATGGATGGATGATTAAAAGTGGACTTTTTATGAATGTTAGGAATAGAATCTCTATATAGACTTGTTACCGCTAAATCTGGTGTGGGGGCAAACAGATAGAATTTGTGGATTCTTAGGAAAACCGAATAGCAAACCTGGAACCTTTCCACCGGAGTTTGACCGTTGACTCCCGCCATTCACCTGCAAAAAGTGCGAGACACCGGGGTTGATCCCAGCGACGCACCCTCTGACGCTTAAGTCAGTAATCAGAAAAGATTATGAAAGAGCGTAAACTGGCAAAAGATTGATTACCTCTTAATGGTGATGGATGGGGGGGTATTTATAGCTACCTTTGGGATCAGATTAGGAATGTAATCCCTAATTCCCAGTGAAAGGATAGATGCGAATCAGGGCCGTTGATTAGGATTAATCAGAAACCCTAATTTTATCCTGCTGGACTAGGCTTATTGCGGGTTGAAACCCGCACCCAGTTGAGGTGGATCCGTTCGTGGATTATTGGGCTTTTGGGGAGAAGATCCAATAACCACTTCAGACCTGTTAGTAGGTGAAATTACCATTTTACCCCTAAGCTTTAAGATTCGTTCCCTATTTGGATGGTTCCGATTTAACCCTATTTTTCGCCATATCACGAGCCCCCTACTCCCGAAGACTGAGTTTGAACAGCCTTTGAGGAGTAGTTTTACTATTTTAATGGCGTGCGGAGTTGTATTGGAGTCCAAATGGGGGGTGTCGAATCTTTTCATGAGGTAGTATGGTGATTTTTCGAGTTGGTTGTGCGCTCTAGGTTGTTCTTGAGCCCTTCTTTCGATGGTTATCTAACTTTGTGGAGTGATGATTTGTAGTTCGGGGGTCTTAATTAACCATTCTAAGCAATAACAATTTACCCAGGGGCTCAAAAATGCTTCCCCGGATTTATAATTGTCTTTTAGAATTTTTAATTAATTTTCCTGAATTTTAAATCATTTTTTTCGCAATATTTAGGTATGTGACCTGATGTTATTTCCGTCGTTTCATGGCTTGGATGCTTCAGTTTCATCGTCGACCCCTTCCGAACTTATGCCATGAAGGAGGCCGAGGTCCATGGGGGTTCGGCACCTTCTGTCGAAGGGCACAGATACCTCAGGCCAGGCTGTAGGCGCGTTCGGCGAATCTTTGCCGAAGACCGGAGTGGTTCTCTCCCTGTAAGAGGGTCGATGCCCAGAGCGCTCGGCAAAGTGTGCCGAGGTCCAATTTTCCATGTAATTGGGTCGGTGCCAAGAGCACTCGGCAAAGTGTGCCGAGGTCCACTTTTTTCTATGTAACATGGTCGGTGACAAGAGCGCTCGGCAGCATGTGCCGAGGTCTCCCTTTTTTCCATGTAACATGGTCGATGGCAAGAGCGCTCGGCAGCTTGGGCCGAGGTCCAATTTTTTCATGTAACATGGTCGGTGGTAAGAGCGCTCGGCAACATGTTCCAAGGTTCACTTTTTTCCATGTAACATGGTTGGTGACAAGAGCGCTCGGCAGCATGTGTCGAGGTCCCCCTTTTTTCCATGTAACATGGTCGATGACAAGAGCGCTCGGCAAAATGTGCCTAGGTCCAATTTTCCATGTAATATGGTCGGTGGTAAGAGCGTTCGGCAACATGTGCTGAGATCCACTTTTTTCCATATAACATGGTCGGTGACAAGAGCGCTCGGCAGCATGTGCCGAGGTCCCCCTTTTTTCCGTGTAACATGGTCGTTTGCAAGAGCACTCGGCAGCTTGTGCTGAGGTCCAAATTTTCCATGTAACATGGTCGGTGGCAAGAGCGCTCGGTAGTGTGTGCCGAGGTCCTGGGTCGTGATTTTCGGCAACATAGGAAACGTCAGGCTGAGTTGGCGGCTGCTGAACTTTTGACAGATGTGACAGTCATTAATGCGATGGCTGCTGATCTTCTGACAACTCTGACAGATGTGACAGCCGTTAATGCGATAGTACAACTAGGCGCGGTAAATAATATGACGGTTCAGGTCATTTTGTGGCCTTGTGTAAATAGGGCTGGCTCTGTGGGCCCATTAACCTCGTTTCGTGTGCCAAGCTCTATAAAACTTCACCCCCTCTCATTTTTCACTTCTCCAAACTTTTACTCAGGCAGTGAATTTGCGCTAGTGAGAGCTCACGGTGATCATCCATCGCTTTCTGGTGAAAATTCCAACCGCACACATCACTTCAAGGTAATTTATACTTAGTTTTTTCTTTAAGTATAAATATGTCTCTTTCTCCCATCTCCGAGCCCTCCCCTCCTGCTGCCGAGGCCCCTTCTCCGAGTAAGAGGGTATCCGGTCGAGACAGCATAGTAGAGGATCCAAAGAGCATGGGGTCGTTCGGCAGGTATCCAGGGCCACTGACCGGGCTCCAAAGGGTTCAAGAACTTTCGGAGGAGCATGCGGAGCGCATCATCCATAGGAGGGGGAGGACCTTCGAGGAGAACGCGGCGAGGGAGACCTCCGAGGCTGATGAAACGGTGTCTATCCTCAGCTTGGATGACGTGGCAGTGATCCGGAATTGCTTTCAGATTCCGGAGGAGTACGAACTGATGCTGCTAGGGTCCCAGGGTTAGGGCAAATTCACCGATGCCAGTGAACATGTGTTTCTGGCCGGTCGATGCCTTCATCGTCGGGGCTCGGCTGCCTCTCCACCCGTTCGCAATTCAAGTGCTTAGGTGGTTTGGGGTCAGCCCCATTCAACTAATGTCGAACGCGTGGAGAGTTATCAATGGATTCATGCTCCAATACTAAATGACTGGGATTGAGCCGGAGTTGAGGGTACTTTGGACGATCTACCGGCTTCATCAGCAGAACCGGTCGGAGTTCCGGTACTACCTAGCTCCGAGGCACAGAGGTCGGCTCGTCGTTTGCCCCGACTCCATAAAGCACTGGCGTGATAAGTACCTCATAGTGCGGAGTGCGGAGTCGTGGCCCATACCCACCGGTTTTGTGGAGGAGGTGTCGAAACGAGTGAAGGAGTCACCGGTGCTTCATCCTCAAGAAGAAGAGGCTGTTCGGACTCTTCTAGACAGGCCAAAGTATGATTGGAGAGAACTGACCGAAGACATTCTCTTCAGGGGAGGGCTAAGCCGCGTAGATCCCAGTACGCGGCTCTTTCTACCTTTTTCCCCCTTTTTTTTAACCTTGCTTATTTTAATTTGTATTTTTAACCAACTCCTTGTTTGATGCAGAGGCAATGGATTTCGATGCAATGCTGGCGCAGAGGGCCGCCCTTGGAAGCAAGGCACCGAGGAAGCGCAAGAGGGTCATCACCAAGCTGCCCTCCGCAAAGACCCAGAAGGTCGCGAGAGCGGCCGAGGAGTCGGAGGTGCCGGTGGATGTGACCTCGACCCGCGCTCCGACATCAGCCTCGGTGTCGGCCGGGGTAGGCAAATTCCCGATCGCCGCGGCACACGGGATGGAGACGCCCCCGTTGACGGTGACGGCCGAGGAGCTCCTGATGGAGGAGCACAAGAAGATCCATGTTCCGGACGGGCAGGTTCGGAAGCATGATGGGTTCCTTGGCGACTCCTTGGCGAGTATGTAGGTGGTGAAGCACCTGGCGACGCAGAAGGACCGGGCTGCCCTGGATGCCGGCTTGGCAGGCGATGATGCCATCGAGATCGCTCGCTTGGCGGTGTCGGTAAGCGTCGTCTTTTCACTTTTGAAGGTAGCTTTTATGTTTGATTTTCTAACTCCTTATTTCTCTTTGTTTTCACTGCAGATTACCGTCCACTTCAGTCATCTCATGGAGAGGATGACGGAGTTGGAAAAGGAGCTGAAGCAAGAGTCCGACCGAGCTCGGGCTGAGAAGGCTTGGATGGGTAATGAGCTCGACAAGCTGAAGGTCGAGTTCGAGGGGAGGACGACGAGGCTCGAGTACCTCGAGGACCACGTCACCAAACTCGAGGCCGACCTGCTTTGGTAGAAGGAGGAGATGGCCAAGCAGCAGGCCAAGGCGGTGGAGGCCAAGGCTGCTGCGGTGAAGGGGGCCGAGGAGGCCACCATGGCGAAGGCGCAGGGCTTCCTTGCGGCAAATATGGCCTAGGCGTACGCCTAGGCCATCACCCAGGTATCGGAGCGGTACCCTTGAGGTTGACTGCTCGGGGTGGAGGCTGTTTCCAGGACCATGTCGATGGCTTCGACCCTGAGTCGGAGGAGGAGGGAGATGATGACGAAGGTGGCCCCGAGGTCGAGGTCATCGGCGAGGTACAGGGGTCGGTGGTGACCCCGCTGGCGGTGATGGCTCCTTCGGGGGAATCTGACCCCGCACAGTCTCGACGCCCCGGGAAAGTGGTTGCCCCCTGACTTCTTCTTTCTTTTTTTGTTTTTCGAGCTATTCTTGTACTGCCTAATTGCGAACTGGCCACCGCATTTTTGTGATGAATGGAAATACAATTTTTGTGCTCGAACTTGTCCTGTTTTGTGCTCGAACTCGTCTTGTTTTGTGCTCGAACTCGTCGTATTTTGTTCTTTCCTTGTAGTCTTAAAATGTGGCTAAGTGTTGAAACAAAATATTTTAGTCTTGGCTAGGTGCATGTGGCCTTGTTCCGAAGTCTGACGTGGCATGATTTTTTTAGTGTTTACTGAGTGCTCGTTATTTGCTTTGAACCTTTCAGCTTGCCGAGGTGACTTAATCTGCCGAACCAACTCGCTCCGGGGAAGAGTTTCATTCCGAGGTTGGTTTTGGGGCGACGAGGTTGTGTTTGGCCTGGTGCCGGGAGCTTCTTTACGAAGTCGAGCTGGGGTTGCGCAGAGCCAAAAGTGAGCGGAACCATCTGCAGCAGCTCTTGGCCCGGAGGGACATCGAGATCTGGCGGCTAGAGAGTAGGCTCGCCGATATACCCCCCGTAGGCAAGGATGATGGCTCGTCGACAGCCTTCACCAATGGGCTGAGGCTTGAGTGTCTCCAATTCTCTTTGTCGAAGATGACGGCGGAGAGGGACGATATGCTCACCGAGGTTCACCATCTGCAGATTGTGGAGGCAGAGCTTTTGGCGGAAGAAGAGGAGCTGACTACGGTGGTAGGAAAGCTGATGGCCGAACATGACGAATTGACGGCAGAAGTCGATGCGTTGAAGAGAGCCACAGTGGACAGGGGCATCGAAGTCACTCAGCTCCGCCGAATCGTCGCCGGCCGCCCTAGCATCCCGAGCACCGCAGTGCTTTCTCGCTTCGAGGTGGACTTGGAAGATGACCCTCTGAAGCAAAGGATCGCCGAGCTAGAGGCGGAAGTGGCTCGCCTGAAGCCGCAGTCGGGGCTGATTAATGTCAGGAGCACTTCATGCACTCACGAGGAGAACGAACGAGGCATTTCATTTTATGAGCATGCGACCCGTTCACCCATAGGCCGGCCCAGTCCGGGTGATGCCCAAAGTGGTGTGGCGATATCATCGAGCGGAGCGTCCGTCGGCGCAACTGTTAGGAGCAGTACCGAAGACACGTCTCAATTCGCCGATTTAGGGACGAGTACCGGGGTCAAGCATCGCTGCCCTCGAGTGTCTTTGAAGCGAAACATCCCTGCGCCAAGGAAGCATTGAAGATTTTTTGTTTTCCAAGTTTTGTATTTCATCTAAGTGTATCGAGTCAGCATTGTAGTTTTTGCTTTTTGAAATCTTGTAGCTTCGTTGTAAAGAACAGTTGTCTTGTATTGTCTCCCTATACTTAATGGAAATGAGGCCTTTTTCTTTCTTGGACTTGTGCGTTTTTTGATAGCCTTGTGTTGTGCTACTCGTGACTATCTTTTGCGTGCTGAGGTCCGAAGGTAAGTTTTTGCTTGTTTGGGCATCGAAGCCAAGAGCACTTCGGCAAAGCGTGCTGAGGTCCCAGAGCAAGATTCTTCCTCGTTTGGACGTCGGTGCTAAGATCGCTTGGTAAAGCGTGCCGAGGTCCCAGAGCAAGATTCTTGCTTGTTTGGGTCTCCGAGCTTCTTTCCTTCTGATTTTGCAAGAGAAGTGCGTTTCTTGCAGTGGAGGAGCAGTCTTTGCATGTGCCTATTGCTCTCAAACGTGTCTTTTATGACTAACGAAGCCATTTTGCGGGACTCTCCAAATTGGTCATTGGTTGACAGTATACAAGGTTCTAGGGGTGATTTCTTAGTCCAGTATTTGATCAAAGACTTGGTGTGTCACCGATTTTCGACTCCGCTTCATGATAAGGCTAAGAATTGTTCGAGCTGGGAATTCACCGAAGCCTTTAACGAGTTCATGTTTGAAGCTTTTTCTAGCATTAGCTTTTCCCATGTTGAGTATGGTCGTAGGAATTTCACGCGTGAAGGCGAGGTGAGTTTCGATGGTTGTGGGAGCAATTCCGAATGGCGAACCACTTCTAGCTCGCTTAAGAGCGAACTTGCGAAGTGGATCGAGCCAAGTGTTGGACTCCGAACTCGTCGTTTGAGTAAATTTCAACGGTTGTGGGAGCAATTCCGAATGGAGAACCACTTCTAGCTCGCTTAAGAGGGAACTTGCAAAGTAGAGTCGAGCCAAGTGTTGGACTCCGAACTCGTCGTTTGAGTAAATTTCAACGGTTGTGGGAGCAATTCCGAATGGCGAACCACTTCTAGCTCGCTTAAGAGCGAACTTACGAAGCGGAGTCAAGCCAAGTGTTGGACTCCGAACTCGTCGTTTGAGTAAATTTCAACGGTTGTGGGAGCAATTCCGAATGGAGAACCACTTCTAGCTCGCTTAAGAGCAAACTTGCGAAGCGGAGTCGAGCCAAGTGTTGGACTCCGAACTCGTCGTTTGAGTAAATTTCAACGGTTTTGGGAGCAATTCCGAATGGCGAACCACTTCTAGCTCGCTTCAGAGCGAACTTGCGAAGCGAAGTCGAGCCAAGTGTTGGACTCCGAACTCGTCGTTTGAGTAAATTTCAACGGTTGTGGGAGCAATTCCGAATGGCGAACCACTTCTAGCTCGCTTAAGAGCGAACTTGCGAAGCGGAGTCGAGCCAAGTGTTGGACTCCGAACTCGACGTTTGAGTGAAAGTAATTAAAGACAGAGAGATGCAAACAATCACAAGAGGAATACGGGAAAAAAGATTTCTTTATTGATAACTAATAGTCGGCTACTTCTAAGTTGCGAGTCGTTATTACATTTAAGAAATAAAGAAGAAAAATACAAGTGAAAGGAAAGGAACGGTTCGACATCTGAAGGTACATAGAGAGGCATTCAAGCGCTCTCTTGGTACTTTAAAAGATGGTCGGCATTCCAAGTCCTGGGAACCTCTCTGCCTTCAAGGTCTTCTAGATGGTATGTCCCAGACCGAACCACTCTGGTGATCTTGTAGGGTCCTTCCCAATTTGGAGCTAGCTTACTCTTCTGACTGGAGAATGAGATTGCTAACCTTCTGAGGACCAAGTTCCCTCTTTTGAGGTCGGTGGGACGGGCTCTCTTGTTGTAGGCCTGCTCAATCCTCCTGCGATAGCTTTGTTGGCGAATTGAAGCTCTTTCATGGAGCTCGTCAATCAAATCCAAATTTGCCTGAAGCTCTCTGGCAATATGTTCTTCTTCATAAGCAATAAGGCGAGGAGAGGGTACACCGACTTCCAAGGGGATCACAGCTTCGGACCGAGAGGTGAGGTTGAACGGCGACTCTCCTGTGGGGGTCCGTTTCGTGCTGTAATTCCTAATTCCACAGTACGTTAGGGAGCTGATCAACCCATAAGCCTTTGGCGAACTTATCCAGCCTCTTCTTAATACCGGAGAGGATTTTTCGGTTGGCATTTTCTACTTGAGCATTCAACTGCGGGTGGGAGACGAAGGAGAAGCGTTGTTGGATGGCGAGGTCTTCATACAGAGCTCGGAATGTGTCCCCTGTAAATTGTGTTCCATTGTCGGTTATAAGGACCCGAGGGACGCCGAACCTACAGATGACGCTCTTCCAGAAGAACTGAAGTACTTTGTTCTCGGTGATTGTAGCCAAGGGCTCGGCCTCTAGCCACTTCGAGAAGTAGTCGATTGCCACGACTAAAAATTTGAGTTGGCCGGGAGCTGGTGGAAATGGCCCTAGTAAATCCATCCCCCACATTGCGAAAGGGATTGGACTTGATAGAGAGGTGAGCTGAGCTTGGGATAGGCAACGAATGTTGGAATACTTCTGACAAGAGCTGCATTGCCGAACGTGTCGTTCGGCGTCTTGTGGGAGGGTTGGCCAGAAGTATCCATAATTCAACACCTTCCAGGCGAGGGATCTTGACCCTGAATGTGCCCCGCTTATACCTTCGTAAAGCTCTTGCAAGGCGTACGCGGCTTGCTCCGGGGATAGACACCTCAAATAAGGCCTGCCGTCTACTTGTGTGAATAAGCGTTTGTACAAGACCCCCTCAATAAGGGTGTACCTCTCCGCTCTGGTTCTGACTCGACGAGATTCTTTAGGGTCTTCGGGGAGGAGCCCATCCCTTAGAAATTCTACCAAGGGTTTCATCCAATTATCTTAAAGTTGAACAGGTAGTAACTCCATCGAGTCGGAAGTTTCTTCTTTTATGCTTGGTCTCAGGAGTACTTCAATCAGGACGGTCTGATCGAGACCTTGGAGGGAGGAAGAGGCTAACTTGGAGAGGGCATCTGCTTGGGTATTTTCCTCCCTGGGGATGCTGAACAAGTGCCTCTTCGAATAGAGCCATGAGATTTTGGACCTTGACTAGATACTTAGCCATTCGGTCATCTCGCGCTTCGTACTTGCCCAAGACTTGGTTTATGACTAGTTGAGAGTCACTAAATATTCGGAGGCATTGTGCCCCTACTTTGCGGGCCATTTCGAGACCGGCTATAAGGGCTTCATACTCTGCTTCATTATTGGAGGACTTGAAGTTGATGCGGAGGGAGTATTGGAGAACGAAGTCATATGGGCCTCCCAGAATGACCCCGGCTCCGCTCCCTTCGGTGAAAGAGGATCCATCTACATATACCGTCCAAATAGGAGGTCCGTTTTCCACCTGACTAACCTCTGGGATGTTGCTCTCAACAATGAATTCAGCTAAGGCTTGAGCCTTGATTGCGGTCCGAGGCTGGTATGATATGTCATGCTGGCTCAGCTCGATCGACCACTTCATCAGCCGGCTCGAGGTCTCGGGTTTGTGCAGAACTTGCTTAAGCAATTGGCCGGTAAGAACGACCACCGAGTGGGACTGAAAATAAGGGCAAAGCTTCCTAGCTGCCAAGACCAAGGCGTACGCCATCTTCTCCAGCCTTGGATAGCGGAGCTCGGCATCCCGAAGTACCTTGCTCACGTAGTAGATGGGCTTTTGAGCCATGTCTTCTTCCCTCACCAGGACGGCGCTGAGGGTTTGTTCGGAGGCAACTAAGTAGAGGTATAGTGTTTCCCTGGGGATAGGCTTGCTGAGAAGAGGGGGGTTGACTAGATAGGCTTTAAGCTAATCGAACGACTCCTACTGTTGTAGACCCCATTCGAAGCCCTTAGCCCCCCTGAGAGCCTTGAAGAAGGAAAGACACTTCTCCCCTGACTTGGAGAGGAAGTGCCCTATAGCTGCGAGGCGCCCGGTTAGCTTTTGAACCTCTTTCACATTTTTGGGAGGAGCCATGTCCAGTATGGCTTTGATCTTCTCGGGGTTCTCTTCGATTCCTCTTTGGCTGACCATGAAGCCTAGGAATTTTCCCGACGAGACTCTGAATGCACACTTGTTTGGATTGAGCCTCATATCATGCTTCCTTAATACATCGAACGCCTCTTGCAGATCGGCCACATGATCGTTGCCGTGGATGCTCTTGACTAGCATGTCATCAACATATACTTCCATATTTCGGCCGATCTGTTGCTGAAATACCTTGTTAACGAGGCGTTGATAGGTCGCACCGGCATTCTTCAGCCCGAAGGGCATTACCCTGTAGCAGTAGAGGCCTTGATCGGTAACAAAGGATGTCTTCGGGATATCCGGGGGAAACATGCGGATCTGATTATACCCGGAAAAGGCATCCATGAAGCTGAGGAGTTCATGGCCCGAGGTTGCATCGATCAAGATGTCGATGCTAGGGAGAGGGAATGGATCTTTAGGGCATGCTTTGTTTAGGTCGGTGAAGTCGATGCAGATTCTCCAGCTCCCGTTGGACTTCTTTACCATGACCACATTGGAGAGCCATTCGGGGTAATTTACCTCTTGTATGAACAGAGCCTTAAGGAGCTTATCCACCTCTTCTTTAATGGCTTGTTGGCACTCGGGAGTAAATTTGCGCCTCTTCTGTTGGACCGGTTTGGATCCCGATGCAACGCTCAAGTGGTGGATGAGGAGCTCTTCGGAGATTCTTGGCATGTCGGCGGCCGACCATGCAAAGAGGTCGCGGTTCTTTTTAATGCATTGGACTATGTCTGAGCATAGGGCAGATGGGAGGGTCTTGCTGATAAAGAACTTGCGGTTCGGATCTTGCTCAGAGAAGAGCACTTCCTTTAATTCATCACCGGCTCGGACATTGGTCGGACACCCTCTTGAGGGATTTCAAGAGTTTCGAGGGAAAGGACTGGACCCCCAGTAAAGGTCATGTAGCATTTGCGGGCCATTTCCTGACTGCCTCTTACTTCCCCTACTCCTGCCCGAGT
Source organism: Hemerocallis citrina (assembly GCA_017893485.1). NCBI lineage: Eukaryota > Viridiplantae > Streptophyta > Magnoliopsida > Asparagales > Asphodelaceae > Hemerocallis > Hemerocallis citrina. The sequence goes on along the minus strand of CM030364.1, from coordinate 131,772,889 downwards.
GGGGAACTTCATCCTGAGGTGATAAGCGGAAGGGACGGCTTCGAGAGAAGCTAGGCCGGGTCGGCCTAGGATCACATTATAAGCAGCGGGGACATCGACAACCATGAAGTCCATCGGCTCCGTTCGGGTAGTAGGAGTTTTGCCGGCGGTTACGTCGGTGGTGATCACCCCTTCAAATGTCACTGATACTCCCGTGAACCCATGGAGTGTGTAGCCGGCGAGCTTAAGCATGTCCCGGGATAGTTTGAGTCCTTTGAAAGCAGCGAGGAAGAGGATGTTAACGGAGCTACCATTGTCCACCAGTATCCTTTCCACTTTAAAGTTCGCCATATGGAGGTTGATGACTAGCGCGTCACAATGGGGGGTTCGGACACCATCAAGGTCTTCATCTGAAAATGTGACTGGTACTCCGAGGCCTTTGGGAGGGGGCATGCCATGTACTGAGTTGACTTCCCTTATGAAAGCCTTTCGAGAGGAGTTGGAGGTGCCTCCCATGGGGCCTCCATGGATCAGATGCAGGGTGCGTTCCTCTTCGAACTCGGGAGTTTCCTCGTGCCTTTTAGGATGCTTGTTATCCCCCCTGGGTGGAGGAGGTGGAGGATCAACTCGGTCCTTTCTCAAAAATTTAGACAACTGTCCCCACTGAATGAGGGCCTCGATTTCATTCTTTAGGGCCCGACAATCATCAGTGTCATGGCTGTGGTCCCGGTGATATCGGCACCACTTCTCTTTATCCCTCTTCTTGCCGGGGGTATTCATCTTCGAGGCAGGAGGCAGGACCCCTTCCTTCTCAACCTCCATGAGAATAGCGGAAATGCTGGCGTTAAGAGGGGTGAACTTCTCAAATCTGGGAGGTGGGCGGCGCTGACCGCCATTGTCTTTCTGGAGCTTCTTGGCTCCCTCTTCTTCACCTGCCTTTCTTTTGGTTCCGTAGGAAGGCCCCTCAAAGGTGGGGCGATGCTTAGCTTCCTCATCCCGGATATACTTCTCGCTTCGGAGAAGGAGGTCGAAGAAGTTCTGCAGGGGCTTCTTGGCGAGGGAGGACCGAAGGCTGGAGTTAAGGACATTTGATTGGAATGCTGCTGCAGCGACCGACTGGTCGAGGGAAGCGATGGACCTAACTTCTGCGGTGAACCTCTTCACATAGTCTCTCAGCTTCTCACCCTTCTTCTGGTTAAGGTAGAGTAGTGAAATGCTCGTCTTCTCAGTTCGGCGGCTACTCACGAAGTGGGTGATGAAGAGGGTCTCGAATTGCTCGAAGGAGAATATTGAGGATGGGACGAGGCGAGAGTACCATTCTCGGGCCGAACCCTTGAGAGTAGCGGGGAAGGTCTTGCACAGCAGAGCATCGGAAGCTTGGTGGATTAGCATGAGGGTCTTAAAGCTTTCGATGTGATCGACGGGGTCAGACTCCCCGGAATAAGTCTTGAATTGGGGAGGCTTGAAGCCTATTGGAACGGGCGCCTCCATGATGGTTCGAGAGAAAGGAGGTCGGCTTGGGCAGAGGGTCCTTCCTCTAAGCTCTTCTTCTCTGTCTAGCTGACCCAAGCGCCACTCCATTTCGTGGAGACGACAGTAGACAGTGTCATCCCTTCGACGGAAATCAAACGAGCCTCTGGACTCGTCTTCGTACGAGGGAGAGCGGGGGCTACGACGACGGTAGCTCCGGGAGTGGCGAGGACTAGGGATGTGCTGGGGGTTGCTAGGAGCTGGGGGAGGAGTTAGAGACCGTCGGCGAGGACTTTGGACCGGAGGAGGAGTGGGGACCCTCCGAGCATTGTTGTTGTTGGGTCGGAGATGGAGGGCTTGTAAGATGGTTGCCTGGAATTGCTGGAATTCGGCACGGGTGATAGGAGCATTATCATCCCTTGGTGAGCAAGGCCTTCTTCTATAGTGCTCAGGGGACTCTCTCCGTCTTCGGTGAGGAGGAGACCTCCTATGTTCTCGGCGATGAGGAGATCGCTCATTTGGACGTTGTTGGCGGGAGACTCCCTCTCGGGCCCGCCTTTCATCCAAACGGTAGCAAAGATCCTCTTCTTTATGCCGATTGTTAAGGGTATTGCAGTGGTCATCGGAGGCCCGGGGATTGTGAGATGCCATGGAGTCGGTAGAGGGGTTGTGCACGGAGACGTGGTCATGTTGGAGAGGTTGTTTTGGGGGATTGGGACGGGAGCCCCCCGCACTGGCATTCTAAGGCCCGGTCTGACCCCGAGGGGGTTGGAGGTTCTGATGAGGAGGTTGGTCCTGCTGAGGGGCCTGATCAGGTTGAGGAGGGGGACCCGCTGGCTAGACAGTTTGGAGGTGGATCTCCTGCTGTTGAGGGGGAGTAGGTCCACGGTTGGACCCTCTGGATCTCAGCTTTCGGGGAGGCATGGCAGGAGATGATCTTAACCAAGGGGAGAGGAAGGATCGCTATTCGTGGGTTCCCACAGACGGCGCCAATCTGTTACCGCGAAATCTGGTGTGGGGGCAAACAGATAGAATTTGTGGATTCTTAGGAAAACCGAATAGCAAGCCTGGAACCTTTCCACCAGAGTTTGACCGTTGACTCTCGCCGTTCACCTACAAAAAGTGCGAGACACCGGGGTTAATCCTGGCGACGCACCCTCTGACGCTCAAGTCAGTAATCTGAAAAGATTATGAAAGAGCGTAAACTGGCAAAAGATTGATTACCTCTTAATGGTGATGGATGGAGGGTATTTATAGCCGCCTTTGGGATCAGATTAGGAATGTAATCCCTAATTCCCAGTGAAAGGATAGATGCGAATCAGGGCCGTTGATTAGGATTAATCAGAAACCCTAATTTTATCCTGCTGGACTGGGCTTATTGCGGGTTGAAACCCGCACCCAGTTGAGGTGGATCCGTTCGTGGGTTATTGGGCTTTTGGAGAGAAGATCCAATAACCACTTCAGACCCGTTAGTAGGTGAAATTACTATTTTACCCCTAAGCTTTAAGATTCGTTCCCTATTTGAACGGTTCCGATTTAACCCTATTTTTCGCCATATCAGGACTTAAGAATGTTAAGAACCTAATAGAAATTGTGGGTATGCTGTCTCTTTCTTATTCTTGCCTGTTTGATTGCATATATTTAGATTATATGATTTAGATGCACAAAATTGAATAAAGAAGGGATTTTTGCTAATTGTGTATGTGTGTGTGTATCTATAGGATCTATTGAGAATTTTGATGAAGGAAAACTTGACTAATACATGTTATAATTGCATATAATCATGGACAAATTAATCTAACTAGTTGTATATGTGTATAACAAGTTGCAAGAGGGGTTTTGAAGTCAAAAAGATCAAGTTTTGAAGGGTTTCATAGAACTTTGGTTTCGGGTCTGATGGTATACAGCCGAAATTGGGATTTTCTGCTTTTATGAAGTTTTCGATTTGGATCTTGAGTTATTTAGATACTGAGATTTGAATTGAACATAGTACTACTTTACACCATGATTCTTGATGATTTTACTGATATATATATTCACATATATACATATATATTCAAAGTGTTCTGTTTTGAAGAAACTTGATGAAATTTGCTCTTTTGTGAATTCGAAGAGGATTTGATTTGATTTATATGCCCCAGTATCTTAGACAAGTTGTATTTGATCATCTCAGGAATTTTATTTTACAAATTTATGATTTTACAAAGATTAAACTATGTATCAGATTGAAAATGTACGAAAATTAAAGTGGGCTGTTTTGAACATGTCAGTAGACCACCTAAGAACAACATTGAGACCGGCGGTCGGCTGTCAATTGAGAGGTTTTGGAATTTTAGTATGTCGGTCGACTGTTGTCTTTTTACTCTGTTTTGACAGTCGACTGACATAGGCTATGGAGAGCGTTTGCTCAGTTTTTTCTTGATTTCTTGAACGATTATTTCTTTGCATTTATGGCTTATTGATCTACTGTTTTAGATGGAATTTTTGCTACAAATTACTGTATTTTACAGAGAGTTATATTTTTATTATAATAGAATTTAAATTGTATTTCCAGGACTTTAAGAAGTGAAATATATATAGATTCGAAGGAATTGATGTTTTGTGATTTTTTTTCTAACTTCGAGATGCGAAACTCAGTGGATTAAGAAATTTTAATCCCAGATTTTATTCTGAAAATTTGTGGGTATTTGCATAAATTTGGATTTGTTTGATTAAGGGAGTTTTCTTAATATAAACATTTTGATGATGTAATTATGATTTTAATAAAAAATTGTGTTGATATTTGATTTGTGAGTCTCTAGAAGTTGAGTGGGATTCCTGTAAACCGGCAGATGAGATTTTGTGGATTTTGACCAGTTTGGATCTTGGGGTTGTTGGATGGAATTAAGTCCGGCAGGGTACACCAACTCTAGAGAGGGGAAAGTTGTGTTTTAATTAATAATAATCAACTTAAGGACAGGAACTAGTAGAGATGTGATAGAATTTGGGAAACGTAAGTATATGCTCTGTTGTTAGTCCAACGGATGCATTCCAGGACTGTGTGTTGCTGTGTCCCGAGAGAATAGTTGGTATGTTCGCGTGTCGAGGGTCAACATGTAACACCCCGCAAAATTAAAATTACAATTTTGCCCCTGGGTGTTACGCACGTATATTTTGTAATGAATTTCACTACATATTTTGGATTCGTACTATTTATACATTTTCCGTATTGATTTCAGTCAACTAAAATATAATATTTCAATCCTTGGGATTTACGTGCTTTTTACGTGTTTTGATGCACGTGTTTCCACCACTACGTATAATATTTTCTATAGGTTTAAATTATTTATTTTTATGTATTTAAATCTATTTTATAAAATGAAAATTTATTTTCCCCTTGTTTTGATTAAAATGCATTTTTCGACTTTCTGCACGTATAATGCACGTGCTTTCTACGTGTTGCGATTTCATCATGAAATACATAAAATTAGTAAATATATTTTTCTTATATTGTTTTTGATTATATTTAATAATTTTTCATCAATAAAATTAATTTTTCGCATTTTGATATTTTACGTGCGATGCACGTGTTTCCTACACACGTAGTAATTACGTCATAGAATGTATAATTTAATAAATAATTTTTCTTATATTGTATTGAACATTTTTCCGTTGATAAAGTCAATTTTTGTATTTCGGTATTTTACGTGCGACGCACGTGTTTTCGGTAAACACATTTGTTTTTCAAAATAAATTTCGGAGAGTGTGTAACACCTCGTAATTTCGTATAATATAATAATAGTAGGATATTATTATATACAGTAAATATATGGTGTATAATATATAGTGTATAATATATATATAGTATACATGGCATATAGTGTAAAATTAATAATGTGCTCAGATTGGTATGATGTGAAGTTGTACATATAGTGTAAAATTGTGATTAGTATAATGGTTAACAGAATTAAGTGTAATAAAGGGAAAGATGAATATATGAATGGTGGGGGCCCACTTGGAAATGAAGAACAGCATGAAGTAATGTATACTTGCTGTTGACGTGGCTTCCAAATGAGGGGCCCACTCGGGTTAGTAGCTTCACTGTGTATAACCGGATCTTGTAGGGGAGAGGAAGAGGTAGAGAGTTTTGGGAGTTGGGGTTTTTAAGAGAGGTGGTGAGTTAAAGAGTTGGGGGTTTTTGAGAGTTAGGAAAATGAAAGGTTAGAAATTAATTTGAGTGAGTTATTAGGTGTGTAATTTTGCAAATTGAACCCTCTACAAACCCTATAAATAGCACCTCTCTTCTTCTCATTTCACACACCAAAAAGAATAGAAAATCAAGAGAAAAGAAAAGAAAGAGAGAAAGAAAAGAGGAGAAGAATAAAAGAAAAAGAAGTAGTGTTCTTATGCTTTGGAGAAGTCTTGCTAGGAGGAGAAGTTCTAAGTGTGGCCTTGGAGCTAGAAGAGGTGTCCTATCTTTTCATTGTTCAATCTTCAATTAAGGTGGGTGTTCTCTACTTTCTAATTATAGATAATATCATGCTAATTAAAAAGAAGAAATGCTTTATATTATGAATCTTGTTTATATGCTTAGGAAATTTGTATGTGTTGAATATACGATTCATGTGTAATAGTGTTATACTAAATTTATACTTGATACCATGATTAGTCAAATGAAGGAAGGAAGAAAGATAAATTAGAATGCTACCACAAAATATATCTACTATTGCATGTTGTTATGTAAAAATAAAGTTTTTTTTTCATAAAAGAATTATCCTTGATGATTAAGAGACTTGTTCGTCTTTATTGCCAAGTTTAATTAGTTTGATGGGAGCACATAAACTAGTCTTCATGAATAAAACTCTTAGAAATCAAGTTTTGAGATAAAGGCAAAATTTATATCTAGAATGAGAAGGGAGATTATTTAAAAATAGAAATATATTTTTAAAAAGAGTTTGAAATGAGTTTTGCTACTGTTTTCTTTTAAAATTTATCTCAGTCTAAAAGTTTATATCAATATCATAAAGTGTTGGATCTTGGGATAAACGATTTTTTTTTTTGGGGTAAAAAGAGACAATCTCAGAACAGTATGAACAAAACTAAAGTAATACAATCTTTAATCAGTAGTTGCAAGTAGATTTATTGGTTAGTGAGTGAGCCATAGAGCTGTCACTGTTGCTGGTAGTAGGTGCGGGATTCGAAACTTATAATCCTCAATTTGTTTTGATTTTGTTTAAAATACCCAGAACCCGAAAGTTGATACATGAGGGTTTCGGCCTGCCTCTATGACAAGAAAGTCACAAAGACTTCTTGGTCAGTGGGGTACCACTAAAGTTGTTGCCGGCTGTTGCCTGGTTCGAATCCCACGGTGCCCAAATACTTTTTTTGGGTTTTTAAGAAGTTTTGTATAAAAAAGAAAATAATTCCCGAAACTGACCCACCGTGGAAAGTATTTACCCGACTAGTCCACTTTTGAAAATATTTACCAAAGTTAGTCCACAACTGGTCCACTTTCGAAAATATTTGGCCTATGTACCCAAGCAAACTGTAGCTACCTAGTTGTTCAGCTACTTGTGCATTGTATAATGTAGTCTTCATATTTACTACAAGGTTTATATGTTTTAAGAAGAAATGTAAAGTATTACTTTTGTGAAGTGATTTTCTTGAAGAGAATTTTACTCTTATTTGTTCGAAGAATATTCTAAGTAAAGTGAGACATTATAATGGCTTGATTTTATTATGAAATCTCATGTGATAGAATTGTGTTCTTAAAAGAAATTATTCCTTTGCTTATAAAGAATGTGAACGGATGACTAGATAATGAATAATGATGAGACTATGATTACTTGTGATTAAGTTGAAAGAAGAAATTATTTTAAGTTAAGACATGATTATTGAAGGGTATGTGTACCCATATTTTTCTTGTACATGAAAGATTATGATTAAGAATTAGTAAGACTTCGGTTACCGGCAAAAATGAAAGAAAGGATTGATGTGATTTTGAGATATTGCCGTGGGGCGATCTCGTATTTGTTGATTAAGTCCGGTAGGAGGTAAAACTAATTCTGTGAGTGGTAATTATTCATGTCTTGAACTTAAAAATAATTAGGCACTTAAGTGAAGATGTGATAAACTTGTGCAAACGTAAATGGGTGCTTCTATATAGCCGGCGGTGGATCTCCGTGGCTATGGACCCAGTTGGTGGACTGTGGTTGCCCCATAGAAGATGGACTGTATTTTATCCGGAACTTAGGGTAGTCGACGGATGTTTACCATACTCCAAAGAATATGTATATACTGGGGCTAGAAGGGCATTTACGGGATTATCATCACGATATAATAGCCAGGGAGGCTGGGATCTGTTAATATAAGCCAGGGAGGCTGAGATCCGTATCTGTGAAATAACTCTGAAACTTGTTTTATTACTGGGTAGTCTCATGGCGAGGGATCGAACCCTTTAATGTGGAGTACGTAGGCGCTTGCCCTCAGATCTATGTAGTATGGGATGCATAGAATCTGAACAAGTGTGCATTAGTGTCATCCTAGTGTAGAATGGTATGCATTAGGCATTAAGACATGACATACACTTATATTTAGAATAATCACTTTTGACACTTTATATGTTCATTCAATCTTTTTTTTGTGATTTGTTAAAGTATGAGATCGTTATACTATTCCCGGCATAGAGAGGATAGCCGTGTATAACATTTCGTCAGTTGTAAGTAACTGACGTGCCCACAGATTGACATGCAGGTAATGGACTATTCATGGAGTTATAAAGTGGATATGCTGTTGCTGTTTAGAAGTTAAAGATGTTGCAAATGTTTTATTGTAAATTTTATTCTTCCGCTGTGTAAAACCAAGTTGTAATTGAACTCTGATGTATTATGAATGAAAAGTTTTAAATTCCTTGTAAAATTGTACGAAGTGAAGTAAAGATCCTGTGAAATCTCGAATTTATCCTCATTTGAAATTCGGGGTGTTACAGATGGTATCAGAGCATGCTTCACAAGTAGTACAAGTTTATAAGGAACGATAACAAGTGACGATAAATTTGGGAACAAGCCAAAAGAGTCCTTCTGTCAACCGGGTGTAAACAACCCTAAGCGACACGGTATTTAAGCGTCTTCGGACCACCGCTAGCTGGGAACCGACTCTTACGGCTAACCCAAGTGAATCAGAACTTGATAGACTAAAGATTTGTTTAGGAAAAATAGTAAGATCATTAACTATAGGCTAGAACCCGTGACACCTTATTGAGTAGTTACAATATTATTCCTGCGGACACTAGAGTGTGAGTTTCAGTCTATAGAGATTTAAATGTAAGTGATTTACATTTGTGTTGCTCTATGCACTGATATTTTCTTTTTCTTTTGGATGGCTGGAGTCGTGAATGCAGTAATTATTGACTTTCATTCATGATGTTTTTCTCGTATACATTGATATGAGAGTGTATGCGAGCACATTTTCCCCTGGGTATCAGAGTGGCGCAGTGGAAGCGTGGTAGCTTGGACCGTCATTCATGATACCTTACACACTTCCCTCTCAAATTATTTTGTAGATTTTTATCATGGTACTTTCTCCATATTCAGTATTTTTTCAAATAAATATTTTCTTATGTTATTAAATCATTTGAATATTTATCATTTGTCTATCTTCCTTAGTCTTGATATTTTAAATCTATTTTTCAAACTTAAAATTTCGCCTTTCATGTATTTATGTCATTTTTTTTACCCACTATTACTTCACATATTTTGTCAAATTTTAAATTGCCGTTTATTAAATTAATATTGCAATCACTATTTTCTTTCATTTATTATTTTGTCTTGTTTTTCCTTGTTGCGTATACTACTTTTATTTTTCTAAAAGTTGCAGTTTTCTAAATACAAATATTTTCTGTAACATGTACAAAATACAATCTTTACCCTAGCGAGTTCCGGGGACGGAACTACTCTAAGGGGGAGAGAGTGTAACACCCCGCAAAATTGAAATTACAATTTTGCCCCTGGGTGTTACGCACGTATATTTTGTAATGAATTTCACTACATATTTTGGATTCGTACTATTTATACATTTTCCGTATTGATTTCAGTCAACTAAAATATAATATTTCAATCCTTGGGATTTACGTGCTTTTTACGTGTTTTGATGCACGTGTTTCCACCACTACGTATAATATTTTCTATAGGTTTAAATTATTTATTTTTATGTATTTAAATCTATTTTATAAAACGAAAATTTATTTTCCCCTTGTTTTGATTAAAATGCATTTTTCGACTTTCTGCACGTATAATGCACGTGCTTTCTACGTGTTGCGATTTCATCATGAAATACACAAAATTAGTAAATATATTTTTCTTATATTGTTTTTGATTATATTTAATAATTTTTCATCAATAAAATTAATTTTTCGCATTTTGATATTTTACGTGCGATGCACGTGTTTCCTACACACGTAGTAATTACGTCATAGAATGTATAATTTAATAAATAATTTTTCTTATATTGTATTGAACATTTTTCCGTTGATAAAGTCAATTTTTGTATTTCGGTATTTTACGTGCGACGCACGTGTTTTCGGTAAACACATTTGTTTTTCAAAATAAATTTCGGAGAGTGTGTAACACCTCGTAATTTCGTATAATATAATAATAGTAGGATATTATTATATACAGTATATATATGGTGTATAATATATAGTGTATAATATATATATAGTATACATGGCATATAGTGTAAAATTAATAATGTGCTCAGATTGGTATGATGTGAAGTTGTACATATAGTGTAAAATTGTGATTAGTATAATGGTTAACAGAATTAAGTGTAATAAAGGGAAAGATGAATATATGAATGGTGGGGGCCCACTTGGAAATGAAGAACAGCATGAAGTAATGTATACTTGCTGTTGACGTGGCTTCCAAATGAGGGGCCCACCCGGGTTAGTAGCTTCACTGTGTATAACCGGATCTTGTAGGGGAGAGGAAGAGGTAGAGAGTTTTGGGAGTTGGGGTTTTTAAGAGAGGTGGTGAGTTAAAGAGTTGGGGGTTTTTGAGAGTTAGGAAAATGAAAGGTTAGAAATTAATTTGAGTGAGTTATTAGGTGTGTAATTTTGCAAATTGAACCCTCTACAAACCCTATAAATAGCACCTCTCTTCTTCTCATTTCACACACCAAAAAGAATAGAAAATCAAGAGAAAAGAAAAGAAAGAGAGAAAGAAAAGAGGAGAAGAATAAAAGAAACAGAAGTAGTGTTCTTATGCTTTGGAGAAGTCTTGCTAGGAGGAGAAGTTCTAAGTGTGGCCTTGGAGCTAGAAGAGGTGTCCTATCTTTTCATTGTTCAATCTTCAATTAAGGTGGGTGTTCTCTACTTTCTAATTATAGATAATATCATGCTAATTAAAAAGAAGAAATGCTTTATATTATGAATCTTGTTTATATGCTTAGGAAATTTGTATGTGTTGAATATACGATTCATGTGTAATAGTGTTATACTAAATTTATACTTGATACCATGATTAGTCAAATGAAGGAAGGAAGAAAGATAAATTAGAATGCTACCACAAAATATATCTACTATTGCATGTTGTTATGTAAAAATAAAGTTTTTTTTTCATAAAAGAATTATCCTTGATGATTAAGAGACTTGTTCGTCTTTATTGCCAAGTTTAATTAGTTTGATGGGAGCACATAAACTAGTCTTCATGAATAAAACTCTTAGAAATCAAGTTTTGAGATAAAGGCAAAATTTATATCTAGAATGAGAAGGGAGATTATTTAAAAATAGAAATATATTTTTAAAAAGAGTTTGAAATGAGTTTTGCTACTGTTTTCTTTTAAAATTTATCTCAGTCTAAAAGTTTATATCAATATCATAAAGTGTTGGATCTTGGGATAAACGATTTTTTTTTTTGGGGTAAAAAGAGACAATCTCAGAACAGTATGAACAAAACTAAAGTAATACAATCTTTAATCAGTAGTTGCAAGTAGATTTATTGGTTAGTGAGTGAGCCATAGAGCTGTCACTGTTGCTGGTAGTAGGTGCGGGATTCGAAACTTATAATCCTCAATTTGTTTTGATTTTGTTTAAAATACCCAGAACCCGAAAGTTGATACATGAGGGTTTCGGCCTGCCTCTATGACAAGAAAGTCACAAAGACTTCTTGGTCAGTGGGGTACCACTAAAGTTGTTGCCGGCTGTTGCCTGGTTCGAATCCCACGGTGCCCAAATACTTTTTTTGGGTTTTTAAGAAGTTTTGTATAAAAAAGAAAATAATTCCCGAAACTGACCCACCGTGGAAAGTATTTACCCGACTAGTCCACTTTTGAAAATATTTACCAAAGTTAGTCCACAACTGGTCCACTTTCGAAAATATTTGGCCTATGTACCCAAGCAAACTGTAGCTACCTAGTTGTTCAGCTACTTGTGCATTGTATAATGTAGTCTTCATATTTACTACAAGGTTTATATGTTTTAAGAAGAAATGTAAAGTATTACTTTTGTGAAGTGATTTTCTTGAAGAGAATTTTACTCTTATTTGTTCGAAGAATATTCTAAGTAAAGTGAGACATTATAATGGCTTGATTTTATTATGAAATCTCATGTGATAGAATTGTGTTCTTAAAAGAAATTATTCCTTTGCTTATAAAGAATGTGAACGGATGACTAGATAATGAATAATGATGAGACTATGATTACTTGTGATTAAGTTGAAAGAAGAAATTATTTTAAGTTAAGACATGATTATTGAAGGGTATGTATACCCATGTTTTTCTTGTACATGAAAGATTATGATTAAGAATTAGTAAGACTTCGGTTACCGGCAAAAATGAAAGAAAGGATTGATGTGATTTTGAGATATTGCCGTGGGGCGATCTCGTATTTGTTGATTAAGTCCGGTAGGAGGTAAAACTAATTCTGTGAGTGGTAATTATTCATGTCTTGAACTTAAAAATAATTAGGCACTTAAGTGAAGATGTGATAAACTTGTGCAAACGTAAATGGGTGCTTCTATATAGCCGGCGGTGGATCTCCGTGGCTATAGACCCAGTTGGTGGACTGTGGTTGCCCCATAGGAGATGGACTGTATTTTATCCGGGACTTAGGGTAGTCGACGGATGTTTACCATACTCCAAAGAATATGTATATACTGGGGCTAGAAGGGCATTTACGGGATTATCATCACGATATAATAGCCAGGGAGGCTGGGATCTGTTAATATAAGCCAGGGAGGCTGAGATCCGTATCTGTGAAATAACTCTGAAACTTGTTTTATTACTGGGTAGTCTCATGGCGAGGGATCGAACCCTTTAATGTGGAGTACGTAGGCGCTTGCCCTCAGATCTATGTAGTATGGGATGCATAGAATCTGAACAAGTGTGCATTAGTGTCATCCTAGTGTAGAATGGTATGCATTAGGCATTAAGACATGACATACACTTATATTTAGAATAATCACTTTTGACACTTTATATGTTCATTCAATCTTTTTTTTGTGATTTGTTAAAGTATGAGATCGTTATACTATTCCCGGCATAGAGAGGATAGCCGTGTATAACATTTCGTCAGTTGTAAGTAACTGACGTGCCCACAGATTGACATGCAGGTAATGGACTATTCATGGAGTTATAAAGTGGATATGCTGTTGCTGTTTAGAAGTTAAAGATGTTGCAAATGTTTTATTGTAAATTTTATTCTTCCGCTGTGTAAAACCAAGTTGTAATTGAACTCTGATGTATTATGAATGAAAAGTTTTAAATTCCTTGTAAAATTGTACGAAGTGAAGTAAAGATCCTGTGAAATCTCGAATTTATCCTCATTTGAAATTCGGGGTGTTACACAACAAGCCTATTTATGGAACATACGGTGCATTCGCATGTCGAGGGTCGGCGAGCCTATACACGGAATGTACTGTGTATCTGCACGTCGAGGATCGGCAGGCCTATTCGTGGGGTACATGGCAGGGAGGTGATTCTCCGTTTTTTGAGCTATGGTTACATGATTCTTGCGCGTCGAGGGTTGTCAGGCCTATTCGCGGAGTATTCTAGATTTTATTTCTATCACCGTAGTAGGATTAGTTGCATAACGAGGAATTTAACCCTAACAAGTGGAGAACGATAAGGGCTTGTACCAGACCTATATAGTATGGAATGCATAGAATCCAACAAGTATGCATTAGAAAGTCATCATACTGCATTTGTGTTTTCTTGACTTGTATTATGCATGATGTTTTCTGTTTTCTTACACTTGACACTTAGCTTAGTTTCACTTGATGTTTTAATGCTTTATTTATCGTTATGTCATTATCCATGTGTTACTACTGTTGGTATGTGTTGATTATGAATTTATTCTTTATGCTTCATTTAAATTGTATTTCTTTTGATGTCACTCACACCGTTATAGCTGCCCCTGTAGTTTTGGAGGTTAGAGTTATCTCTAGCATCATGTTTTACAGGTAGGCACCTATAGCTTGGGATTTGGATGCATGTGGTAGAATGATAATGTGACTTATGCAAATTTGTAAAAGAATGTGTTGTAAAAGAAAGAATTGTAATTCAACGTATAATTTTTCACTGTGCTATGTAAATAATTGATGTAATAAAAGTTGAAAAATTATTCTGTGTTTTAGCTATGTTTACTGTTACATTAGGTAGATGCTGGGAATTGTTCCACGTATTTCTGAGATATTATATTGGAAATTCGGTGTGCTACACAGACCTTGGTTGAATTTATTGTGGAATCCACCATCACCGACTCCCCTAAGGAAGAAGAAAACCCCCGCTTTGGAAAGTGTATGTAGAAGGGTCCTCTTGTCTCGAAGAAAGCGAGGTAGAAATTATTTTGCTTGGGCCCGATAAGTTTACTCTACAATACTCATTGCGCCTTAATTTCCCTGCGTCCAATAATGAAGCATAATATGAAGAATTTGATTGCTGGTCTCCGGTTAGCACGAGAAGCGGGGACGCATAGAATCGAGATGTTTAGCGACTCCCAGTTAGTCGTCAACCAAGTCAAAGGAAAGTATGAAGCCAGGGATGATCGCATGGCCAAGTACTTGTCACAAGTGAAGAAACTCCAGCAACATTCAGAGAAGCTAATGTCACTCACATTCCCCGCGAGCAAAATGGGCAAACAGATGCCCTCTCCAAATTAGCTTCATCATCTCTCGATGGGCTTGACCGCACCATCCTCATTGATGTCCTTTTCAAGCCGAGCATCGAGAAGGAAGTGTTGGAGCTCATGGCCATCACACACAAAATGTCTGAAGATTGTTGGATGAAACCCCTGGTCGATTTCCATGACAAGGGAATCCTCCCTAAAGATCACAAAGAAGCAAAGAAGATTCGGACAAGGACAGAGAGATACACTCTTGTGGAATGAATGATATACAAACGCTCATACACCATTATTGATGGCAGACCTTATCTTAGATGTCTCACTCCAGAGGAAGCGTAGTATGCCCTCAAAGAACAACATGAAGGAACTGGCAGCTGCCATCAAGGGGCAAGATCCCTCGCAAGAAAGATACTTAATCATGGGTATTATTGGCCGACGCTGCTCAGTGACGTGCAAGAATATGTTCGCCAGTGCGACCCATGTTAGAAGCATTAGTAATCAAGCATGGACCTCAAGCAATCCTCAGCTCCATGTCTAGGTACATCCCGTTAGCCATGTGGTGAATAGACTTTGCTTGGACCATATCCGTCCGTAGCTGGCCGAAAAATTTTCCTAGTGGTTGCTATCAAATACATCACAAAGTGGGACGAAGCAGAGCCGCTAGCCACTATCATAGAGCAGAAATTCCTACAGTTCTTTTGGAGGAACATTGTATGCAGATTTGAGATCCCCCGAATACTCGACTTCAATAATGGCCCAATATTCACTGGCAAAAATTTTCGCCAGTTCTGCACGGATTTGGGAATCACTCAACGTTTCACCTCAATCTCACATCCCCAAACTAATGACCAAGTTGAAAATGCAAATCGACCGATTCTAGATGGCCTTAAGAAGAAACTAGGAGAAGCCGCGAGAGGTCTATGGGTTGAAGAGTTGTCAAGTGTGTTGTGGTCTTACAGAACCACAAAGCAGATGTCAACGGGGGAATCTCCATTCCACCTTGCCTACGGCTCGGAAGCACTTATCCCCTTGGAAGTTAGATTGCCCTATCCTCATCTTCTTTTCTTCAACAAGAGCAAAATTCCAAATGAGCCAATCTCGACATCGTTGAAGAGGTACGGGAAAGATCGGCCATACGAGGGAACATTTATTAGCAAATGGTTGAGAAGTTTTATAACAAGAGAGTCCTCCCCACCAATCTGAAAGAGGGGGACCTCGTCTTGCGTAAACTCGAAATCTCAGACCCACGAAGAGAAGGAAAGCTCTCTACCAACTAGGAGGGGCAGTAAAAGGTCTCTCAAGTGATTCACCCAGGGTCATATCGATTTGAAGACCTAAGGGGAAAGAAAATACCCAGAAGTTGGAATGCCGAGTACCTCATGAAGTACAACGAGAGCGTCTAAAATGCTCTCTTTTAACAGTAGAAATTTAAACTTGTAATAAAGGTCATCCACTAGAGCAGCCATTTAGTTTATTATTCCTTTCAATAAAGACCAATTTCACTACCGATCAACACATGTAATAAAAGACAGCCATTAGAGCAACCCCTTAGTTCATTTCATAATAAAATTAGCTAGTTTATTTCTAGAAATTTTGTTCAATTTCATTAAAGCAAACAACGAGTTAAACACCTACCTTACATCTAAAAATGGCACTAAAAACTTGTTAAAAGCTTTCTATAAGACGGATTCGGAGTCCATACCTATGGCTCGAAGTTACTCTAGTAATTTGTAATAAAGAAAATTCAGAGTTTGCATCACCCTTCGATCTGCTCCTGCAATGCATTAGCGCCTCGATGATAGGTTCGGAGTCCATACCCTGTCTTGAAGTTACTCTAGCAACTTGCAACGAAGCAAGTTCATAGTTTGCTTCGTAATTCGATATGCTCCTGCAACCTGTTAATTCTTAAACATCAAGTTCGGAATCCATACCCATGGCTCAAAGTTACTGAAGCAATTTACACTGAAGCAAATTTAGAGTTCGCTTCACCATTCGATATGTTCCTGAAACTAGTTAAAATTTCTTCAAGATGAATTAGAGGTCCAAAATTGTGGATTGCAGTTACTCAAGTAAAACTTGCAAAAGAAATATTTAGAGTTCAACTTGCCACTCGATGTGATTCTCACAATTTGTTGGAGGTTCCATACAACAAGTTTGGAAAACAACTCTCTCACAGAGTTGCTCCTAGAACTAGCTGAGTACAAGGTGGATGAGTTATATACTTCGTCGCACATCGTCGACAGTTCACTAGCTATACACAACTGACTGAGGCATTTTTATTTTGCTACAAAGAACTCCGTAGATAGCTCACCAATCTTAACGACAAGGTGCACAACAAGGATCAAACATATGTAATGATTTCTTCAAATCAAAAGAAATATCGCAAGCCCATATGTTCCCATCTAGTACCACAATAAGTATTTACAAATACAAAACTATAGATCATTTTACAAAATAGTGAACCACAAACAGTCATCAAGTGAAAAAATCAATACAACGGCACACCGAAACATTAGGCGGCATGTTAACCCTACAGTATGATCTACAAACCATCCTTTCGGCTCCGTGGGTGATGAACGTTATTCCTAAGAGATACAAGCCTCCTTGTGGGTTTCTTAACGGGTACCACTTTTTCTTGACTGCTGGCATCTTTGGCAGAGAACGTCGACCCCGTGGATTGAGTCTGCGGGCCAGCACTAGATGCACGCGATTCTCCATGGACCGAAGCTAAACTCGACAAGGAAGATACCCAACTCAGAGCATCACCCGAATGACGAGGGGGCACCTGCACTGTCAAAGACCCCCCCCCCCATTGGTTGACCCAGCTCCACCAGCCGTTGTGCTCACCATGATGCCCTTCTTCACATCAACCGTTACTCCCTTTTTTGCAACAAGAATGTGTGAAGTGCTAGCCGTTCGCAACCCACCAATCCTCGCTTGGAAACGATACAACTCCATGTCTATCTCAACAACCACTTCCCTAAGTATATCAAACTCTCCGATACTGTCTTTTGTCACCTTCGGAGACAGTGGGATGTTGGAAAGACAATCAGCGCGCAGGAGGGCTAACTGACAGTCTCTCTCGATAAGCGCCGACTTCAGGCGAACAGTTTCCAACCACTCATTGTCCGACTGAACATGCAAACAGTCGATAGCTTGTTCCGTTATGCGTAGTCGTCTACGAAGATGCTCAACATCATCACTGCAAGGCTTCTCCCCTGTCCCCATAGTTATCTGCTGCGAACAAAGTCGAAAAACATCATCACACAAGAAAAATAAGTGCCACAGTTAAAAGTCATCATAAAACACGGTCGGCATAGGACAAAGGCAACGATAACGCAGGAAAATAATATTTCATCCACTAAAATGAAGATATAGAAATGCGGTGGCCAGTTTGTAATAAGGCATCATACAATGAATAAATATGCAACTGAAGATTAATTCATACATGAATAAAGAAAGTGTGAAACATGGAATAGTGAATCAAGCATCCACCTGTCTCGACGGAACCAAGGAGCTCCAGGTGGCCTCCTTTCCTTTGCTTTTCTTCCCTGAACCGCTCTTCACGCCCCTCGCGAGAGTATCACCCTCCCCACTGTCCTCTTTGCTCGTATCAAGGACCTCTTCGTGGCGAAGCAGTATATGGTATCCCTTTTCATCAAAACTAGGAACGTGCTCTACCACATACGAAATCGCACTGCATAAGATTTAACCAACACCCCCTGCAGCCTGGACTTGGCCTTGGCCTCAACCTTGGCCACCCTAGCCTTCAGCTCCGAAGCCGCATCAGCGCGGACCTTCTCCAACTCCAACAAGAGCTCGGCCACCCTCTTTTCCGACTCGTCCTCCCTTTTCTTCGACGCCTCCAGCTCGAGGCACATCTCACCCTCTCTTTTCACCAACGCCTCCTTCTCGAGGTGAGCCTCTCCCTCCTTCCTCTTCAGCATTTCTAACTCAGCCTTCACCTCCTACAAGGCCTTCTTCTTCTCCCTCTCGGGGCAGGAGATTTGTGCTATAAAGTTCTTCTCTTCAGCGGCATAGAATTCCACTAGATGACCAAAGTGACACATCGCCTGAAATAGGGAGAAAACAATTAAGACATCATATTGCAAACAAGAAGAACAGAATCCAAAAATCAAAGAAGAATATATCATACTGTTATGTGCACCGATGCAATCTCCAAGACCGATCGCTCGAGGGGCTCCATCTTTAGCCTCTCTCGGTCGGCAGGAGTAGGAAGGTGGCAGCTAGTATCAAGGTAGGCAGCAGAGTTCCCCAAGAAGCTCTCCTGTGGCTTCACAGTCAGAAGTGTAAACCGTCTCCCTCTCATCAACAAGGATCTCCACGAATCAGTGGAACATGCGTCCCATTTGCCACAATCGCAGCCAAGGAAGAACTCGTGGCAGCAGCAGGCGGCACCCTCAAAGCTGGCTCAGTCGGGGGTCGGGGGCAACAGGTCCTGGGAAGGAGGAGGACGGCTCACCGACCTCTTCCACTTCTTTGGCTCGTCAACCCTCTTATTACGTAGTGCATCCATATCTGCCAACAAGTCCTCGTACTCCAAGTCAGTTTTTCCTGCAAGATGAAACACAAAGAAGTTAGAACTCGTGATGCAAAATAAAAAGAATGCAGAAATAAAAAAGACATGAATAAAAGAAACATGATAAGTAAGTAAACGGAAGAAGCTACCATACTAGAAATAGCCGGGCCAAGACCACCTTTGAAGAGTACTTCGTCAGTAATATCTTGCCACACCAACACTTTCAATGTGAGAAGAGCATCGCTAACACTCTTCTCCACCGCAGTCACCATCGGTTTTGCCCTCACCACCGATGGAACTGTTCTTCTCCATGTCGTGGGAATTCCCACGGCTCAATGCTTCAAACTACAAAAAAATTCTCTTTCCAGCCCTAGATCGAGATAGGAACGTCAATCATCCCTCGATTATTGCGTGGGATGAGATACCAACGCTCCTCCCCTTTGCCCAGCTGAACAATCCTAAAGTGCCGTCTAAACACGGTAAGGCTTGGTTCAGCCCCAAGCCTATAAAATTGTAGGAAGAATCCCATATCATGCCTCCACATGTTTAGCATCAGCTGCATCGGGAAAAAACGATACCAGTTTAACTCCTTTCGGATGAAGGTGTGAAGGGGCAAGTGAAGCCCTGTGAAGAAGGCATCAAATGGGAAGAAACAAAATTCCTCAGATATCGTATAGCATACCCTAACTCCGGTGCCTAGAAAAAGTAGTCCATACTCAGAAGGAATCCTGAAGCTCATCCTAATCACGATGAGTTCCTCCCGTGTAAGGATGGAGATGGCATAATCAGCCTCAATAGTGTAGACAGTCTCCGGCTCATCATACTCTATGCCACCCTTAAGAAAGTCTCGGTCAACTAAAGGGTACTCCCTAATCAGTACGGGAACTAAGAACTACAAGTGCACATCCCCTATCTCTCTCAGGCTCGATGATCGTCTCCACAACAGTGGAACGGTCGACTATATCACTCCCTTTCTCCCCTCCAGTGATGTGGCAAAACTCAACACCGTTAGACCTAGAAATCTTGACCCGTGACCTGTGGGTACCCACGGGTGTACCCGTACGGGCCGGGTATGGGTAAGGAAAATTTTGATAAAAATAAGTGGTTACTTTTTTTACCCGTCCCGTGATCCCGTCCCAGGGTCCCACGGGTCGGGTTGGTTATACCCACGGGTACTCGTGGGTACCCATGTATTTAAATAAATAAAATTAAATTAAATACTCAGCAACTTGAGTTGAAATTTATTTGAGTGTGTTTTGAGTTTGATTTTTATTTGGTTTCATTGTTTTTAATGTAATTAATTTCAAGATTTTAGAAACTTGTTTGTCATATGGTTTCATTGTTTTGATTTTGCAATTGTATTTTTTATTATGTATAAATTTTGTTTAGGCTCGGTTATGTCTGTATGCTTTGAAAAAACAACTGCTTTTCTTTTCATGATTGGACAAATTGTTGCTCTTTTGTTTTTTCTGATAAAATGATAAACTGAAGTTCTAGTTGGATTGTGAATATTGATATCATATATTTATTTCACCAAGGAGCATAAAAGAAAACAAACAACAAGCTTATTAAATTATCATTCTTGATTCCTTATTACATTTGTTGTTTCAGTTATTCAATTTTTTTATTTTACATTTTTTGATAAAAATGATAGCATATTGCTTATGTTTTTAATTAATTATTCAAATAAAATAAATTTTAAAAAAAAACTCAAAATAAACAATGAAATATTGGTGGGTACCCGTGGGTACCCGCAGGCCGGTTCTGGGTCGGAAAAAAACAAAAAAAAATTTTGCGGTTACCTTTCGACCCGGCCCATTGGACCCGTGGGTCAAGCAACCAGTACCCATGGGTACCCGACCCGGCGCGTTTGGCAGGTATAAACTCCATCATTTACATCTAAACTAATCGATGTGGAAGAAGAATAAGTCGTCGAAATGCTTGACATAATGAACAACGATCGTGAGAAGGTTACCTAGTCGAAGTAATGTGAACACAAAATCTACAGCTAAAACTAGCACCATCGTCGAACACTAGACGAGCAACCAGCACCGCCCGGTAAAACACCACAACTTCTAGATAGAGAAACTCTCAAAAATTTCTAAAGAGAGAAAGTGAATAAGGTAAATGAGGGAAAGGGGGGGGGGACTCAACCCCTATTTAATCTCCAAGACCAAATCGTCACGTGGCAAAATCTCAGCCACTCACAAGATTGAACGATCGGATTTCACTACATCCAAATCAATTAAAATAGTACCATATTAGTAGAATAGTCGATCGGCGAAGCAGGCGAACGTCACAATGCCCGATCGATAGGAGAACGGTATATTGAGGGTATACAGGTCAACAAACACTTGGTGGGCGCCATGGGGTGGACATTTCACCAAACACTTGGTGGGCACAAATATCACCATCGACAAAAGAAACCCTAAACCGACGAAGCTTCTATTTGGTCAAGTCTACTAGTTCCATGATGAGTTCCAAATCACCACCAGATACGATTAATCTCACTCTCAATCAAGATCGAGCTCAAAATAAACCCAAAGCTTCGAAGGGAGAGGTGAACAAATTCTTGTTACTTATCCCCATCAAGAAGATTTATCTCCTACCTCAACTACCCACAAGCTCCTTACAAATCCAAAGCTCCAAAAGTTGTAAAAACTACAATTGATTTGGCTCTTGGGTTCAAAAGAAGAAAAGAAGCAACGAATATGTGAATGAAGAGGAGAAAAACTTGGATTTTTTAACATCAGGTTCGCGGGTCGGGTTTCCAAAACCGAACCAAACATGAAATTCTAAAGCTAAATGGGTCGCGGGTACTAAAGCCAAATCCGAAAACCAAAAACTGGAAACCAAATAACTAAGAGGCTCAGGCTCTATTAGTGTGTGGATGCGGGTGCAGGTTCAAACCCGGTTAAGCTTCAAAACCCAAAACCTGATAATTCATAGCTCCTTCTTCTCTAAAACAACTTCTCCTTCTTCAAAAACCCTTCTTCCAAAAATAGAGTTCTCTCTCCCTCATCACTCCAACTCCGATTCCATAAATCCAACCCCGAGATCTCCCACTTCGTCAGCAACTCCACCTCGACCACGATGATGATAACAAATAAGCTTAATGAGACTGAGCTCGACAGCAATTCCAGCTCGCCAGTTGAGTTCGACGAGGGCGATAGATTGACCAAAGCACTGAGCAGCTTAATCGCTTCTCTAGATTGGTGAGAGGAGCTTGACCAAAACTCTGAGCTTGCCTGAAATACGAGGTCAACAAAGATGAGTAGCTCACCAACTTTGAGGTTGACGAGAGGAGCTCGACCAGACTCTGAGCTCGCCCGTTCTTCGAGATCAAAAAGAATGAGCAGCTCGGCCAAAATTCAAGCTCGACGAGAGAGTGGATCTAGATAAGAGAACGACGCTCGACGGGAGAGTGGAACTCGACCAAGGCAATGGCAGCTCGACAAAACTCCAGCTTGAAAAGAGCGAAGTTCGACCAAACTCTGAGGTCGACCAAAGCAGAGGCAGCTCGACGGAAGAGCAGCTCGACCATGAGTAGCTCGACGAAACACGTAGCTCGACTGCCATAGTTCGACCAAGGGGATCTCGACAAATGCGAAATCAACCCAAAGCAGCTCGACCAACCCTAGCTTAACTAAAATGAGAGCTAAAAATCCCATGGAAAATAGGGGAGCTCGACAAGTTTGTCGGTCGAGCTGGGGGGCACCCGCTACAGCCGCTGGCCGTCTGATCTCTGCGTGAATCGCGCGCTCCGGCGATGGACATGCGAGATTGATCTGCATCGCCCATTGTATTCACTGCTCTCTGCTCGTTTCGCAGCCTCCAGATCTCTCCAAAAGGCGCGCTGGTGCTTGATCCACGCTATCATTCACGCCACATCACTCAAAGCCATCAGGGGCGTTCAAACCCATCAGTGAGTGAGCCAAAACTTGATCAACATCCTGATCACGCCAAGAAGCATGCCAAGACTTGATAATTCGTGGAAAATCCCCAAAAATCATTTTAATTTACAAAAATTAATTTAAAAAATCTAAAAATAATTATTTAAATTCGGAAAGTTAATTAAATTTTTGAAAAATAATTTAAAATTGGGTTTATTAATTACAAAATTCAAAAAAGTGAATTTAAATTGGTGAAAAAATTATTAAAAATCCAGAGAATTCGAAAAAATTCAAAAAATTACAAAATTTCTAGAAAATCTATAAAAATATTCGCCGCCTTCAAAAGCCTTTCATCAGTTCCAGGTATCTCCAATACACCCTGAAAGCTAAGGCTTTATCCCTGAATCCAAAAATAAGGCGAACTACTCTCCGAAAGCCAATAAATTTGTCTTCCAAGAGCAGGGGGCTTATGATACTGGTAAAAATCACAGCAAATAATGGTCGTATGATTTTAGCACATATCACAAAGCTCCTACTGGCAGGTTAATCCTAACAGGCATCTTTAACAGGTCCGGGCCTTCTTCAGGCTTCTCTACATGACATGAGCCTCTTTCAAGCCCTTGAAAAGTGACAGATTAGGTCAACTAAGAGAGACCCAGCCCATGAAGGCTATTAGTCAAATCTCTTATCCCCAAACAGGAGAGCTTATTTCTTGAGGGGAAGATTCGAATAGGATATAAGTATTTCATAGTCGATCTAATGGATTCATATCAATCTCCTGTACTGTTTCTCAGGCCTATAAATACCCTCCCCTCTCCCAGTCAGAAGGTAATCAAAAATTTCTTTCTCAAACTGTCAGAGGGACTGTCGTCGGGTCACACCCGGTGTTTCAGGCTTTTTGCGGATTCATCGGCTACATCAGCAACCATCGGATCCAGATCACGGTGTCAGATTTTTAGTAGTTTTCATCAAATATTAACTCACTATCAACCATCTAGATGCAGTCTCAGGAGCTCTAACCTCATTTCATAGCAAAGATTAAATGTCAGATTTTTAGTAGTTTTCATCAAATATTAACTCACTATCTGTTTGCTGCCGCATCCAAATAAGCAGCAACACTCTGCTATTTAGCTAACATGTGAAAAATCTCCAGGGTAATAAGTGTGTCCTGAAGACATGTATTATGACCACACCATACTGAAGATTGACAATTGATGGTTAATTAGGATCATGACCTTTTGAATAGAGGGCTACATTATAGCCTCGTCTCAAACGAAAGACCTCCATTTACCCTTCCCACACACAACTCAGTGGAAAGTAGGAGTTCGACTTATAAACAATTAACTTGTGATTATTGTATAACAAAGTGAGGATCCTTGTTAGATAAGATGTCTTCAAATTAAATGGACTTGGATCTGAAAGATAAAGAGAACAAAATGCCACCTTTAGGTGAGTAAGACATGAAAGCTTTGTGTGCTGATTCATTACTTAGGCTTGCATTTCACACGACAGAAGACACTTATAGGTGATAATTCTTTCTCATGTACTTTTCATACTGCATAAGCACTATCAATTGGGTCTTATGTACACCCTAAAAGAACTAAAGCTCAAAAAGCTAAAGTAGAAAAAGCAAAGCAATATATATTCCTTTTTTCCAGCCTTGGTTTTGCTTCCCGCAGCAGAGTAGCCTAAAGCCAACTTTTGCACTCGAGGAGCTTGTTTTCTCCCTTCTTTAATCACACTACAAAAGAGAACGTAGAGAGGGAATGTGGGAAGCAAAGCATGCCTACATCTCATTTCAGCTTTAAGCAACAAACCCCACCACTCTACACTACACTACAGCCTTAGACTGATATATGTGAGACTTATTCTTTGGTCTTAGCTTAGCTATATCTCTACTACTATAATGGGAGAAGGCCTTTCTCCATAACCCAACCCGTGCAGCGCACTGTGCAGGTAATTTTTTTTCCCTTTTCATTCCCCCAATTTTCTCCTACGTGCACAGCACGTGTATAATCTCTACTGCAATAATGGGAGAAGGCCTTTGTCCATAACCCAACCCGTGCAGCGCACGTGCAGGTAAATTTTTTTTTCTTCCCTTTTCATTCCCCCAAATTTTTCCCCACGTGCACAGCACGTGTATAATACTAGTACGTATGATTCATAATTTCCTATGAATACTTTTTTTTTGATGAAAAATTTCCTATGAATACTAATTTCATTGTTTTTTAAGTGTTTCTTTCTGTTCATGCAGCTCTTTATTATCATTTACTCCTTTTCCTTGTTAATACCAACCAATTTTTACTGTGGTCCTGTGCCCTGTGAAGTGGGGAAATGCTGTGATTGGGCATCTTCTCCTACACTCACCTTTGTTATCTTTATTCCTATTGCATATCAGGAATACACACAGGAAAGAGGATTTTTTCACCACATGCACCGTTCTAGTTTAGATTTTACCACAATTGCCTTCTTTGATTCCATAACGAATCCAACATCTTTCTCCGTTTTGGAATTTTCTCTGCTTTTAAGAGAATTTGGGTGATCTTAAATGGTCTTTTAGAATTAAGGTGACAACCTTTTATCGTCTTTTAGTTTCCCGGGATTAGAATTTCCATACTAATTTAGTGAGGGTTGTTGTCGAAGTGACAACCAGTCGCTATATTTTCCGCAACTTCATAGGGTCTTTATCTCCATATCCATCTTCAATTTGATTGTATTATTCTGTTAGAATTTAGTTTCAATCGAGTCGCTAATTATGATTCAAGGCACCGGGAGAGAAAAGTTATGATTAACTATTTACATTTTATTTTGTCAAAATCAATTTCATAGACATTTAATATTTGAATTTCTAACAGTAAGCAGTTATATTATCATTATGGTTCCCTTCAATGGATTAGTTTTGGCTATACCACTGTCCTATTCTGTGGACTTTAAGAAGTGGAAACTTGTACAATGTCTCCCATAATCTTCTTAGGGTTCCTCATTGCATATTAAGTATCACTAACCAATATTATTTGGACTGAGAAGTAGCCGAAAAACATAACTGCAAATCACATAGATGAAGGGGCTAAATAAGATTTGTTTGAAAAAACCAAAACTACTAAGGAGTTAATTTGTACTTACAAAGAAGAAAAAACTATTAAGGACTAAATAAGACTTGTTTGAAGGATATGTAACATACAAACTGAGTAATATCAAGAATGAGTAGTCTTAATATCACAACCGATTCATCAAGACAAGGAGGATGGAATGGATGAGCATCTATGGTAGTGATTAAGACTTGTATATAACACACTTGTGGGATGTTGACCTCTCATGAGAGAGCGAGCTCACATGACATTCTAATTTTCTAACAAATTCTACCCATTAAAGTGAGCATTAAAGCTTTCTTATTGTCCACCCTCTCCTCTGCCAATCCCCATGTTTCATGTGCTTTTACTTTGCACTTCTCTCACTCTCCTCTCTGTTAACTTTAGTTATGTATGTATGTTCTCTTGCAATGCAGAGGCAAGAGGAGCTGTGGTCGCTCTCATTCGGTTGCCCTATCCATCCAAATGCCCACCCTCCTAACTTTTCCTTTTAGCCTCTGAGCCCTTTGTTTGGGATCTTGGCTTAGATTTGGTTTAGATTTCTTTGCTTCCCACGTGATTGACAACCTCCACCTATTTACTTTGATGTCTTGTTCGTATACAGACAACAGTGAGTGCAGTGAGCTAAGCTTCCATGAAAATGAGCCTAATTGCATTTAACTCCCTCTCCTCTCGTTCCTTTCTTATTTTGGGTTTGGAAAAATAAGTGCAAAGGAAAAGTAAAGGGGCCACAAACCCCAATATCATTTAATTTGGTGTTGATGTTTGTTTGAACAGTAAGCGCAACTGATGAGCTGACTGCATACTATGTACAGTTGCCAGTACCTTGCATGAATGGAGCCTCTTTAATTACTTTTATCTCCTCCTCTGCTCCTTTCTTTGTTTGGTAAACAAGTTCATAGGATGAAGGAAAGGGACTCATATTAACATCCATCCATCCATCCATCCATCCATCCGGACTCATATTAACATCCATCCATCCATCCATCCATCCATCGTAACCTATCATTCTGTACTGTGATTAGTTAAGGCTAAATTTTAAAAAAACCACACTAAACTTTGGGCCATTTTAAAAAAACTATACTAAATTTTTATTTATTTATTTATTTATTTATTTATTTTTATTTTTTTATTTTTTAAACCGCACAAAACTTCAGTTTAATAAAACACACATCGACGGAGTTTCAATCCGTTACTTTTTTTGCACGTGCGATGCACCTGACATATTTTTGTGACCAAAATACCCATGTTTGCGATTCGCAAAACTTTTCAGTTCATATCAAAAAACCATACAAATGTTTTGCCATTTTTTTTTAAAAATCACATAACCATTACTTTAGTATAAAAAAATTGCAGAACTATAGGTAATGTACAGTATACTCATCTGATCAAGACTCGTTCCAGATTAACTGTTGCATATTTCAAAAAATCACACTAAACTTTGGGCCGTTTTAAAAAAATCGTACTAAGTTTTTTTTTTTAATTTTTTAAACCGCACAAAACTTCAGTTTAATAAAACACACACAGACGGAGTTTCAATCCGTTACTTTTTTTGCACGTGCGATGCACCTGACATATTTTTGTGCCCAGAATACCCATGTTTGCGATTCGCAAAACTTTTCAGTTCATATAAAAAAAACCATACAAATGTTTTTCCATTGTCTAAAAAAAATCACATAACTATTACTTTAGTTAAAAAAATATCGCAGAACTATTGGTAATGTACAGTATACTCATCTGATCAAGACTCGTTTCAGATTAATTGTTGCCTATATTTCACACAATCAGTTACAGTTACAAATTTGTACCATCATACAACAGAAACATGCTTCTGAACATTGTCATCCCCATTCTCATTCATTGTACAATTTACATGATCAAATTTGGAGCATCAAACATTGCACATTCATCAATCTCATCACTTGAAACAAATTACCATCACTTGCAACACAATCTCATCACTTACAGCACAAGAAGATTAAAGCACGTCAGATAAATATAACACATTCACTTCACTTGCTCAATACATTTTAGTCCACAAAACATTCAGCGACCAATACATTTTCTTCATAAGTTCACAAAATATTTGAACTGTAATATTTACACCATCAATGACCAATATAGAAAATTCCTCCACATTTGATCAGTTCACATAAAAAATTCCTCCACATTGGAACAGTAATACTTACATCATTATTGGTTAAAACATAAAATTCCTCCACATTTGATAAGTTCACATCAAAAAGTTCACATTTACAAAAAAATCTACTGACAGTTTGAGCATCTCCACTGTACTTAACAATCAACCAAAAAACCCTCTTCCCCTTTGAACTATTTTCCAATGCACTATCATACCTGACACAAAAAACACCATATTGAAGCTTGTACCTGAAGTAGAAATGCACAAAATGCACAAAATCAAAATTTGTTACTTGTTACCTTCAAATATGAACTATGATACCTGATGCAACAAAACACCAAAATCAATCTTGTACCTGAAACAGAAATGCACAAAATCAAAATATTGTACTTGTTACTTTCAAATGTGAACTATGATACCTGAAGGCAAAAGAACACCAAAATCAACCCTGTAGCTGAAATATTCCCCTACTACATGACATAACTCCTGTACAAAAAAATTCTGACACATATTAATTTTGTACCTTAAGCAAAAAAAAACATATATATAGTAGAAAATAATCCCTTGTCTAAATTAGTACTTGTTACCTTCATCCCTGATGCTGCTGACTTTGGTCTCCACTATTAGTAGGCATATCTTTGGAATTCTTCACCTACAACATGACACAAATCATGAATAAGGCTATGTATTAACTGGCAAATATTAACTATTACTGGCAATATGTTAACTACATATATTTATATACACCTTTTGCTTTTTGGATAGAAGTCCTTTCATATATGGCTCATTTTCCTTTCTTTTTCTCCCACATTTTGCGTTGTCGGTCTCAAATCCAACGGGATTAGAATCAACTGCACTACCACTTGTCCTTCGACAATGGATACCTCACAATTCATCACTATCTACGTAGTCTGAATCCACATTGGGTGCATCACATTCATCTCCGCACAATGAAGAAAATGTATTGGCCACTGAATGTTTTGTGAAATAAAATGTATTAAGCAAGTGAAGTAAATGTGTTATATTTATCTGACCTGCTTTGATCTTCTTGTGTTGCAAGTGATGAGATTGTGTTGCAAGTGATGGTAATTTGTTTCAAGTGATGAGATTGATGAATGTGAAATGTTTGATGCTCCAATTTTGATCATGTAAATTGTACAATGAAGGAGAATAAGGATGACAATGTTCAGAAGCATATTTCTATTATATGATGATGCAAATTTGTAACTGTAACTGATTGTGTGAAATATAGAAAACAATTAATCTGAAACGAATCCTTATCAGATGTACATTACCAATAGTTCTGCGATGTATTTTTTAACTAAAGTAATAGTTATGTGATTTTTTTTAAACAATGGCAAAACATTTGTATGGTTTTTTGATATGAACTGAAAGGTTTTGCGAATCGCAAACAGGGATATTTTGGTTAGAAAAATAGGTCACATGTCTCGCACGTGCAAAAAAAGTAACGGATTGAAACTCTGTCTGTGTGTGTTTTATTAAACTGAAGTTTTGTGCCGTTTTTTTATAATAAAAAAACTTAGTGCTTTTTTTAAAATCGCCCAAAGTTTAGTTTGGTTTATTTAAAGGCTAAATATAAAAAAAGGACACAAAGTTTTGAGTCAGTTTAAAAAAAGAACACTAAGGTATTTTGTTTAAAAAAACGACACAAAGTTTTAAAAAACTCTTCTGGGTTAGTTAGGGTTAGGGTTAGGGTTAGTTGGGGAGGGTTTATTTAAACATCTGATTAGTAAAGTGATGTTTTTTTAAACACAAATAAAAGATGAATGTGATTTTTTTTAAACACAAATGAAAAATGAAAGTGGTTTTTTTAAACCCTACCCTAACCCAACTCTAACCCTAACCCTAACCCTAACTAACCTAGTAGAGTTTTTTGAAACTTTGTATCCTTTTTTTAAACAAAAAAGTCTTGATGTCCTTTTTTAAACTTGTCCAAAATTTTGTGTCCTTTTTTATATTTAGCCATCTTTTTTTAAATTTACTCTTGAATTTGTATGTTTTTGGTATCTAGTTTAGGGAAACATACAAGAAGGTGCACCATGAAATGTGTATTCGCTTACTTTGTGGAGGAGGCTGAGGACTGTACGTGGTCCTAGGTATGGGGCTTGTCTTCTTCGTCGATGCCTCAAATTCATCTAATCTCTTTATCTCTTTTTACTTTCTTACCTCATCAAACACCATTCATCTAAGCTGTCATGTATGCCCCTATTTATTGTCAAAGGAAGTCTAGCTAGGTAGTAGGGGATAGAGGTGAGGTTAAAGGTATCAAGCTTCATTACAATCTTTCTATAGTTCTTCAAGGATGCAAAGATGGGTTACCTCTACCTTCAACTCTATGAGCCGTAAAACCGTTTCTATTTGTTAAGCATCAATGGACTATGTTGTAATTCACCCGGGGTGAATAGGATGATTATGCTAAATTAAAAAATTTTTAAAAAAATTAAAACTGAGTTGCAAAGTAAATGAGAAGAGATAAGAGATGCAAACACAGCAAGCACAAGTGACGCAACGATATGATATGATTCGACGCCCAGGTCTACGTCCACATCACCTACTTGTAGCAATTCTCCGTCATAAGCTTTCCACTATGTTCAAACCCTTGTACAGTGATTCTCGGATTCAGGCCGAGAGACCTATTACACCCACAGGACTTCTAATACAAGTCCCGTTAATCTCACCGAAGTAGAAGAAAAGAAAAGCTCAAGATCTTTAATGATCCTGACTAAAGAAAACAAAGAATTATCACACACACTCGGATTGATTATTGAATTGATTAGTTTAGAAGATTTTTCTTAAAGTAATAGGTGAAGAATACACAGTGGGTTCATCCAAATATATAGATTAGGAAGTGTATCTATCAAAAATAGAAACAATACATTTCAAAAGAGTGAACAGCACAAGTTACGGCCGACCGCAATTAAGGGACAGTAGATCGTTCATCTTTAAACTAAAAGTCGAAAGATGAATGGTCGAATGTTTCATTATATTGCTATAATGTGCAGTCGACTGTGGTGCGGTCGACCGACATGAAGTGCGGTCGACCGCAATCATGCTATTCATGACGAATCCACTTTATATTCTTACCATATACTTATCAATCATCAATCAATCAAATACAGATAAAATCTCACAAATATGGGATGACAACAACTGGTCTTGATAGCTTTCTTAGGCACTAATCAACATGTGCTCTTTTTGAATAACTTCTTCTTTTGCTTAATTTTGCAATCTTTCTTCATTACTTTCCTTCGTTGCCTATTCTTGAATCTCTCTTGAATCTCTTATTGGTATTATTTGATCTTGAAAATTTGAACAACTCAACTTAAACTTATTAGTATTTATATACACGTTTTGTGCAAACCAAACTAAGAGTCAAAAATCTCTCACTTTTGGTATGAACAAAACATGCTTTTGAATGTTGAAAATAAAAATAAACAATGAAGCATAAAAGTACTCCCCCTCAGCTCAATACTTCCAGTAACACAGATTTTCATAGATAAAGAGCAATTAAGAGAGATTTGTAAATACCCCCCCTTAATTCAATACTTCTTGTTATACAGAGTTCCATAGAAGATATATAGTGAGAAAAACATTTAAGAAGAAACATTTATTTTTAGTAACTTTTAGTTAAAAACATTCATAAAAATTCTCCCCCTTTTTGGAACACACCAAGAGGGGGTAAAAATAGCATAGGTTAAATGTATAACATACTCCTCCTAAATCCATTGTAAAATAAAGTACCATACAGTAAGCAAAATAGGAGATTAATTTGGGAAATAGAATATTTTGTAAAGAACAGAAGGAAAATCTTCTTTCATGATACTGTTGATCGCGAGACTCTTTGATATACAGTGAGAGCTTTTCATGATATCATAGATTTGAGATTTTCCCAATACAAACACGTGGCAAAGAGCAAAAGCAGAAGAGTAAATTTGAAGAAACCAAACTCATAACAAATAGCATATATATAAAAAAACGAGCAACCAGGGAAGAAGCTAGTCGACTGCAAAGTCGATTGCAAAAATCAATTACGCTCATAAAACAAAGAACCAACCCGAGAGCAAACCAATCGACCGCACGGTCAAGCGTACGCCCTGTAAAGACAAATTTGATGATAAACGAAAGACAGAGAGCGGATCGGTCGACCGTACGGTCGACCACAAATACTAAATTCAAATTTTTGAAAAAACTCGCAGAAAACAAAAACAAAATCCGAGAGCGTGCCGGTCGACCGCCCAGTCGACTGTACACCTTCACAGTCGTACAATCGACCAAAATCCAAATTTAAGCAGAAATATCAATAACATTCAATTCTCTTTTCAAAAAATGAAATCATTTTTCATCTAAAGGCTTAATAAAGATATCAGCAAGTTGGGAAAAAATGAGTTTAAATTTGCTTACCCGACAAAGAATTAAACTAAAATTGTTTTACCTTAAAAAAATTATGATCTTCCCTTTTCTTTTCGTGATAGTGATGCAAAAATGTTGTTTTCATCTGTCATGAGCTTTAGGCATCCACTATCAAGGTGCTACCGATCTTTAGGTAAAATGCATTGATGTACCTACATAATATTAGTATGTATCCAAGTAGGTACTGTTCCTGCACTTGTATTCTTCTTTATCCAAACGAAGTTAGTATTCCTTTTTAAAGCACAATTATAAGAGATATGTCATTGTCTACAGCAGTAGTGACATGTGATACGATTATGCCTTGCGTCACGCACACTTGCATAGTTTTGAGTTGATTAGTGATTTTGTTGGTGACTATGCATGTGTGTATGACATGATGATTTAGATTTTTGATGGTGTATTTGAGTTGATTTTTGGTTGTGTTGGTGACTATGCATGTGTGTATGACATGATAATTTAGATTTTTGATGGTGTATTGGCACTTCGTAACCAAGCCCTCGATTACCATGATAAGATCTTAATTTTTTTGTAATAAGGTAACTGGTCCCTTCATATTTTTCAACAATTTTCTCGAGCTCAATTACTATTTTACAAAGTCTTTTCTTAGTCATCTCATTATCTTTTGTGTTCCAACGAAGAGTGTCTAGTGTAGCATCAAGTATTCTATTTTGCTCATGGGCTTTATTACAACCTTCCACTAGCTCATCAAATTTTCTTTTACATTCTTTTAAATTATCAGTGAGTTTGGCAATATAAACAGATTTCTCATGAATTTCTCTTAAGTTTTCATCATGTGTTGCCAAGGATTCTTAAATATGTTGTTTTAAATATTCATTTTCCTCTATACATCATGATTTTTCTAAAAGACTCGAATTTTTCCATGATTAAGGAATTTTTATTTTTCAGTTTTTGATTTTTAGCAATGCAAGAGTCATGAGATTTATTTGAAATTTGTTTGTATTGTATCAATTCATGACTCAATTTCTTAGCATAATCTTTTAGTCCATTACTCTTGTCTACTAACTCATCATAAGTGGGTTCTTCGATTACCTCTTCTTGAGATGTGTAGCACCTCGGATTTTAAAATACCCAAAATATTCGTTTTTATATTTTGTAGGGGTGAGAATTATTTTAAAGCTATATTTTATTATTATTTTTATATTGATATTGGTATGGATATTTGTGGTTGATTGGTGTTATTGATATATTGGGAGCTACGAGTTGAGATTTTATGTGAATAAATATTGTTTACCTTATTTTATAATGTTGAAGGATTATTATGAGGTGATTTGAATGTATCTTTGTATTATTGGTATTATTAAAGTAGAGAGTTAGAGTTTAGTGTAATATTTTGGAATTGGAGGGCTTAAGTGAAAATGGGCCTTATTATTATTATTATTATTATTATTATCATTATATTTTATAAAAAAAAACCCTCCCCTTCTCTCCTTCTCCCTTCTTTCTTTCTTTCCAATCCCGATCGCAGGAATCCGAAGCCAGCCGAACCCATCTTTCGGCCCCTTTCTCTCTCTCCTCCAATCCACTTTGTTTCTCCACCAAATCCGAATTAAATTGAGGGGTATGCTAATTGAGGGGTTCTCTACATCGTGGGAGTGTTGGATTTTCGAAAGGATTCCGAAAAGGTATACCCTATTTTATTTATTCGTATAAAATTAAGTGTGGTTAGTTTTATTGAGTAGGATTATTTTGGTAGAGAGATTTAGAGAGGTTGGAAGTGAAAGATTTGAGGAATTAGTGGATTGATAGAGAAATTGCGAGTTGTTAATAAATTAGGGTTTTGGGTTTGTAAAAAGAGAATTATATATATGTGAGAATTATCTCCTTTATAGTAGTAAATTTTAGTAGAACCATTAGAATAAAATGAGGAGTGGTGATGTTGGAATAAACTCGAACTATAGGAGTTTATGAAATCGGGTAGAAAACTCGATCCAAATAATTGTGGAAAATGCATATGAGGGTGTAGAGTATTATGAAAGGATTAATATAAATTTAGGATGATTTTTATAGGCTTAAGCTCAATTAAATTGAGTGAAATAGACTATAGGTGAAAAGTGCACGCCGGGTGTTCGAGGAAATGCCCGAGCAAGATTTAGGTGAGAATTTGATGGGTTCGGAGGTGTAGTTGAGTCTTATTATTATTATTAACCCTAATATGTGAGATTAGGACAAAGGGGATTAAGGAATTTAGAAAATATGAATTTTTCTTATTAGAAAGCTTCCGATCAATAAGGAAGTGTTTGTATTAGAACCCGAATTCGAAATCTATCGATGTAGCTCACCTACATATGTCATTTGTGACGCGTGGGTGAAGACGGATTGAAATTTGGAGGTCCGAAGGTTGAGTTTTGAGCTTTAAACTAATCGGTTCTATAATTTTTCAATTAGGAGGAAAAAGTCGAACTTCGACTGGCTACAGGACGGACGTGGGACTTCGTTTGCTCGATCCGTCAGGTGAGTATGTTGTATTTATAAATATTTTATATTGTGGCCAAATTTCGTGGCTTTTTGATATATTTTGTAAAAGATATAGCAAAAATTGATTTTCAATGAAAATACGGATTTTTAGGGCCCGAAAATGGGTTTTTGTGATATGTGGTGAAATTAAATATTTTAAGTATATAAAACCTATATTATGGATTAATGTGACGCGTTGAAGTATAAAAATTAAATATATTAAATCGTTTATGCATATATTTACCCAATGCATGTTTTGTACATGTTTTTGGTGTATATAGGCCGATATAGGCAATTGGGTATATGCGGAGCCTGGTGTATGGACTAGCATGCTATGGATGGATGCTATAAGATGTAATTAGACGAAATTAGTAATTGTGATCATGTTTTGAAGACCCGTGTAATTATAGTATACGTTTGTGCATGTTTTGGGGCATATAAGCCCTTATAAGTGATTTTACTTATATGAAACAGGATGTATGAGCTAGTATGCTATAATTAGATATTATAAGATTTAATTAGAGGAAATAAGTGGTTTTGGCCCCTTATGATGGGAAATCCGCACGTGTGGTGTTTATTGTAATATATATAGATGATTATGATGTGTGATGCAATAATTGATGAAATTAATAATTGGGTACATGTTTACATTTTAATTATGTTTGAAATGAATTAATGGGCAATAATATGACATGTTGGTTTATATGATAAATGACTTGGTGTATATTTATATGGGATTTAATGAAGTAGCGAATAGTATGGTATTCATAATAGGTGATGTTATGGTAAATTAAATAACATGATGCTTTCTATGATAAATAACATGGTGTATGCATATATATATATATGATACAACGAGATGATAATCAATATCGTGACATCAGATGTGCATCAAAGGCAAGGTAAAAGGTGAGATGGTAAGTGTTAATAAAATGTGTTATTAATTCACGTGATTAAAGTCAAGGTTGTGGCAATTATTGAATTCATAAGTGAAATGCGTGTGTTGATAAAGTAACCTGAAAAGATAAAATGATTAATGCTAATAGCAGATGATTTTGTTGACCAGTACCTACAGCAATCCTGGGAGTTTGGGCTAGACCTCCTAATACCCAAGGACCGGCTTGGGGTGCGGTGTTTTTCCCTCCTGGCTATCGGCTGGGAGGAAGTTCCCAGTATATCTGGGGTGCGGTGTTTTTCGCCCAAGCTATCGGCTTGAGGCCCGGTTTCCCTCGATGACAGCTGTCGCGAGGAAGTACCCAGTTTACCTGGGGTGCGGTGTTTTTCCCTCCTGGCTATCGGCTGGGAGGAAGTACCCAGTTTACCTGGGGTGAGGTGTTTTTCCCTCGATGACAGACGTCGCGAGGAAGTACCCAGTTTATCTGGGGTGCGGTGTTCCCTCGCTAGTTCGGCTAGGAGGAAGACGTAGCCTCGGACGAGTAAGACTCTGTGTGAGCATCGGTCCGCGTGTTTTACTGGGCTGTCGGCTTTCAGTATATTGGGATACTGTGGCTCACTGGTCGACAAACTAATAAAATAACTAAGTATAAATAAAATGTGAAAGCAAAGAAAGTGGAACGTGAATTGTGAATGTGAAAGAAAGTGGGTGTGAATGAAATGGTTATGAAGAGATACGAGTTATGAGTTGTGTATGAAAAGAAATGATAATTGCAGTATGTGGTTAGTTTTAAATGAAAAAGTAAAAGAGGCATGTGTTTATGTGAGTAGTATAAAGTAATTGTGTAATAAGAATGATTATTAAAGTCAAATATAGTATGATATGAGTGGTACACCTTGGAATTGTGTCAAGGAACTACCTGCCCGCTATTTCTATGGAAATGGTGGGAACTACCTGCCTTGGCATAATTCGCAGGGTGAGTTGGTATCCTTGTGGTAATGATTAATGGAAATGAGAAATTAAATAAGTGAAGATGATAAGTGATTGAAGTGAATTAATAACCAAGCTATCGGCTTGAGATGTGATGTGATATTACCCAAACTGTTTGTTTGGGGTGCGATGACTATTACCCAAGCTATCGGCTATGGGGTGTGATATGTTGTGGCCCCAATTGTGTTGGGGATTAAGTGAAAATGATAATAAGATATATTACTTATAAGAATGAGAATTTCTAAAGTGGAATAATGAGATGGAAATGAATGCTAAAGCATGTTTTTGATGTAATAAGTATAAGCAATTGTAAGAAATGGTACTGAATAGGGCATAATAAAATAAATACCCGTATTATGGGATTGGTTATGAAATTGTTTATTAAGAGAGTATGTGTATTATGAGTTGAATTCATACAAATTGTTATTAATGAAAGGAGCAATAACGTACAAATGGTTATAATGCTATTATGACGATACTTGTGGAAGAATGAATATTGGGTTAGAGTAGTTAAATTGAAAAGTAATGGATGGTATGTGTATTCGTACTATACGGATGTCGAATAAGTATGTATATATATATATATATATACGAGGTTGATGTGAAGTATATTATGAAATGTGGGAAGTTATGGATAATTAAATAGTTGAATGCAGAATTAACAAAGTATTTGATATATCGTTGTATTGACGATGTTGTTGTGTTCAGGATTCAGGTTGCACTATCTTAATTTGGTATTCGTAAGTTTAATTTATTTTCTGTATACTATTTTAATTTGTCATTAGATTAATAATTATACTCACACCAGAAATGGCTAACCCCTTAGTGTTTGGGGGGTTAGGGGAGTCTGAGGACTACCCTAGATCCCTCACTGTTGCAGGTTCTCATCAGTGCAGAGGTGAGGCGTGGATTGGTAGGATAAATTTATATTTTAAATATTTGTACTATTTAGTTATAGGAATAGTAAAATTTATGATTTAAATTGTATTATGGGTGTATAAGCATGTATATGACGATGATGAGTATAGTGTGAGGTGGTGTGGTATGTTTGTGACCCGTACCCACCTCGTTGTGGAGTACCGGGCTCTGTGGTAGGTTTTACAAGGATTTTTCTAAAAATTTACCTCGTTTTTCAAAGAAATTTATAGTTTTAAATTGATATTTGATAATCCGTTATGAGTTTGGCCCCCAGAGCATTATATTATATTGTTTGTGTGTATCTGCTCATTTTGGCCTGGGGAGCCCATGAAAATATTATGTGGATTGTGAGCTACAGAATTTTGAGCAGAATTCCGTAAGCTTTCTGTGTTTCGGGGCAAAATTTACAGGGGAGACTCTGTCAAAATTTTCCCTGAAATATAACTTTCTTAGTTTATGATCAAAAGGATATAGAAATTGAAAGAATTGAATTTGGAGACATAGTTTTCAAAAAAAAAAAATTTGGGGTGTTACAAGATGGTGATTGCAACTCACCATTCCCAGCAGCCATGAAGCCAACATTGTTGTAATATTGCTCATCCTCACTTGAATCTGAGTCTAGCCATGTTGCCTTTAGTGCCTTCTTTTTCAATCTCGGATTAGATTGGTAGTAGTCCCTATTCCTGTCCTGTGAGACGGAACAATTTGCCCGAATGTGTCCAGGCTTCTTGCATTTGTAGCATACATCTTCTTTATCCTTTTCTCTTTCTCTTTGGTACCTGCCATATTTTTTATGTTTAAGGTACTTACAAAATTGCTTAATCAATAAGAAGATATCTTCGTCTGACTCTTCACGATCTGATTCTGCTTTTGATGGTCGAAAATTTTCAACTTTCAGGGCGATGGTCCTCTCTTCGGTTTTTGGTTCAATCCCGATGTTCAGCCTGTATCTTTTGGTTTCAGTCATTTCAATCTCATATGTCTTCATCTTTCCTTGGAAGGTGTAGTAATGAATCTCTTTTCCTCAAGGGTTTCTCTCATTGCAGCAACTTTTACATCCCACTCGGGCGTGAGATAGCTTATGAGTTTTCCAACCTTTCGATCATCATCCAATTCCTTACCTAAGCTCTCAAACTCGTGTGCAATGATATCGAAATGGGAAAGCATTTGATCTACGTTTTCTCCTAGCAACATACGAAAAATATCAAACTTATAGAAACATAAATTTACTTTAGCTTTTACCTCAGAAGTGGTTCCCTCATGCCGTTTAAGCATATTGATCCAAATTTCGTATGCTGTCTTACAATTTCGCCCGCATCGCATTAATTCTTCATTGTTCAACCCTGCATAGAGAGTCGTCATAGCTTTGGAATTTGCAATTTTTAGTGCCAGCTCTGCTTTTGAGAAAGTCATTTTTCCATCGCTGACTGGAATATCTGTTTTGTTTATGCACACATTCCATACTTCCTCTGCAAGCATCTGTAAGAAATGAGACATACGAATTTCCAAACATCATAGCATTTTCTATCAAAATATGGTGAGCGTGTAAGACTTGTCCCATTGGAGACGAATAGCTCTGATGAGTACAAGTTTTCGGGAGGAGGGATTTCGGCCATTGGACCTTTTGCTTAAGATTTTAAGCTTTTGATAAACACCTCGCTCTGATACCACTGTAAATCACCCTAGGGGGGTGAATAGAGTGATTTCGCAGAATTAAAAAATTAAAGAAAAATTAAAACTGAGTTGCAAAGTAAATGAGAAGAGATAAGAAATGCAAACACAGCAAGCACAAGTGACGTAGCGATATAACGTGGTTCAACCCCTAGGTCTACGTCCACACCACCTACTTGTAGCAATTCTCCACCACAAGCGTTCCACTATACTCAAACCCTTATACAGTGATTCTCGAATTCAGACCGAGAGACCTATTACACCCACAGGACTTCTAACACAAGTCCCATCAATCTCACCGAAGTGGAAGAAAAGAAAACTCAAGATCTTTAATGATCCTGACTGAAGAAAACAAAGAATTATCACACACTCGGATTGATTGTTGAATTGATTAGTTCAGAAGATTTTTCTCAAAGTAATAGGTGAATAATACACAGTGGGTTCGTCCAAATATATAGACTAGGAAGTGTATCTATCAAAATTAGAAATGATACATTCCAAAAAAGTGAACAGCGCAAGTAACGGTCAACCGCAATTAAGGGACAGTTGACCGTTCAAACTAAAAGTCGAAAGATGAATGGTCGAATGTTTCATTATATTGCTATAATGTGTAGTCGACTGTGGTGCGGTCGACTGACATGAAGTGCGGTCGACCACAATCGCGCTGTTCATGACGAATCCACTTTATATTCTTACCATATACTAATCAATCATCAATCAATCAAATACAAATAAAATCTCAAAAATATGGAATGACAACAACTGGTCTTGATAGCTTTCTTGGGCACTAATCAACATGAGCTCTTTTTGAATAACTTTTTCTTCTGCTTGATTTTGCAAACTTTCTTTATTACTTTTCTTCTTTGCCTATTCTTGAATCTCTCTTGAATCTCTTATTGGTATTATTTGATTCTGAAAA
Organism: Hemerocallis citrina; assembly: GCA_017893485.1. Classification (NCBI taxonomy): domain Eukaryota; kingdom Viridiplantae; phylum Streptophyta; class Magnoliopsida; order Asparagales; family Asphodelaceae; genus Hemerocallis; species Hemerocallis citrina. The sequence goes on along the minus strand of CM030364.1, from coordinate 131,732,383 downwards.
TCTGAACAACTCAACTTAAACATATTAGTATTTATAAACACGTTTTGTGCACGCCAAACTAAGAGTCAACATATGTAATTGGTTAAGAAGAATTTAACCTCTTTACATCTTATAATAATTTTCAAAGTTGTGAACTTTTACAATAAAATTTAGCACAAGTACTGGGGAAGAACATTGAAAATTAAGCATAATTTTAAGGGTGTTTTATAGCTTGTAAGTGAAAAATGCAATTGCAGTGTTAAGTGAGTATAAAATTTTCATCCAAAATTTTTAATTAAATTACCTACATTTCTACTATGTTTCGGAGGGAAATGATGATTATAATATATACAATAGTGGTTATGTTTTTTTTTTGATAGCGGGGATAGAGCCTTATGGCTCCAGCCCAATAAATAATTAATAATAAAAAAATGGTCTTACAACCATAACCAATTTTACACACAGTAAAACTGATAGAAAGCAAAAAAAGAATAATAAGAACATCACTGAGCGAGCAATACGACAGATTGTAGCTCGAATCGATACAGACAAAAGGCGAAAAGCCAGACTCGACACAGCCCTACTAAAGCCAAAGTGAAAACCAGCCGAAAGAGATGCCTCCGCAGCGACAGCAGACAGCATCCCCAAAAGTCCCTCAAATCCTGGTGACGACAATACAGACAACGGCCGACTCAAACACGACCATCCGAAATAGCGGGATACACAGAAAATCCTTCAGCTGGAACCAAGCAAAGAAACCCGTTTGCGAAAACAAAAAACAAGAGAACATCCCACCAGAGCAAAAGAACAAAGCTGCTTGTTGACGGAGAGTCACACTGGTATACAAGGCCAAATGACCAAAAACCCCAATAATGCACTTGAGGGAGATAACAGCCAAAGCTGAACATGGACAGCGATCACTAAAACCAATCCAGAGTCCAATAGGATCACCTTGCACCACTCAAAAAAGCAACGCAGAGGTCTAAAGAGCGACCTGCAGCACCAAACAAAGCAACCTCAAACCCAATGCCAACTCAGAAGAGGAGGGCCGAAACCCCAGCATAATCTCCATCAGAATAGAACAATTAGCAGGCAACACAATAATTTTACCACACTGAACAAGAACATAAAGACTAAATCGAGTATTTAAACAGAAGTTTACAATACCAACAAACACAAAATAAGGAGTACTCGAGACAGGTAGAACATAATCAGAGATAGCATAACAGGATGAAATCAAAGATAGAATGCCATAACACAAAAGCACACAAGAGCACATCGAAGTATGCCTGAAACCCAAAAAACGCTCCAAGAACCCCCGGAATAACAGCCTTAGGGTGAGAAGTAAGTAGCGGCATAACAAAATCCGACTCAAGCCTGAAAAAAAGAGAAGTAAGGCAATTAAAAAATAGAGTAAAAAGAAGAAGAGGAGAGAGAAAAAAGAAGAAAAAAGAAGAAAAAAATAGAAGAAAAGGAGAAAGTAGGAGCAAATTAAACTAATAGCGTCTAAGCAGAACGTAAAAACAAAACCGCTTCAATAAATCGATGAAGTCTCCACAACTTTATGAGAGGGTAAAGAGGCGGTCCACTGCTGAGAATAGAAAATGAAATCATCGATAATTGTGTCAATGGGTTTGGAAGTATGGGAGAAAATACGAGAATTTCTCTCCTTCCAAATAACCCATATAATAGCCATAATAGAAAGGATCCATGCTTTGTGAAATTCTTTTCTAATCAAATGATACTTCCAACTAGAGGATAAAGAGGTAAGGGGAGGGGGGGGGAGACTTGCCAAGCTATCACACAAATAGCCCACAGTTTGCTAGAGAATTGACAGTGAAGAAAAAGATGATCGACATCCTCAGGACTATTAACACAATGTGCATAATTGGCCCAGTGCAAGGTTTCTTTTGTTGAGAACCTCCATTGTAAGTAGCTTGTTATTGAGGGCGAGCCAAGAGAGAATCTTAACCTTGAGAGGGGCACAACTGCTCTAGATTTTTTTAGCGATAGGTGAGTTAACCCCTCTGAAGTTAAGAAAAGTATAAAAAGATTAAACCAAAAAGGAACCAGAACTGGTCCACCACCACCTGACATCATCTGAAGGATGCCAGGAGTAGTTCTCCAAACTCTCGATGAGCTTAGAGAACTCAGTCTGAAGAGGAGGGGGGAGAATGCTAGAAAGGGGATCTGCCAAACTCTGGAGTTGTTATGAACTGACCAATAGTCGGCCACAGTGGCCAAGGGGTTAGAAGCTAGCTGAAAGAGGGTCGTATTTTCGATCCAGAGATCCACCCAGAACTTGTTATGGGAGCCATCCGCACAAACATGGGAAATGCTACATAGGAAAGGTACATCAACTTTCCACACCCCTTTCCAGAATGGGGATGCTCTGGAGGAAATAGAGGAGTGAAAGTCCATAATCAGCTGACGACAGAAGCATTTAAGAGTGATAAGACGAGCCCAGGGTAAGTGATCCTCTTTGATCAATCTCCATACCCATTTACCCAAGAGAGCTAAATTTTGGTGTCTGAGATCAAGGATACTCAGTCCGCCAGCAGCTTTGGACGAACACGCAATCTTCCAGTCACAAAGGTGTGTTCCCGATCTATAGATATCGGTGCCAGACCAGAAGAAATTCCTTCTAATCTGATCGATTCTATTGATAACCCAAGATGGAACATAGAAGAAAGACATCATATAGAAGAAAGGACCGAGTTGACCAGAATCAGACGACCTCCATGAGAGAGGTGTTTACCCAACCAGACGTTGAGCTTAGACTCCACCTTCTCAATCATGGGAGTCCAATCCTCTTTATGTAACATTCCCCATTGCAGGGGAATACCAAAATACTTGACAGGGAAGGAGGCAGAGGCACAATTGAAGAACTGAGCAATCTCGAATTGACGATTGGTCGATCCTCTGAGCCAAAGAACTGAAGTTTTTGGAAATTAATAGATAAGCCTTAATGTGAATATTTGCAAGTGTACAAAATCACAACAAGTAGTATAGTTTAGTGAATAGAGTGTCAAACCCACGCGGACTAATTATTTTATTGAGTACCGAATTTACTAGATGAATCACTATTTGGATAATCGGAATTAATAAATGATAAAAAAACTAAATTAAATTAATCTAATTAAAGCTAACTAAATTAGTGAAGAGGGAGCGAACTATGAAATTTTTGTAATTTGTTAATGACAAAATTAATTCTACGGCTTTTGACTTCACATAGTTTATCACACACAATTTATAACTCCTTATGAATAAAAATATTATTTTTCCAAGTTGTAGACCAAAATCCCAAAATTATTCAATACTCTTTCTCAAGCAGTATCAAAATTATTCTCAACTAATTATTTGCCTTAGTTCATTCACAAATTATCAATTGAAAATTCATTAAGATCTAATGGATTTCTTAACGGTCATATTCTCCTATAACGGTGTTTAATTTTTATCAACCACAAATTACCAGTTCGGTCTCTTCATGATTTAAAAGATCATACAAATGTCTATCCACCAATTGTACGCATTAATAATAAAAATCAACACACAACCATGAAAAAATAGAACACTAATAAGGAATTAAAATTGTGTTCTAAAAAACTAGGCTACATCTTAGCCCTAGAAAAATAATATTTAATTCATAATAAAATTATTGTAATTAACAAATTTGTTCATGGATTGCATGATAAAAATTAGAGAAGAAGAGATACAAAAGGATATAAAAATATTGCAAACCGAACTCCTAGAACCGAGCCCAAGACGTTCTCTCTCCTCTGTCTCTGTCTCAAAAAGTGCACATGAAAACACGTGCCACGTCAGCAGGCAAAATGTCAAGTCAGCACGCCTCGAACTGCGTTCTGCTTCTGTCTCGTCAGAACGCGTCACGTCACCTGGTCGCCATCAGATCTGACCCGCGCATCTTGTCAACCGCACACGTCAGGTGCTGTCTCGTTGCTCGGGTCATCGCCAGCACGTGTCTCGACTCTCCTTGTTTGCTTCGAACTGCATGCCAGGAGAGGAAGAAGCCCACGTCACCCTGTCCACTTCTCCTCTGTTGTTGCCTCGATCAGCATGCCAAACAAAGAGAGAGAGTCTCTCTCTGTTCTCTTTCTCTCTGTTTCTGCTTTTCTCCTTTTTTTTATTTGTTTATTATGTACCCGTCACCTCTTGAAGTTAATGTGCGTGCCTGGTGTGTATTTATAGATAAACGGGTAGGAGAATTAGGGTTTGCTCTTTGCAGAAAAATCCCCTCCTTTTTCATTTATTTCCTTCCTTCTTTAATCTGATCTTTATTTCTTTCTTCGTTTTCTTTTCTTTCCTTTTCTTGCAAACACGTGCTGCATACACAGAAAATAATACCAGAAATTAGGGTTTTAAAAATAAAATAAAATTAATTAGTTTAAAATTAATTAAACTAACTAAAAATCATATTAGCCCATTTAAACCTTTTAAAAATCTTTTTATCGCACTTTTAGCTCAATTAGCAAATTAAGATTCAACAAAACAATAAAAATTAATAAATCAATAGTTTTGCTTTGTTTGTTGATTTATACCAAGAATCTTCACTTTTTGCATCAAAAATCTTATTTCTTCAAAAATAATTAATTAATTGACATCTTATAGAAATAAGAGGAATTATTAATAATATAAATGAAAACAAGCAATTTTAATGGGTAAATGAGTACAAATATTTGTATAAAAATTAGACACATCAAATAGCCCCAAACTTAAGATTTTGCTTATCCTCAAGCAAAAAGTAAAATTATCAATAAGGGAATAATAGGCTCAACCCATCACACCAAAAGGTCTTATCATGTAAGCATCAAAATTGCAATTAAATATATAAACAATAGCAAATAAAGTAAAATCAAGCATACCCACTTTTTCTAGTGCAATTATTTATTCATAATTCCCAACCCAATCGTATTTGTCATGGAATGAATATAATTATATTATGTAATAACTTCATCTGTGATTTTCCCTTCTTACTACTACAAACCGAGTAGCAAATTAGAGTTTTTTATTTTTTATTATTTATTATTTATTTATTTATTTATTTTTATTTTTTTTGTCTCTTCTCTAAGTTGTCACTTGCCTTTTTACGCGAATGCAAACATTTGTGATGAATTCACCCGGTTACTCAACAAGTCACAAACTTAGAGTGCTTTGCATACTCATATTTCAAATTGCTGTTTGACGTAAAAGTCAACATTGGTGATGAATACACCTAATTACTAAGCAACTCAAAACATTGGAGTAGATTGACTTTACTCATATAATATATATATATTTTTTTATTTTTTTTCATTATTACTCTATTTACTTAAACTCTGTTTAGGACTAGATCAAAGGGGATAATCACAAGAAAAAACACCACATTTGTCTTTTATGTATAATAGCCTGACTCTTACAATTTGGTAAGGAATTTTGAAATTCAATAATCCTAAAGTAAATAAGTATGCTTACTTTTACTTTATAAGAAATTGTCTATCATAAAAAAAAAATTATTTCAATGCTTATCACAATAAAGAACTCAAAAGTGTAATGGTGAGCCCAATTGCAATCCCTTTTTGTTTTGTTTTTTTTTCTTTTATAAAATAAAAATAAATTTGTAACCCTTCTCCCAAACTTGAATATCACATTGTCCTCAATGGGAAAGGAAAAAAGAAAAACAAAAAGAATGCAAAAAGTTCAGAATTTCTCCCCCGATTCGTCCTTAAATTTCTGCACGCGCGGCTTTCAGTATTTTGGTGATATCTAGAGCTGTAGGTGTCCAAATGGGCTGATTTGTTTTTTGCTGGAAAGCTAAGACAATAGGCTACAATCGCTCTTTGAATCAGTTTTCCAAATTTTGACTCCATACTGCTCAAAAACAACCATCAATGAAGGTGTACAAAACAGCTCTGCCCGGCGACTTTCAGACTCATGCACTCCTACAAGATAAAATCAAAAACTAAAATCAAATAAACTAAAAGATAAATCAACTCTAAATGAAATAAAAGAAAACATGGGTTGCCTCCCTAGAAGAGCAAAGTTTTAAATCTTCAGCCAAACTTTCATCTTGTTACTATTGTTTGGCCTTCTCGATGTGCATGATTTCCTTGCAAACTTCTCTATCCATGTATGGCTTCAACCACTGTCCATTGACCTTGAATGTCCCTTTTTTCTCATGATGAATTTCTATAGTTTCTTATGGAAAAACTCGTGTGACAACAAATGGCCCCGTCCACCTAGATCGCAATTTTCCTGGAAAAAGTCTTAAGTTTTGAATTGAATAACAACACTTTCTCCCCTTCCTTGAATTCTTTTCTAAAAATATGCTTATCATGCCATCGTTTAGTCTTTTCTTTATAGATCTTCCATTTTCATAAGCATCATTGCGAAACTCGTCCATCTCATTTAGTTGCAACATTCTTTTTTCACCAGCATTTTTCTTGTCAAAATTTAGTGTCTTTATTGCCCAATAAGCGCGATGCTCAAGTTCAACCGGTAAATGACATGCTTTACCATACACCAATCTATATGGGGACATTCCAATTGGTGTTTTAAATGCCGTCCTATATGCCCATAATGCATCATCCAATTTTCTTGCCCAATCTGTTCGTGACATATTCACTGTCTTTTCAAGTATTCGCTTCAACTCTCTATTTGAAACCTCCACTTGACCACTTGTTTGAGGATGATATGGTGTTGCCACATGATGAGTAACTCCATACTTAGTAAGTAAAGCATCAAATTGACGGTTGCAAAAATGTGTTCCTCATCACTAATAATTGCCCTTGGAGCTCCAAATCGTGAAAAGATATTTTTTCTAATGAAGTTCACCACTTTTCTCCTCTTGCATCATTGGTTGGTAGTGCAGCAGCTTCCACCCACTTGGAGACATAATCTACAGCAACCAAAATATATTTATTAGAAAATGAGGATGGAAAAGGACCCATAAAATCTATTCCCCAAACATCAAATAGTTCAATCACTAAAATATTATTTAGGGGCATCTCATGTTTTCTAGAAATATTTCCCACCCTTTGACAATGATCACATAATTTAACAAAATTAAAGGCATCTTTAAAAATTTAGGGCCAATAAAATCCTAATTGTAAGATTTTTATTGCTGTTTTTGTTCCACTAAAATGGCCACAACATTCCAACGTGTGGCAATGTTTGAGTATGCTTTCCATTTCCTCTTCAGCTATACATCTCCTTATTACTTGATCTGCACAATGGCGAAATAAAAAATGTTCCTCCCAAAAATAATATTTCAAGTCAGAGAAATTATTTTTCTTTTGTTGATAAGTAAAATCAGGAGGTAGAATTTTTGATACCAAGTAATTAACTATATCGGCATACCATGGAGGAGTTTGTATCATCATTAAATACTCATCTGGAAATTCTTCAATGATTGGTGTAACCTGCAATTTATTTTCATCTTTTGGCTCAATGCGAGATAAAAGATCGGCCACCACATTTTCCACACCCTTTTTGTCTTTTATTTCCAGATCAAATTCTTGTAAAAGTAAAATCCAACGAAGCAGTCTTGGATTGGCTTCCTTCTTTGCAACCAAGTACTTGAGAGCTGAATGATCCGTGTACACAACCACGTTTGAACCTATCAAATAAGGTCGAAATTTGTTAAAAGCATATACAACAGCTAATAATTCTTTTTCAGTAGTAGCATAATTAAGCTGTGCTTCTGTCAAAGTTCTACTTGCATAATAAATGGTGTGAAAAATTTTATCTTTTCTTTGCCCTAAAACAACACCTATTGCGACATCACTAGCATCACACATTAATTCAAAAGGAATACTCCAATCTGGTGCAATAATAATAGGTGCTGAAATCAATTTCTTTTTCAATGTTTCAAAAGCATGCAAGCAATCATGAGAAAAATTAAAAGGTGTATCTTTATTTAAAAGATTGCAAAGAGGTTTAGTGATTAGAGAAAAATCTTTTATAAATTGTCGATAAAATCCTGCATGACCCAAGAAACTTCTCACTCCTTTGACATTGGTTGGTAGTGGTAGCTTTTCAATGACATCAATTTCTGCACAATCCACTTTAATTCCCTTAAGGAAACTTTGTGGTCTAACACAATCCCTTCTTTCACCATAAAGTGACATTTCTCCCAATTTAAAACCAGATTTGTTTCCTTGCAACGCTGCAAAACCAAAGATAAGTTAGATAAACAATTATTAAAAGAATAACCAAAAACTGAAAAATCATCCATGAAAATTTCAATAAATTTCTCAACCAGATCCGAAAAAATTGACATCATGTAGCGTTGAAATGTGGCGGGGGCATTACAAAGACCAAAAGGCATCATTCTATATGCAAAAGTTCCATTTAGGCAAGTAAAGGTTGTTTTTTCTTGATCTTCTGGTGCTATAGCAATTTGATTGTATCCCGAATACCCATCAAGAAAACAATAGTAAGAATGGCCTGCAAGTCTTTCAAGCATTTGATCAATGAAAGGTAGTGGAAAATGATCTTTTCTAGTTGCATCGTTTAGTCTTCGATAATCTATGCACACTCGCTATCCCGTGACTGTTCTAGTTGGAATTAGCTCATTATTATTTTTTTTTACTACAGTTATTCCTCCTTTCTTTGGCACAACATGTATAGGACTTACCCATGCACTATCTGAAATTGGATAAATGATACCTGCATCTAAAAGCTTCAAGACCTCTTTATGCATCACTTCTTGCATTGATGGATTTAATCTTCGCTGTGGCTGCACAATAGGTTTAAAATCATCCTCCATTAAAATTTTATGCATGCATATTGAACGACTAATCCCTTTTATATCAGAAATGTTCCATCCCAAGGCAGTTTTATGTTTTCTCAAAACTCTCAACAATTTTTCTTCTTCAAAATTATTCAAAGAATCATTGATAATAACAGGAAAAGTGGAGTTTTGGCCTAAAAATGCGTACCTCAAACTCGATGGGAGTTGTTTAAGCTCAAGTTGTTTTGGTGATGAGAAAATGAGTGGTGTATCTTCCAAATTTTTATCATAATCACAAATCTCTTCATTTTCTAATTCAAGTGTTTCTGAAGTTGATAAGCATTCTTCTAAAGGTAGTTTAGCATTTTCATCCCAATGTGTTTCTCCCATGACTTCACTTACTTGAAAGCATGCATGAACTTCTGAGGGAAGCTCCATGGATTTAAATACATCAAAAGTTACCTGCTCGCTGTCAACCCTTAGAATAAGTTTTCCTTATTGCACATCAATCAATGTTCTCCCTGTTGCAAGAAATGGTCTCCCCAAAATCAAAGGGATTTGTTCATCTTCCTCCATGTCAAGTACAATAAAATCAGTTGGAAATATGAATTTTTCAACTTTCACCAAAATATCTTCAATGATCCCTCTTGGATTTTTAATTAACCTGTCCGCCAATTGCAAGGAAATTGTGGTAGGCTTTGCTTCTCTAATACCTAGTTTCCTGAAAATAGAATATGGCATAAGATTAATACATGCTCCCAAATCACATAGTGCTTTATGAAAAGAAGAATTTCCAATAGTGCAAGAAATTGTAAAACTCCCTGGATCTTTAAGTTTAGGTGGCAGCTTCTTTTGTAAAATTGCACTACTTTCTTCAGTTAACATCACCATCTCATGCTCTTCTAGCTTCTTCTTGTTTGATAGAATGTCCTTAAAAAATTTAGCATATTTAGGCATTTGTTCTAAAGCTTCAATAAGAGGAATATTAATATGCAATTGCTTGAAAATATTTAAAAATTTTGAAAATTGATTATCAAGCTTATTCTTTTTAAGTCTTTGTGGAAAAGGAATAGGTTGATCAAAAGGAGAATTAGTACAAGTGTTAGAATTAAACTCCCCTGAAATATTTTGGCTTGACCCCCCTTTGTGCTGCGTTTGTTCTTCCATCATTTGTTCATTCTCACCATGCTTTTCATCCACATCTTGTTCGACATTTTTGATTTGTGGCTGCTCAATTGTTGCCCCACTTCTAAGTGTTATTGCCTTGATATGCACCTTGGGGTTGACAACTGTGTTGCTTGGTAATGTTTCTGCAGCTCTTTCATTAAGAATATTAGAAATTTGACTAATTTGTACCTCAAGATTGTGAATTGAAGCCGAAGTTGAATTTGCAACATTTTGAATTGCCAAATTTGTCTTTTGCATGTATTGCTTGAACATCTCTTCTAATGTCAGCTTCTTTTCTTGTTGTTGAAAATTTTGTTGTGGTCTAGCTCCTCCTTGATTATTGTTCCAAGAAAAATTGGGGTGATTTCTCCATCGTGGATTGTATGTGTTTGCATAAGGGTTGTTTTCCCTTTGAAAATTTGACACATAATTTGCTTGTTCGGCATTTGATGAAGCAAAAGAGTTCCCCACTTGGCAATCGGCACTAGAATGATTTCCTGCACAAAGATCACAAATGATATTAGATTGAATTGAATTAACATTCATATTACCTATTTGCTTAGATAAAATATCATTTTTTGCAGTTAAATTAGAAATAGGGTCAAGTTCAAAACTCCCGCCACATTTCTTTGCATTGTTCTTTCTGAGGACTACTGATAATTATTAGATGTCATTTTCTCTAAAAGGTCATAAGCTGCTTCATGAGTTTTGCTCATTAGTGCACTCCAGCTGCTGCATCTACCAAGGATCGATTTGTATCCCCCAAACCGTTATAGAATGTTTGCACTTGTAGCCACTTTGGAAGTTCATGATGAGGATACTTTCTTAATAGATCTTTGTACCTCTCCCATGCATCATATAATGACTCTGTCTCGAATTGAGTGAATGTTGTGATGTTATTTCTTAACTTTGCTGTTTTGGCTGGGAGAAAATACTTTGCCAAAAATTTTTGTGCTAAACCTTCCCAAGTTGTAATAGCTCCCTGTGGTAAAGAATTCAACCAAGCCTTTGCCTTATCTCTAAGTGAGAAAGGAAAAAGTCTCAGTCGGATAGCATCATTAGAAACTCCATTGTGTTTGAAGGTATCACATATTTCGAGAAAGTTTGCGATATGAACATTTGGATCATCATGTGCTAGTCCTCCAAACTGAACTGCCTGCTGAATCATCTAAATAATTGCTGGTTTAATTTTAAAACTGTTTGCTTCAATTGTAGGCCTTGTGATGCTTGATATAGTTCCATTGATTGAGGGCATTGCATAATCCCCCAAAGCTTTGTTCTCCTTTTCATTCGCCATGGATAAAGAGGATGTGGTCTTTTCTTCCTTTTTCTTTCTGTTCTGACGTAAAGTTCTCTCAATATCTGGGTCAAAAAGTGTAGGCTCCAATGGGTTAGATCTGGGCATACACACCTAAATCCTGAAAAACAAGTAAATAAAGGAAAATAAATCAAAGAGAATAAAGAAGTAAAATAACAATTAAATCTAAAATAAAAATAAAAATCCTAAGTCCTGAAATATAAAAATAGAAAAAACTAAAAAAAATAAAAATAAATCAACAAAAAAGAAAAGTAAGTTAAAAGAAAATAAAGATGTAAAATAATAATAAAACAAAAATAAATACAAAAAATCCAAACTAGTAATAATCTAGCAATTTTCAATATCAATAAAAGAATAACTAATCCCTGCCAACGGTGTCAAAAACTTGATGTGAATATTTGCAAGTGTACAAAATCGCAACAAGTAGTATAGTTTAGTGAATAGAGTGTCGAACCCACAGGGACTAACTATTTTATTGAGTACCGAATTTACTAGATGAATCACTATTTGGATAATCTCAATTAATAAATGATAAAACAACTAAATTAAATTAATCTAATTAAAGCTAACTAAATTAGTGAAGAGGGAGCAGGCTGTGAAATTTTTGTAATTTGTTAATGACAAAATTAATTCTAGGGCTTTTGACTTCACCTAGTTTATCACACACAATTTATAACTCCTCATGAATAAAAATATTATTTTTCCAAGTTGTAGACCAAAATCCCAAAATTATTCAATACTCTCTCTCAAGCAGTATCAAAATTTTTGTAATTTGTTATTCAATAGTCTCTCTCAAGAAGTATCAAAATTATTCAATACTCTCTCTTAAACGTACTCCGCTCCGAACGGAGGGAATCGTTAATGGGACCAAGCTCTTCAAGCTTGTCGATGGATTTGATGGAAGAAAGGAAGAACTGTTTGAGAGCGTTGGCATTAGCAAATTGCTCTTTATTTGCCTTAGTTGAATTGAGAAACTTAAAAGTTGAATAAGACGACAGAGAGAACTTTCATGATGATCTTAAAAGTTGAATTGAGAAGGCTAATCGGTCTAAAATTAGAAACCGAATTAGCCCCCGCAATCTTGGGAATAAGAACGATGTGCACATAGTTGATGCGGTTGAAAGAAAAGGAGCCTTGGTGAAGATCAAGGAACATCTCGAAGAAATCATTTATGAGGCGATCCCAAAAGTTTTGGAAGAAGAGAGAGGGAAATCCATCTGTGCCTGGGGCAGAATCACTTCTCAAGGAAAAGACGGCAGATTTAATCTCCTCCAGTGAGAAGGGGGCTTCTAAACTAGACAGATCATGAAATTCATGTTCGCAAAGGTGGGCCCTGTCCAGATGGATAGAACGAGTTTTGAAGACCCGAATAAATTTTTATAAAATCTCAGGAATGTAGCGTGGAAATCTGATTCAGAGGAAAGCTCAATGCCATTATCTATAATGGACGATATACAATTGTATCGTTGGCGATGCGAAGCAAAATTATGGATAAAAGCTGTGTTCCCATCTCCCTCCTTGAGCCAACGTAACTTGGTCCGCTGAGCCCATTTAATATGATCATTATGAAGAATGGAAGCAAATTCCCGCTTAAACGTACTCCGCTCCGAACGGAGGGAATCGTTAATGGGACCAAGCTCTTCAAGCTTGTCGATGGATTTGATGGAAGAAAGGAAGAACTGTTTGAGAGCGTTGGCATTAGCAAATCGCTTTTTACTCCAGATCTTACAACCAAGTTTGATAGCATGGAGCTTAAGCAGGATTCAACCACGCCCGTGTGATCCCGTGATAGAGGAAAGGCAATCGATGATGAGATTCACAAAGACTTGGTCTTGCAGCCAAAATTTTTCAAAACAGAATTTGAACGGTTTGTGAAAGTTATAGTTAGAGTGTAGAACAATAGGAACACGATCTGAGGAAGGATTAGGCAAGGCAGACGAGTAAGAGTTGTGGAAAAAGGAAATCCAGTCATGAGAAACCAGAAAACAATCTAATTTAGCCATAGATGGAACAAGTCACATATTAGACCAAGTGAAAGATCTGCCATTAAGAGGGAGATCGCCATTAAGAGGGAGATCGGTTAAATTCAAGGATCAAATACAATCGTTGAAACGGGAGGAGTCTGAGCTAATGGAAGCGTTCCTAGATCATTCATGAGAAAATCTGGTGACGTTAAAGTCACCATAGAACACCCAAAAACCAGCAATGTTGTTGTGGAATGACTCAAACTCGTGCTAGAACAGGTTGCGTCGGTCTGCAGTCAAAGGGCCATAGATCGAGACAATCGTAATGGGACAATTAAAATCGTGCCACTGAAGGCAAACGACAAGAAAGAAGGTTAAGCGTTGGACAGAGATAAGAGTGAAACGGGAATCTTTAAATCCAAATAAGATCCCACCATGCGATCCAATAGCATCTAGCGGGGTCTATTTAGTTAAATAAGATCCACCAATGGAGCGAAGGATGGCGGGGGGAGTAAATGCCAACTTAGACTCCTGAATGGAGACCATATCACAGTGAGAAGAAGAGATGAGATTGAACAAGGCTTGTTGTTTAGCCTCACTCCGAAGTCCTTGAATATTCCAAGAGATACTAATCATGAGCACGATTAAACTCAGTAGCTCTGGACAATTCGCGGAGACGAATGGAGTCAAGATCAAAGGGATGACTTGGATCAATCACAAAACCCATGCTAGCCGCAAGGGAAAGCATGTCAGGATTCGATAAGGAGTCAAAAATGAACTTGGTAAATGGAGCCCCATGAAGAATGTGCAGGAGAATCTGGGATCGGTGGAGGAATTTCTAAGTTACGGATCTGAGCAGCTAATGAGGCCTTCGATTTAGAAGATAAGTGAGAAATATTCTTCACTCTAATATGAGCGCTTGAACGAATAAAGGGAAATGATGATTTTTGTTTCGGGGAAGAGGGAAGAGTAACATTCTTACTTAAGGAGTAATGAGTGGAATCCACAATATAAGCACCCAGCGGGAGAAGTACATTTGCTGAACCAACATCCGATGGAGGGGAACGGGTGGTGGCATGGGCCTGAACGGGGGATTGAGAGGAGGGATAGGGATTCTCTAGTCTACCAGAAGTGGAAAATAAGGTAATCTTAGGGAGCAGAAAACAGGGCAAGAGAGCTAAGAGAAAGTTAGAAAAAGTGTCCTCTATGCTTGAATGTCGAATATCACAGCCCATAAGAGAGGAGGCAAACGACCTCCCATCAGATAGAGATGATTTAAATATCAACATCCAGTAGAAAAACTCAAAAATAGAAGGTATAGAAACCCGGGGACTAAAATTAATAACAAAACAGCAAGAGGAAGAAAACCCAGACAGATAGTAAGCAGTAAAAGTAAATGGGGTAACTTGGAAGATTACCTTGTGAAGAGCAGAAGGATTTGAAAGGTCAGCCGCCTCTTCGGAAAGAAGATCGTCTTGATCAAACCAAGCATCTGACTTCGGCGCTGACGACACTGAAGCTTTCAACTTAGACTGATTAGACATGGCACCTGATGAAGAAGATCCTTGAACAACTTGCTTGAACTTATCCCAATCAGAAGAAAAAGTAGGATTAGCTTCCCAGGCTGGCCATTTAGAGTCGGTAACAACAATAGGAGTTTTAGGTAAGTGGACAGTACCAGCATCAGTGGAAGAAGGAACGATATTAGACGGAACTTTACGATTGAGTGGTGGAAGGAGAGTAGATTGTTGGGCCGATGAACGAGCAAAGGAAACTGATCCGTGCTTCACGGCAGATGGAGAAGATAAGTCACGGTTAATCCAAACTAGGTTTTGTGGTTCTGGGTCCTGTCATTCTGAATATTGCAAAAAGAGGGAAAAGTTAGAGCACCATAACACAACTCACTTTCACATCAATACCCTTTGGCTAAACCTCAACTGTACCCCAAACCAAACATCATGTTTCAGTTCTATGTGATACGCACTCTCTAATGTCCGCACCTAGGTACTCACGCTCTAGTGTCCACACCTAGATTATTTTTATACCATGTTTATTATTACCATTGAAGCATGCTTTGATACCAATCTCTGTAGTGCCCCGAATTTCTAATATAATATCTTAGAAAATACGTGGCACAATTCCCAGCATCAACTTCAATGTAATATTAAACACAACCAAACACCAATAATTTTTTTTTCAACTTTCATTACAATAATCGTTTACATAGCACAGTGGAATACAATACATCTTAAATCACAATTCTCTTTTCTTTACAACAATTTATAATTACATAAGTCACTATATAAATGGAACTCAAGCATCCAAATCCAAGCCTTAAGAAATCACCTGTAAAATATGAGGTTAGAGATAACCCTAACTCCCAAAACTAAAGGGGTCAGCCATAAAAGTGTGAGTGACATAAAAACAAACAACATAAGTTAAGCATAGATTCATAGACAACATGTAATAAACAAGAATCCATAAAATGTGACGTAGTAAGGAAACATGTAACCTCAAGTGAAGCTAAACTAAGTGTCAAGTGTAGAAAACAGGAAAACACATGCGTAAAACCAAGTCAAGAAAACACAAGTCTATATGCTGACTCTCTAATGCGTACTTGTCGGAGTCTATGCATCCCACTCTACATAGGTCCGGTGCAAGCCCTTAATGTCTCCACATTTTTGGGTTTAATCCCCCGCTATGCAACTAATCCTATCACGATGACTACTACGAGATAAACTGTGAGTATTAGCCCATGCCCCGATAATTTCGGAGGTCAATCTCTATCCACAGATAATTCTGGAGACTATTTCACTCACACCTGGGAATCTTTGAGAATACCCTACACCGCAAGCAGTGGCACCTCATCACACGAATACCACATGTGCGTCGCCTCGACCCCGATAATTTCGGAGATCAATCTCACACCACAAGTAATTTCGGAGACTATTTCACTCACACCTGAATAATTCCAGGGATTATCTCACACCGCGAGCCATACTGAGGTCCATAACCCATGTTCCCGTTCATCATATCACCACTAGTGCCTATCCTTATCATTTAGGTTATTTAATTACTTAACGAATCTCCCAGAGTTGGTGCACCCTACCGGACTTAACTCACAACTGATCAACTAAAATGCCTCAACAGGCCCAAACATAAATAACTCAACTGCCGGTATACTAGAGTCACACACACCCTCTAGAGACTCACACTCAAATGTCCAAACCAATCTTCCAATACGAATTGCTTAGTCAAAACAACTTGAAAACATATGTTCAGTAGAAGATAAAGTATAGAATAGTAAGTCATAGATTAAGACATTTAGAGAATAAATCATTTGAAAGAACGTTCAGAGATATGAAGATACATCAGTATCAGTCGACTAATAACAAGCGTAAGTTGACTGTCCAGAAAGAGAATTTCATGGTTTTAAGAAAATAATCTAAGTCTTATAAGTCGACTTGTAAAGGTCATAGGTCGACTGTCCAGAGAGAAAATCCAATAATCTTTAAGAAAATATTCTAAGTATAGCTGTCGACTGAAAAGGGTCATAGGTCGACTGTCCAGAGAGAAAAATTACAATAACTTTGAAAAATAATTCTAAGTGTACCAGTCGACTGTAAAAGGTATAGGTCGACTGTCCAGAAGGAAATTTCAAGAAAACTAAAGAACATAGCAGCCAGGTCGTATCAGTCGACTGAAAATTCATACTAGTCGACTGTCGACCTACAGATTGTATACTTTTGGTTGCACAATTCAACCGATACGTAGTTTTACTTTATGAAAACGATTTCTTCAAAAGCATATTTCTTATATGTTCAAATATAACTGGTAGGACATATAATAGTCCACAAAACTAAATCAACTACTTGAATTTATAAAAATAGAGATTTTGTTGATTTCCTTTAATCAAACATGAAATTGTGCATATCATCAAAATAGAGTTTTCTAAAAATCAATTACTCATTGAAATTTCTTCGTATTCAGATCCAAAACATGTAAATATCAAAATCTCAAAAGAATCCCCAATTTGGGTATATTCCTCAACTCGACTAAATTCTCAAATTTTGATTCTCAAGATATGATCTCTTGATTCATAACTTTACATTCAAATTCCTCAAAACTGAATTACTACTACAACTCACAACCATAATTAATTGATAACATCACCATGTCCAATTTGTATTCAATCAAATACTCAAAATCATAAAAGGTCTCACCTTTATTAGATTCATGCATAAAATTCACCATATTCATTCAATCCAACATTAACCCAAAAGAGAACGACTACCCATATACAATCCTATTTACAAACAACTAGGGTATCACAAGATCCAATTTTTTATCCAATTCATAATGTGCATATTATATTCAAACCCTAAACATGCTTTCTAGCAATAAAATTCAACATCCAAGATCCATTAATCATTCATAGATCAAACAACCAAATTGTACCAAATCACATACATAAACAAATCAACAAAACAATTACATGCAAAATACACAAAGCAAAACAAACATGTCACTCACCTCGAATGAAGAAATCCCTTAAGAAAACTTCTCTTTTGCAAAATCCAAGATCCTCTTCTTAATTCCTCCAAAAAATAATAAAACTTTATGTTGTGCAGCGAATGACGGCTGCGTTTCTTTTAAATTGGCCGAAAATAGAGGATTTAGGGTTTTTAGACACATTTGCAAAATAACCCCTTGAAAATATAACTTTACATAATAGATCCCTATACTTGGAAAGTTGATAAAACCAATTAAATTGAGATTTAAAAGTAAAATAGACACCTTATTTCCAGCCGGCACTGTTGAAAATCCCAGAAAAATAGTTTTGCACTTTCACCCTTCAAAATAACAATTTTGCAAAAAGATCCTTCTTTTTCGTAATATTTGCAAATAGATCCAATTAATATCAGAAAAACCTAGAAAAATTACAGTTAAATCCCAAATAATAAATGATGATTTTCCATGAAGAAATTTTGGCTTTTGAACTTCTCAAAAAAATATTTGCACGTGTTTTGCACGTGTAAAAGGATAGATTTCCAGAAAATATTTATTAAATCCCCAAAATCCATTTAATTCATTTATAAGCCTTTAAAAATAATATTTAAAAATATGGGGTACTACACCAATAGGCTTCAAGCCCCCACAGTTCGAGACTTACTCTGGGGAGTCAGACCCCGTGGACCACATCGAAAGCTTCAAGACCCTCATGTTGATCCACCAGGCTTCCGATGCACTACTATGCAAGACCTTCCCAGCTACTGTCAAGGGTCCAGCTCGAGAATGGTACTCTTGCCTCGCCCCATCTTCCATATTCTCCTTTGAACAATTTGAAACCCTCTTCGTCACCCACTTAGTGAGTAGCCGCCGCACAGAGAAGACCAGCTTCTCGCTACTCTACCTCAGTCAGAAGAAGGGTGAGAAGCTCAGAGATTACGTGAAGCAACTCACCGCAGAAGCTAGGTCCATTGCTTCCCTCGACTAGTCGGTCGCTGCAGCAGCCTTCAAGTCAAATGTCCTTAACTCCAGCCTTCGATCCTCCCTAGCCAAGAAGCCCCTGCAAAACTTCACCGACCTCCTTCTCAGGAGCGAGAAGTACATTCGGGTTAAGGAAGCTGAGCATCGTCCCACCTTTGAGGGGTCTTCCTTCGGGAACAAGAGAAAGGCAGCTGAAGAAGAGGGAGCTAAGAAGCTCCAGAAGGATAATGGGGGCCAGCACCGCCCACCTCCCAGATTCGAGAAGTTCACCCCTCTTAATGCCAATATTTCCACTATTCTCATGGAGGTTGAGAAGGAAGGGATTCTGCCTCCTGCCCCGAAGATGAATACTCCTGGCAAGAAGAGGGATAAAGAGAAGTGGTGCCGATATTACCCGGACCACGGCCACGACACCAATGATTGTTGGGCCCTAAAGAATGAAATCGAGGCCCTCATTCAGAGGGGGCAGTTAACTAAATTCTTGAGAAAGGACCGAGTTGATCCTCCACCTCCTCCCCCCAGGGGGGCTAATAAGCGTCCCGAAAGGCGCGATGAGACTCCCGAGTTTGAAGAGGAGTGCATTCTGCATCTCATTCATGGAGGCCCCATGGGAGGCACCTCCAACTCCTCTCGAAAGGCTTTCATCAGGGAGGTCAACTCTGTACATGGCATGCCCCCTCCTAAAGGCCTCGGAGTACCGGTCACTTTTTTAGATGAAGACCCGGAGGGTGTCCGAACCCCACATTGCGGCGCCCTAGAGATCAACCTCCATATGGCGAATTTTAAAGTGGAGAGGATACTGTTGGACAATGGTAGCTCCGTTAACATCCTCTTCCTCGCTGCTTTCAAAGGACTCAAGCTATCCCGGCACAGGCTTAAGCCCACTGGCTACACACTCCACGGGTTTACGGGAGTGCTAGTGACTATCGAAGGGGTAATCACCCTCGACGTAACTGCTGGCAAAACTCCTACTACCCGAACGGAGCCGATGGACTTCATGGTTGTCGATGTCCCCGTTGCTTATAATGTAATTCTAGGCCGACCTGGCCTAGCTGCCCTAGAGGCCATCCCGTTGGCTTATCACCTCAAGATGAAATTCCCCACCAGGGCAAGAGTAGGGGAAATAAGAGGCAGTCAAGAGATGGCCCGCAATTGTTACATGACCTCTACCGGGGGACCAGTCCTCTCCCTCGAGACTCTTGAGATTCCCCAAGAGAATGTCCGGCCAACGTCCGAACCGGTGGATGAATTGGAGGAAGTGCTCTTCTCCGAACAAGACCGAACCGCAAGTTCCTTATCAGCAAGACCCTTCCATCTGCCCTATGTTCCGACATAGTCCAATGCATTAGAAAAAACTGTGACCTCTTCGCGTGGTCGGCCGCCGACATGCCAGGAATCTCCGAAGAGCTCCTCGTCCACCACTTGAGTGTTGCTCCAGGGTCCAAACTGGTCCAACAAAAAAGGCGTAAATTTGCCCCTGAGCGCCAGCATGCTATCAAGGAAGAAATGGACAAGCTCCTTAAGGCTCGGTTCATCCAAGAAGTCAACTACCCCGAATGGCTCTCTAATGTTGTTATGGTTAAGAAATCTAACGGGAGTTGGAGGATTTGTATCGACATCACGGACCTGAACAAGGTATGCCCTAAAGATCCATTCGCTCTTCCAAGCATCGACACCTTAATTGACGCCACTTCGGGTCATGAGTTGCTCAGCTTCATGGACGCCTTCTCCGAGTATAACCAAATCCGAATGTTCCCCCTAGATATTCCGAAGACCTCCTTTGTCACCGATCAGAGGCTCTACTGCTACAGGGTAATGCCCTTCGGGTTAAAGAATGCAGGTGCGACATACCAACACCTTGTCAATAAAGTTTTTCAGAACCAAATCGGCCAAAACATGGAAGTATATGTTGATGATATGCTGGTCAAGAGCATCCATGGGGCCGATCATGTGGTCGATCTGCATGAGGCATTCGATGTATTGAGAAAACATGATATGAGACTCAATCTGAATAAGTGTGCGTTCGGGGTCTCGTCGGAAAAATTCCTAGGCTTCATGGTCAGCCAAAGAGAATCGAAGCTAACCCCAAGAAGATTAAAGCCATACTGGACATGGCTCCTCCCAAAAGCATGAAAAGAGGTTCAGAAGCTCACGGGGCGCCTCGCAGCCATAGGGCGCTTTCTGTCCAAGTCAGGGGAGAAGTGTCTTTCCTTCTTCAAAGCCCTCAGGGGGCCTAAGGGCTTCGAATGGGGTCAACAGCAACAAGAATCATTCGATCAGTAGAAGGCCTATTTAGTCAACCCCCCTCTCCTCAGCAAGCCTATCCCTAGGGATGGCGAACGGGTCGAACGGGCCGGGCCGGGCCTAACCCGTACGGGTTGGCACGTATCTTGGGCAGGCTCGGGCCGGTTTGGCCACTTAGCCGGGCCGGGCCCAAACTTGATTTGGGTGGCCCGCCCAACCCGTAAACCCTTTAGGGTTCAACCCGGGTCAGGTCGGGTCGACCCGCGGGTTGACCCGTTTATATAGGTAGATTTTTTTTTTTTAGCTTAAAATAATAATAATAATAATAATAATACTAAGTAAGTAATAATACTAATAAACAATAAAAACCGTAATAATAATAATAAGATTGAAAGAGTGAAATTGGCAAAAAATTTTGAAATATTATTCATATGAATTTAAGTTATACAATTTTCACAATTTCTAATGAAATGAAGAATTCAATTCACAAATAAGTTTTATACAATAACATATTTCTTATATACAATTTTAACTGACTCCAATTTTTCTAATTTAACATAACAAGCAAAGATATAATACAATTCCTAACGTGTCGGTCAAGTTGCTATTGTTGATGCAAAGCAGTTATTGTTGTTGTTGTTGTTTTTGTTCTTCCGGCGAGTTGCTCCCACTTGTGGACGTTGATAGTGCTTTCCCTTGTGTCCTATCTTCAGCCTTCAGCCAGTCTTCTGTGCAAACGAGCATCTCTAACGAGTCGGGCTTCAAGCGATTCCTGTAATCAGTTAGAACCCTGCCATTTGAAGAAAATGCACTCTCAGAAGCAACTGTAGAGACAGGAGGAGTTAGTATATCTTTTGCCATAATTGACAGAATACTTAAAGTGTGTTCATGGTCTTTCCACCATTGTAAAATATCTAGTGGAGAAGTAGATGGCTCAGAATCTTGTTGGTTATACCAATTTAATTCATTTGGTTGATTAGTCCTAGGTTTTTTTGATTGAATTTGTTCAAGTAAATTAAATGTTCTATCACCAATTCTACTTTTACCCTTACCTTTAGAAGTACCAGAAGAAGAACTAACTACAGAAGTTGAACTACTAGAAGCAAAACGTCTATCATAGTAATCATACAAGTTATTTAACGTAGATTCAAACTGAACTAAAAAAGTAGCGCAATCAATTACTAATTCTGCATTTTCCCCAAGTAATGCAAAAACCATTTCTATCAAACTCTTCGTACCTTATAATTTGATACGAGGATCCATAACGGTAGCAACACAAATCAACCTAGGAGGATGAAAATAATACTTCAAAAAATTTTTGAATGCAGGTTTTAAAATCTCACCAACATTGATATCATTTAATATTTCGTTAAATGTTTGCATCATGTTAACTAATTCAATAAAAATATTACTAGAAGTAGATTCATATGTTTTTGAAAATTTTAAAGTTGCGGTTTTAAAAGGTTCTAAAAATTTCAACAAATTTTCGGCAAAAAACCAATCGGGGGGAGTCATTTCAAAATTATGCATATTTTTTGCGATACAAAAATCATTTACAACTGCTTTATATTCGGTAACAACATTTAGTAAATCAAAAGTCGAATTCTATCGGTGTCTAACATCCTTTGGAAATCTTCTAAAAGGTACATTTCTAACCCTACACCAAGCTTTCCATTCATGTAATATGCTTGGACTTAATGCAATGAAATGTACACAATTTCTAATTTTAACTATATATGGATCGGCTATTTTTAATGCATCTTGAACACATAAATTTATAATATGACATGCACATCTAACATGAAAAATATTGTCAGATGAGGGTTTAATACGGATTTTAAAGTAGTAATTGCTACATTGTTGTTAGATGCATTATCAAAACTAATACACATAATTTTATCGCGAATATGAAAAATATCACAAATTTCTATAATACGATTTGCTATTTCAGCGCCACTATGGGGATACGGCAACGCCGCAAGTGATATGATTTTTTTTTGAAGAATCAATCATTGTCGATCCAATGACAGGTTATTCCCATCGTTGGAATATTGTTGACACCCGTTCAACAATCTGAAGTTAAACTAACTCTACAAGTTAAACTCCATAAAATTGCAATCAAAGCGTCCTTCATTTCGATGTACATTTTAAAACAATCCGGTTTGCAAGTATTTCTCGGAATTCTTCTAAAATGAGGGTTTAAGGCAGTTTGATTAAAATTTTCCAAGTTCCTACTCTCGGGATAGGAAAATGGTAACTCTTCCTTAATGACTAATCGGGCCATTTCCCGACGAACAAGATCGGGATCATATGGGTGGCTATCAACTAGACCGGTCCTAGGGTTGATTTTTTATTGGCCTTGTAGGTCAGCAAAAAGGTCTTTATGGTTATGTTGGATGTGTCTACTAATTGTACCGGTGCCGTCACCCCTCTTGAATTTGTATGTTTTACCACATTTTTTTACAAACTTTCAAACCTATACCCGGAGTATGTTCTTCCGGGATATAATCGTAAAACTTATGTCAATCACTAGTTTTACCTCTACTTTTTCTACTACTACGGGGTTGTGTGGTTTCGGTTGGTTGTTGTTCTTGTTCTTGTTTTTCTAATTGTATGTCACCTACAATCTCGTCGTGTGTACCCCATTGATGGGTAGGAGGATCATGGTAGTCTTGGGCGGGCTCACGAATTGGGACAATTGGTGGCCTACGGAAAGAGGAGGAAGAATCTTGCCCGCTACGACCGCTACCGCGTGATCTAGACATAATGTAGTAATGTAGTAATGTATGTAAAAAAAAAAATACACAATATAGGAATGGTGAATTATAAATAAAAAAAAATCTAAAAAACAAGAGGGTTGAGATAGAGAAGATAAAAAAACCAACAATAATTTTAACTACAACGCAAAAAAAAATATAACGAGAGAGGTATGAAATTTTAATACCGTTTACCGTGGAATACTCGTATGTAAATAATCCGTGAAAAATAAGAATAGAATAGAACTAGAAAGAAGCACTTTGCCGATTCCACAATTGAAGAGTTGAGGAGAGCTTGAAGGAGATTTGACCAGGGTTGAAGAGAGTTGAAGACATTGAAGACGTTGAATTTTGATTTCGATACGATCGAAAATTGATCGTGTATATGCCTCGTTGTAGACTTGCTAGTTGAATACTACAATTGTTGAAAAATTCCTTAGAAATGATGTATAATAGTAGAGAGAGTAAGAGAGTAAGGTGTGATTTTTTAAGGAGATTTTTGGGTGTATTTATAGGCAAAATATGTGAGGAAAAAAAAACCAAAAAAAACAAAAAAAAAACCAAAAAAAACAAAAAAAAACCAAAAAACGGCTAAAAGAGTTGTTATGAACGGCTCTGTTCTACAGTAACGCTCCAACGGGCCGCTGACCCGCGGGTCAACGGTCGACCCGTCACGAGTCGAACGGTCGACCCGTCATGGGTCGAACGTTCGACCCGTACGGGTCCAACGGGTCGTAACCCGCGGGTCGACCCGCGGGTTGGTGGCAGGTTGGACTGTTTTAAACGGGTTCGCGGACCGGGTTATGCAGGTTGGATTCACGTTTTCTTCGACCCGGGTCAACCCGTGTATCCGTTACTGTACACGGGTTCGACCCGAACCCGCCAATCTCTTAACCGGGCCGGGTTCAACGGGCGGGTCGCGGGTGGGTCGCCGATTGACCCGGCCCAGTTGCCATCCCTACCTATCCCCGGGGAAACACTCTTCCTCTACTTAGCTGCCTCTGAACAAACCCTCAGTGCCGTCCTGGTGAAGGAAGAAGACAAAACTCAAAAGCCCATCTGCTACGTGAGCAAGGTACTTCGGGATGCCGAGCTCCGCTATCCAAGGCTGGAGAAGATGGCGTACGCTTTGGTTATGGCAGCTAGGAAGCTTTGCCCATATTATCAGTTCCACTCTGTGGTCGTTCTTACTGACCAGCCGCTCAAGCAAGTCCTACACAAGCCCGAGATCTCAGGCCGCCTGATGAAGTGGTCGATCGAGCTGAGCTAGCATGACATATCATACCAGCCTCAGACCGCAATCAAGGCTCAAGCCTTAGCTGAATTCATTGTTGAGAGCACCATCCCAGAGGTTAGCCAAGTTGCAAACGGGCCTCCTATCTGGACAGTATACGTAGACGGGTCCTCTTGCACCGAGGGAAGCGGAGCCAGGGTCATTCTGGCAGGTCCAATTGATTTCGTTCTCCAATACTCCCTCCGCATTAACTTTAAAGCCTCCAATAATAAAGCGGAGTATGAAGCCCTTATAGCTGGCCTCGGTATTGCTCGCAAGGCAGGGGCACAACGCCTCCGGATATTTAGCGACTCTCAGCTGATCGTGAATCAAGTCTTGGGTGAGTACGAGGCAAGAGATGACTAAATGGCTAAGTACTTAGCCAAGGTCCAAAATCTCATGGCTTCATTCGAAGAGGCGCTAATTCAGCGAATCCCCAGAGAAGAAAATTCCCAAGCAGATGCCCTCTCCAAGCTAGCCTCCTCCTCCCTTCAGGGTCTCGAGCAGACCGTCCTAATTGAAGTGCTCCTCAGACCGAGCATAGAAGAAGAAACCCCCGATTAGATGGAGTCGCTGCCCGTCCAACTTCAAGACAACTGGCTGAAACCTCTGATAGAATTTCTAAGGGATGGACTCCTCCCCGAAGACCCTGAGGAAGCTCGCAGAGTCCGAACCAGAGCGGAGCGGTACACCCTCATTGAGGGGGTCTTGTACAAACGCTCATACACCCAAGTAGACGGTAGACCCTACTTGAGGTGCCTCTCCCCGGGCGAAGCTTCATATGCCTTGCAAAAGCTCCATGAAGGTGTGGATAGAGCACATTCAGGGTCAAGGTCCCTCACCATGAAAGTGTTGAACTATGGGTACTTCTTGCCTACCCTCCTACAGGATGCCGAACGACACGTCCGGCAATGCAGCTCTTGTCAACAATACTCCAACCTTTGTCGCCTACCCCAAGCGCAACTCACTTCTCTATCAAATCCAATCCCTTTCGCAATGTGGGCGATGGACTTACTAGGCCCGTTCCCACCAGCTCCTGGCCAACTCAAGTTCTTAGTCGTGGCAATCGACTACTTCTCAAAGTGGATAGAGGCCGAGCCTTTTGCTACAATCATCGAGAACAAAGTGCTGCAGTTCTTTTGGAAGAACGTCATCTGTCGGTTTGGCGTGCCTCGGGTTCTAATAACAGATAATGGAACACAATTTACAGGGCCCGCATTCCGATCTCTGTGTGAAGTCCTCGCCATTCAGCAACGCTTCTCCTCCGACTCCCATCCTCAATCAAATGGCCAGGTGGAAAATGCCAACCGTCAGATCCTCTCCGGTATCAAGAAGAGGCTGGATAGATCGACCAAAGGCTTATGGGCAGAGCAGCTTCCTAACGTACTGTGGAACTACCACACTACGAAACGGACCCCCACAGGTGAGTCGCCATTCAATCTCACCTATGGGTCCGAAGCTGTGATCCCCTTGGAAGTCGGCCTACCATCTCCTTGCCTTATGGCCTATGAAGAAGAGCAGAATGCCAGAGAACTTCGGGCAAATTTGGACTTGGTTGATGAGCTTCGTGAAAGAGCTTCAATTCGCCAGCAAAATTACCAAAGAAGAATTGAGCAGGCTTACAACAAAAGGGTCCGTCCCAACAATCTCAAGGAAGGGGACTTGATCCTCAGAAAACTAGCTATCTCCTTTCCCAGCCAAAAGAGTAAGCTAGCCCCGAATTGGGAAGGACTCTACAAGATCGCCAAGGTAGTTCGGCCCGGAACGTACCATCTTGAAGACCTTGAGGGCAAAGAGATACCCAGGACTTGGAATGCCGACCACCTACTGAAGTACCAAGAGAGCGCCTTAACGCCTCTCTAAGTGACTTCAAGTGGCGAGCCATTTCCATCTTTTCACTTGTATTTTGCTTCTTTATTTTCTCATTGTAATAACGGCTTGCAACTTAGAAGCAGCCGACTAGTAGTTATCAATAAAGAGCTTCTTTCATATTTTTCTTGTGATTGCTTGCATCTCTGTTTTTAATTTCTTTTACTCAAACGACGAGTTCGGAGTCCAACACTTGGCTTGACTCCGTTTCGCAGGCTCGCTCTTAAGCGAGCTAGAAGTGGTTCGCCATTCGGAATTGCTTCCACAACCGTTGAAATATACTCAAACGACGAGTTCGGAGTCCAACACTTGGCTCGACTCCGCTTCGCAGGCTCGCTCTTAAGCGAGCTAGAAGTGGTTCGCCATTCGGAATTGCTCCCACAACAGTTGAAATATACTCAAACGACGAGTTCGGAGTCCAACACTTGGCTCGACTCTGCTTTGCAGGCCTGCTCTTAAGCGAGCTAGAAGTGGTTCGCCATTCGGAATTGCTCCCACAACCGTTGAAATATACTCAAATGACGAGTTCGGAGTCCAACACTTGGCTCGACTCCGCTTCGCAGGCTCGCTCTTAAGCGAGCTAGAAATGGTTCGCCATTCGGAATTGCTCCCACGACCGTTGGAACGTGCTCCGCCGTCGCGCGAGAAGTCCCTATAACTAGACTAGACATGGGAGAAGAGTACTTGGAGGAGTTAACCTTTGGTTCTTATGGTTCATTTAAAGTTGAAGAAATTCTCCAATCGTCATTCGGAAATTGCTCCCGCGACCGTTGAAACGCGCTCCGCCGTTGCACGCGAAGTCCCTACAACTAGACTAGACATAGGAAAAGAGTACTTGGAGGAGCTAACCTTTGGTTCTTATGGTTCATTTAAAGTTGAAATAATCCTCCAAAAGGCTGCTCCCCATTGCAAGAAACTCACTTCTCTTACAAATTCACGAGTTAAGAGGCTCCAAGCAATGCTCGGCACGCCTTGCCAAACGCTCTTGGCACCGACGACCAAACAAGCAAAAACCTTACTCTGAACCTCGGCACTTTTCGCCGAGCGCTCTTGGCACCGACGCCCAAACGAGCAAAAAACTTGCTCTGGGACCTCGGCAAGCCTTGCCGAACACTCTTGGCATCGACGCCCAAACAAGCAAAAAGCTTGCTCTGGGACCTTGGCAAGCCTTGCCGAACGCTCTTGGAACCGACGTCCAAACAAGCAAAAACCTTCCTCTGGACCTCGGCACTTCTCGCCGAGCGCTCTTGGCACCGATGCCCAAATGAGCAAAGAACTTGCTCAAGGACCTCGGCAAGCCTTGCCGATCGTTCTTGGCACCGACGAACAAACAAGAAAAAACCTTGCTCTGGACCTCGGCACTTCTCGCCGAGCGCTCTTGGCACCGACGTCCAAACGAGTGAAAATCTTTCTCTGGGACCTCGGCTTGCTTTGGGACCTCGGCACACTAAAGATACTAACAATTCAACAAACGACACAAGGCTAACAAAAACGCACAAGTCCAAGAAAGAAAAAGCTTCATTTCAATTAAGTATAGGAAGACAGTACAAGACAGTGCCCTTCTTTACAATGAAGTTACAAGTTGAAAAGCCAAAACTACAAAGCCCACTCGTAACACTTAGATAAAATACAAAACTTGGAGAACAAGAGATCTTCAATGCCTCCTAGGCATAGGGATGTTCTGCTTCAAAGATACCCGGGGTCGGCGGCGCTTGACCCCGGAGTCTGTCCCTAAGCCGGCGAACTGAGACGTATCTTCGGCACTGCTCCTGACAGTTGTGCCGACGGACGCTCCGCTCGATGATATCGCCACACCACTTTGGACATCACCCGGACTTTGCCGAGCAACAGGCGAACGGGTCGCAAGCTCGTAGAACGAAATCCCTCGTTCGCTCTCTTCACGAGTGCACGAAGTGCTCCTGACGTTGATCGGTCCCGATCGGGGATTGAGGCGAGCTACATCCACCTCCAGCTCGGCTATCCATTGCTTCAGAGAGTCATCTTTTATGTCCACCTCAAAGAGAGGAGGCACTGCGGGGCTCGGGATGCTAGGACTGCTGGCAATGATTCGGCAGAGCTGAGTGACTTCGATACCCCTGTCCACTGTGGCCCTCTTCAACGCGTCGACTTCCATCGTCAATTCATCGCGTTCGGCCATCAGCCTGCCCACCGCCGTCGTCAACTCCTCTTCTTCCGCCAGAAGCTCTGCCTCCACAATCTGCAGGTGGTGAACCTCAGTGAGCATATCGTCCCTCTCCGCTGTCATCTTCGACAAGGAATGTTGGAGACACTTAAGCCTCAGCCCATTGGTGAAGGCAGTCGATGAGCCGTCGCCCTCGCCTACGGGAGGTATCTCGGCGAGCCTACCCTCTAGCCGTCGAATCTCGATTTCTCTCTGGCTTAAGATCAACTGCAGATGGTTCCGCTCACTCTCGGCCCTGCACAGCCCCAGCTCGACTTCGTAGAGGCACTCTCGGTACCTGGTTAAACACAACCTCGTCGCCCCTAAGCCGACCTCAGAGCGTAAATCCTCCCCAGAGTGGGTGGGTTCAGCAGACTGGGTCACTTCGGCGAGCTGAAATGTTCAAACCAAACAACGAGCACTCAGTAAATATTCACAAATTTACTCCGCATCCGACCCCTGAACAAAGCTACATGCGTCTAATGAAGACTAAAATCTTGTGTTCAAACACTTAGTCAAATTTCAAGACTACAAAAAAAACAAGACAAGACAAGTTCGAGCTCAAAATTTGTATTTCCATTCATCACAAAAATCTCCTGAAGGAGGCACCATCGCCAGCGGAGTCAACACTGACCCCTGCACCTCGGCGTCATCTTCATCGTCCCTTCCTTCCTCCTTCGACTCGGGGTCGAAGCCGTCGACGTGGTCCGGGAAGAACCGCCACCCGGAGTAGTCGACCTCAGGGTAATGCCCCGACACCTGAGTGATGGCCTAGGCATACACCTTGGCCATGTTTGCGGTGAGGAAGCCTTGCGCCTTCGTCATGGTGGCAGCTTCAGTTTCCTTCACCGCCGCAGCCTTGGCCTCCGCCGCCTCGGCCAGCTACTTGGCCGACTCCTCCTTCAACCAGAGAAGGTTGCCCTCGAGCCTTGTGACAAGGTCCTCGAGGTACTCGAGCCTTGTCGCCTTCCCCTCGAACTCGACCTTCAACTTGTCAAGTTCGTTTCCCATTCGAGCCTTTTCGGCCCGAGCTCGGTCGGCCTCCTTCTTGAGGTCCTTCTCCAACTCCGTCATCTTCTCCATGAGATGACCAAAGTGGAAGGTTATCTGAAGCAGAACAATGAAAAAACAAGGAGTTAGAAAAATCAAACATAAAAGTTCCCAACAAAGCGATGAGCGATACTTACCGACACCGCCGAGCGTGCGATCTCGATGGCGTCGTCACCTGCCATGCCGGTATCCATGGCGGCCCGGTCTTTCGGCATCCCCAGGTGATTCACCACCTGCATACTCGACGTCGAGTTGCCGAGGAACCCATCGAGCTTCCGAACTTGCCAGTCTGAAATGTACATCCTCTTGTGCTCCTTCATAAGGAGAACCTCGGCATCCACCGTCAGCGGCAGCACCTCCATCTCGAGCGCAGCGGCGATCGGGAACTCCCCTCCCTCGGCTGACGCCGATGCTACTGTCGGAGCTCGGGTCGGGGTCACGTCTGCCGGCGCCTCCACCTCCTCGGCCGAGCTCGCGACCTTCTGGGTCTTCGCGGATGGCAATTTAGTGGCGACCCTCTTGCGCTTCTTCAGTGCCTTGCTTCCGAGGGCAACTCTCTGCACTAGTACTGCATCATAGTCCATGGCCTCTGCATCAAGCAAGAAGTAGGTTAGAAAACACAAGTTACAACAAGCAAAGTAAGAAGAGAAAGAAAAAACGTAGAAAAAATCGCATACTGGGATATACGCGGCAGAGCCCTCCCCTGAAGAGGACGTCTTCGGTCAGATCTCGCCAATCGTACTTCGGCCGATCTAGAAGGACCCGAACTGCCTCTTCTTCTAGAGGGTGAAGCACTAGCGACTCCCTCACTCGCTTCGTCACCTCCTCCACCCAACCGAGGGTATAGGCCATGCCTCTGCACTCCGCACTATAAAATACTTATCACGCTAATGCTTTATGGAGTCGGGGCAAACGACAAGCCGACCTCCATGTCTCGAGGCCAAATAATACCGAAACTCCGATCAGTTCTACTGATGAAGCCGGTAGACCGTCCGGAGCACCCTCAACTCCGGCTCGACTCCGGCTGTTTGGTAGTGGAGCACGAACCTGTTGATGGCTCTCCACGTGTTCGGCATTAGTTGGATGGGGCTGACCCCAAACCACCAAAGTACTTGAATCACGAACAGGTGGAGAGGGAGCCGAGCCCCGGCGATGAAGGCATCGACCGACCAGAAACACATGGTTACTGGCAGCGGCGAATTGGCCCTTAACCCCGGGACCCGGCAGCAGCAGTTCGTACTCCTCCGGGATTTGGAAACAATCCCGAATCGCTACCAGGTCCTCTAAGTTGAGGATGGACACCGTCTCGTCTGCCTCCGAGGTCTCCCTTGCCGCGTTCTCCTCGAAGGTCTGCCCCCTCCCATGAATGATGCGCTCGGCATGCTCCTCCGGAAGTTCACGAACCCTTTGCAGCCCTGTCAGCGGTCCCGGCAACCTGCCGAACGGCCCCATGCGCTTCGGGTCCTCCACAATCGTGTTTCGACCAAAAACTCTCTTGCCCTTATCTTTGCGATCTCTCTGACTCGGAGATGGAACTTCGCAAGCAGGAGGGGAGGGCTCGGAGACGGGGGAAAGCGACATTTTTTGTACTTGGAAAAAAACTAAGTATAAGTTACCTTGAAGTGACAGGTATGGTCGGAATTTTCACCAGAAAGCGACCGACGATCACCGTGAGCTCTCGCCAGTAGAAATTCACCGCCTGGGTAAAAATTTAGAAGAAGTGAAAATTGAGAGAAGGGGTGGAGTTTTATAGAGCGTGGCACACGAAACGAGGATAATGGGCCCAAAGAGCCAGGCCCATTCGCACAAGATGATAAAAAGAGCTGAACCGTCACATTATTTACCGCGCCAAGCTGTACTGTCGCATTAATGGCTGTCGCATCTGTCAGAGTTGTCAGAAGTCCAACAGTCAGCAGCTCAGCCTGACATTTCCTAAGACGCCAAAAATCTTGCTCTGGGACCTCGACACGCCTGGCTGAGCGCTCTTGGCACCGACGCCCAAACGAGCAAAAAAATCACAACTCTGGGACCTCAGCACGCCTCGCCGAGCGCTCTTGGCACCGATGCCCAAACGAGCAAAAAATCACAACTCTGGGACCTCGGCACGCCTCGCCGAGCGCTCTTGGCACTGACGCCCAAACAAGCAAAAAATCACAACTCTTGGACCTCGGCACACCTTGCCGAGCGCTCTTACCACCGACCTTGTTACATGGAAAAATTGGACCTCGGCACACCTTGCCGAGCGCTCTTGCCGCCGACCTTGTTACGTGGAAAAATTGGACCTCGGCACACCTTGCCGAGCGCTCTTGCCACCGACCTTGTTACGTGGAAAAATTGGACATCGGCACACCTTGCCAAGCGCTCTTGCCGCCGACCTTGTTACGTGGAAAAATTGGACCTCGGCACACCTTGCCGAGCGCTCTTGCCGCCGACCTTGTTACGTGGAAAAATTGGGCCTCGGCACACCTTGCCGAGTGCTCTTGCCACCGACCTTGTTATGTGGAAAAATTGGACCTCAGCACACCTTGCCGAGCGCTCTTGCCACCGACCTTGTTACGTGGAAAAATTGGATTTCGGCACACCTTGCTGAGCACTCTTGCCACCGACCTTGTTACGTGGAAAAATTGGACCTCGGCACACCCTGCCGAGCGCTCTTGCCACCAACCTTGTTACATGGAAAAATTGGACCTCAGCACACCTTGCCGAGTGCTCTTGCCACCGACCCTATTAAATGGAGAAAATCACTCCGGACTTCGACCAAGATTCGCCGAACACGCCGGCAGCCTGGCCGAGGTATCTACACTCTTCGACAGAAGGTGCCGAACCCCCATGGACCTCGACCTCCTTCATAGCATGTGTTCGGAGGGGGTCGGCGACGAAGCCGAAGCATCGCCATGAAACGACGGAAATAACGTCGAGTCATCTACCTAAATATTGCGAAAAAATGATTTAAAATTCAGGAAAATTAATTAAAAAATTCTTTAAAATAATTATAAATCTGGGGAAATATTTTTGAGCCCTTGGGTAAACAATTATTGCTTAGAATGGTTAATTAAGACCCCCGAATAACCAATCACCACTTCGCAAAATTAAGAAAAATCACCAGAAGTCAAGAGAGCTCAAGAATAACCTTGACTACGCAAATAGCTTCAAAAATCACCATAATACCTTATACAAAGATTCAATACCCCTTGTTTGGACTCCGATACAGCTCCGAAAGCCATTGAAACAGTAAAACTACTCCTCAAAGGCTGAACCCACTCAACCTTCGGGAGTGGGGGGCTCGTGATATGGCTAAAAATAGGGTTAAATCGGAAACGTCCAAATCGGGCACGAATCTTAAAGCTCGGGGGTAAAATGGTAATTTTACCTACAAGCGGGTCTGAAATGGGTTCTGGGGATTTTCTCCAAAAGCCCATTAACCCTCCAACTGACCAATCTCAACTGAGTGCGGGTCCCAACCCGTAAGAACCCCGGTTCAGCTAGATAGAATTAGGGTTTCTGATTGTATTCAATCAACGGCCCTGATTCGCTCTATCCTCTCACTGGGAATTAGGGATTTTATTCCTAAACTGATCCCAAAGGCGTCTATAAATACACCCCATCCACCACCATTAAGAGGTAATCAATCTTTTGCAAGTTTACGCTCTTTCATAATTTTTTCTGATTACTGACTTGAGCGTCGGAGGGTGCGTCGCCGAGATCAACCCCGGTGTCTCGCACTTTTTGCAGGTGAACGGCAGGAGTCAACGGTCAAACTCCGGTGGAAAGGTTCCAGGTTTGCTATTCAGTTTTCCTAAGAATCCACAAATTCTATCTGTTTGCCCCCACACCAGATTTAGCGGTAATAAATATATATACATACTGTTGTGCATAACCGTGAGAAAAAAACGAATTATATTATCAACATACATTATATATACATACTTTATATGATATATAATATATATACTTCGGCTTATAATTATTTTATGTAGGAAAGCTAATTTGTAACGAGAATGTTAAGAAATCACATTGGTTTTGTAATTGGTTGGTTGCTGTTGCTTCTACTATACTGGTTGGATTGAATTAATATAAGTATGTTTCTATCTTTTGTTATCTTTGTTGCAAAACGGATTTTCTGAAAGAAAACTTATTTGTTATAAAAAATTGATCTTTGTTAACAATTTACTATATCGTTTTCTTATAGGAAATTTATTTAATTTAATGACTATACTTTATATAGGCGTACATCGCACGTGTATTATACTAGTAGATATAATGTTATTATCTAGCTCTGTTAAATCTATTAATGTTGGCATTCTAAAAGTTTCCATGTCTATTAAATATAGTGGTTAGAAGATGTAGCGGTTCTGAATA
Organism: Hemerocallis citrina; assembly: GCA_017893485.1. Classification (NCBI taxonomy): domain Eukaryota; kingdom Viridiplantae; phylum Streptophyta; class Magnoliopsida; order Asparagales; family Asphodelaceae; genus Hemerocallis; species Hemerocallis citrina. Next base: position 131,698,001 of record CM030364.1, on the reverse strand, counting down.
CATGTTATTCGGGGACAAAGTGAACTTTTGAAGATAACCCTTCAAGGAATCTCTTGATTTGTGTAGTATAATTGCTTCCCTAATAAACAAATATTATTGCTGGGAATATTAAGTGTAGACAATGGTTAATAATTCTTCCTTTTTGGCTTAAGTCATCCGGACGCGCTACGGCAACACAACCTACGCTTGTTGCTTGCTGGTTTTTCCATTATCCAATCCACAACAAATCGCTCTGCTGTAGTATTAGTATGGGCAAGAGAAGTAGTATTTCAAGTCAAGAAGCTCGTCGTGAAACTGATTGAGCACTTGGCGAGGCAAATGAACTAGTTTATAGGAGCCTTATAGTCTGATGTTATACTTAAATATTTTTCTTAATTAGCTTGTTGTATGCATAATAATGTGATTTCTGAATCTTATAAGTTATAACATTTCCTTTACAGTTACATTGTTTGTCTTGCCCTATTGGTTAATTTAGCTATAGAAGGGTTTTCTTAATAAGGGGGTGTAAAATATCCAGACCCAACATCAAGTAATTCACAAATAATATTTTGGGCTTCCATAAGTATTGAGTTTTTGTAGAACATGCTAGTGGTTCTAGATTCATCATCAAGTGCATAAACTTAGACCAATGTGAAAGGCTCATGAAGTAAGAATATTCATGAATGGGCATTAATAAATGTATCTAGAGGTTTCCTCCTTGGTTTATATAATGATAGGTCATTTGCTCATTCCAACAACACATTGTGAGAGAATTATCTTCATCCAAGTAGAGAGAAAAATAGTGTCTACTCCAAGTTGAGAGTGTTGAGTGTTATAGTAGCAAAACAGTTGTGAAAGAGAGTGTTTCCTTCAAATAGTATTCTTGAAGTTGGATCTCTGGGTACCCATTACTTTCATAGTGGATGTTCTTGTTGCCCTGCAGACGTAGACTTCTTACCGAATCACGTTATATTTGGTGTTCTCCATCCCTTGCTCTTTTATTTCCTTGCATATTTCAATTTGTGTTTAAGTTAGTATTTTCATTTTACTATTATCGATCTTATTTTTTTCCAACAGTTGTAGCAGAGAACCATGTTTGTGGTGGTAGCGTTAGAATGGAAAGCTCACGGAGCACTATGGTTTGCCTCAACCACTCCAATTAGATCACATGGAAGCCAAGAATGGTGACATTCTTTATAGCAAGGATTTGCACGATCCTATTGAAGGATTCGAAGGCAAGTCGGAGAACACAACTGATGCCGAATGGAAGAAGTTGAATCGCAAGGCGATTGGTCATATTGGTGAATGGGTGGATTATAGCGTGTTCCACCATGTATCCAATGAAACCGATGCACATGCCCTTTGATTGAAGTTGGAGTCGTTGTTCGAACAAAAAACTGCCTCCAAGAAAGCTTTCCTCATCAAAGAGTTGGTCAACATGAAATATAGAGAAGGCATAAAGGTGACCGAGCATCTAAACAACTTCCAGAACATCATTAATCAATTTTCCACGATGAGCATGAAAATTGAGGATACAAGCGTTGTTACTTCTTGGATCATTACCCGACAACTGGGAGACCTTTGTCATCACCGTAAGTACTCTGCTCCTAATGGTGTGTTATCTATGGATAATGTTAAAGATAACATGATGAATGAACAGACCAAGAGAAAATCTACTAGTTCCGATAGTAGCCAAGTGTTTGTGGCGGAGAATCGAGGAAGGAGCAAGAGTAAAGGTCCAAGTCGAGATCATGGAAGAAGTGCAAGCCGTTCGAGGACACATAGGAAGTGCCATCATTGTGGTCTCTATGGTCACATGATAAAGACTTGCAACATATTGAAGAATAAAAATGGAGATGGAAAAGTTGGCTCAACTTACCCAAAGAAAGAGGACGCAAGCAGTATTGTCGCTGCTGTCTGAGCAAGTATATGAGTTGTTAGCTCATAAAGGTGAATGCCTACATGTCGATGAAGATAAAAGGCAATTCATGGGTAGCTGATTCTGGAGCATCTTTCCATGCCATGGAGAACTCAGAATTCTTCACCACATACAAAGCCGGAGACTTTGGGATAGTGAAGATGGGCAATGATAGCTATTCCAAGATTGCAGGAATCGGTGATGTTTGGTTTGAGACCGATTGTGCTATAAGCTGTTGTTAAAAAATGTGAGACATGTTCCTCGTCTATGTCTTAATCTATTGTCAACCGGCGTGCTTGATCAACAAGGATTTCATCATCATGTAGGTGACGAAAAATGGAGGCTTGCCAAGGGATCGCTAGTGGTGGTGAGAGGAAAGCTATGCTGCACCCTCTACAAGACATATGACAAAATTTGCAAAGAAAAATTGAATGTCGTGGATGATTCTTCTCAAGCCTATAACACAAGAGGTTAGGCCAGAATGAGTGAGAAGGGATTGCAAGTTCTGGCAAAGAAGTCTCTCATTCCCTTTGCCAAAGGTACCTCACTAGACTCGTGTGATTATTGTTTATTTGGTAAGCAACACAAATCTAGTTTTTCTGGCAACTTTACAAGAAAACAAAATATATTAGACCTGGTACACTCTAATGTTTATGGCCCTATGGAAGCTGAATCACTAGGTGGTAATAGATATTTTGTTACTTATATTGATGATGCTTCACGAAACGTTTGGGTGTATTTGTTGAAATCAAAAGGCCAGGTGTTCCAAACCTTCAAGCAATTCCATGCCATGGTGGAGAGGGAGATAGGAAGAGCCCTCAAAGGCATCCATAGTGACAATGACGGAGAGTACACATCGAACGAGTTCAAAGATAATTGTTCGAAGCATGACATTAGGCATGAGAAGACAATTCCTGGCACCTCACAACATAATGGTGTAGCTGAAAAGATGAATCACACCATTCTAGAGAAGGTCAGGTGTATGCTGAAGTCGACCAACCTATCAAAATGTTTTTCGGCCGAAGCTGTATCAACAGCTTGTTACCTCATCAACCGATCACCAAGTGTATCGGTTGGCTTGAGACTCCTAAAGGTGTATGGACCGACAGAAGCGCTTCATATTCACACTTGAGAGTGTTTGGGTGCAAGCATTTGCACGTGTATCCGAAGTGAATAGGTTGAATAGATTGAAGATTGGTGACAGAGGAATACCGTGCATCTTCTCAGGTACGGTAATGAAGAGATGGGCTACCGGATGTGGGATCCAAAGACCAACAAGTTATTCTGAAGTAGAAATGTGGACCTCTTTAAGGATTAGACTGTGGAAGACATTAACAAGCAGATAGTCGACAATACAGATCAGTTCACCTATGAATCACCTTTGCAATAAGAACCCAATGACAAACCTCAAGAAGTTGTACATGAAGATGTTCCTGAGATGGCTAAAGCAAGAGGCACTGAGATAGTGTCTGAACCTGAAGACGATGATCAGAAGGATCATGATCAGGGGGAGCCAAGTCAGGAAGAGCAACAAGTGATTGCCTAAGAACCCGTTCAAAAATCAACTAGAGTGGTAAAGCCAAGTACCAAGTATCCTTCTTCACAGTTTGTCCTTGTGACCAGTGATGGGGATGACACATTATAGATATATTCTGTTGACTGATAATGGAGAACCTGAAAGCTTTGAAGAGGCAAAAACTCATGCAAACAATGACAAGTGGATGTTGGCCATGAAGTCTGAGATGGAGTCTTTATTAAAGAATGATACCTATGAGTTGTTGGAACTTCCTAAAGGCAGAAAAGCACTTAAGAATAAGTAGGTGTTCAAATTGAAGAGGGACAAGAATGAATAGTTGACGAAATTCAAGGCTTTCTTGGTTGTCAAAGGTTTTGGGCAAAAGAAAGAAGTAGATTTTGTTGAAATCTTCTCACCAGTGGTCAAGATGACTTCTATCCGACTTATTTTAGGCATGACAACTAGTATGGATCTTGAGGTGGAACAGTTGGAAGAGAAGAAGACCTTTCGGCATGGTGATTTGAATAAGGAAATGTACATTTTGATTTGATTTGAAAGAGGAAGGTTTTGAAGTCCATAGAAAAGAACACATGGTTTGTAAGGTGAAGAAAAGCTTGTACGGGCTAAAGCAAGTGCCAAGGCAGTGGTATAAGAAGTTTGACTTGTTCATGATGGGTCATTGTTATGAAAGACTTAGGATCAGCTATGCTGATTTTCGGCATGGAGATTACTCGTGACAGGAAAGCAAAGAAGTTGTGGTTGTCACAGGAGAGGTACGTTGAACGAGTACTTGAAAAGTTCAACATTCAAGGAGCTAAGACAGTGAGCTCACCTCTAGGTAATCAATTCAAGTTAAGCAGAAGGTTATGCCCAGATACTCAAGAGGAGAAGGACAAGATGACAAGTATTCCCTACTCATCAACTGTCGGTAGTCTTATGTATGCTATGGTATGCGTTTGCCCAGACATAGCACATGCAGTTGGTGTTGTTAGTAGATATCTACTAACCCTATAAAAGAGCATTGGGAAGCTGTCAAGTGGATACTCAGATATTTGAGAGGCACTTCAAAGTTGTCTTATGTTTTGGTGGAGCAAAGCCAATTCTAGAAGGTTTCACAGATGCAGACTTGGCAGGGGATCTTGATGCTAGAAAGTCCACTTTTGGTTACTTATTCACATTTTCGGGCGGAGCTGTTTCGTGGCAGTCCAAGTTACAGAAGTGTGTTTCCTTATCCACCACAGAAGCTGATTATATTGTAGCAAATGAAGCAGGCAAGGAAATGGTATGGCTGCAGAGGTTTATTCAAGAGTTCGGTATATGACAAGACAGTTATGTGGTGTATTATGATATTCAGAGTGCCATTCATCTGAGTAAGAATTCAGTATATTACCCTCGCAGTAAGCACATTGATCTCCATTATCATTGGATTCGAGAAATAGTGTCAAAGAAGTTTTTTCAGTTGAGAAAGATCCACACCAACAAGAACACTTCTGATATATTGACTAAAGTTGTTCTGCCGGAGATGTTGGAGTATTGCAGCAAGTCTGCTGGGATGGACTTCAAGTAGAAGTCGCTCATCGTATTGACCCGATTTGCCTGGAGGGGGAGATTGTAAAATATCCAGGTCCAACATCAAGTAATCTATAAATAATATTTTGGGCTTCCATCAGTATAGAGTTTTTCTAGAACATGCTAGTGGTTCTAGATTCATCATCAAGTGCATAAACTTAGATCAATGTGGAAGGTTTCCTCCATGGCATATATAAGGAGAGATCATTTTCTCATTCCAACAACACATTGTGAGAGAATCATCTTCATCCAAGTTGAGAGTGTTGAGTGTTATAGAAGCAAAACAATTGTGAGAGAGAGTGTTTCCTTCAAGTAGTATTCTTAAAGTTTGATCTCTTCGTACCCATTACTTTCATAGTGGATTCTTGTTGCCCAACGGACGTAGGCACCTTACCGAACCACGTTATATTTGGTGTTCACTATCCCTTGCTCTTTTATTCCTTGCATAGTTCAAATTGTGTTTTGAGTTTGTATTTTCATCCTACTATTATCGATCTTATTTTTTCCCAACAGGGGGGACTTGTTACAACTAAACTTGTTTTTCTGATAACGGATAATTTAGACTAGAAAAAAAAAAGAATGAATGTGTATGGATGGAACCACCTACTGTACACTTGAAAGAGTATAATGAAAATGAAAGACTCTTCATGAGTTGCCTATCATTTTCTCCTTTTCATTTCTTTCTGTTTTCTTTCCATTATATTCAATTAATAGATGGAGACATCCACCATCTTCCCTATGTATATGAGGAGAACTTTCGTATAATTTTGTGATCAATTAATATTAAGCACTTGATAATGGTAAAAATCGTAGCAAATCAGGGCTGTCCGATTCTAGCTCAGATATAAATGCTTCTGCAGACAGATTAATCCTAACAAGCCTCTTTAACAGGTCTGGGCCTTCTCCAGGCTCCTCTACAAGACATTGACCTCTTTCAAACCCATAAAAAGTGATAAATTAGGCCTACTAAAAGAGATCCAGTCCATGAAGGCTATTAGTCAAACCTCTTATCCTCAAATAAGAAAACTTATCTCTTGAGGGGGAGATTCGAATAGGAGATAATGATTTCATAGTCGTTCTAATGGATTAGTATCAATCTCATGTACTATTTCTCATGCCTATAAATACTCTCCCCCCTCTTCAGATAGGATGTAATCAACAGTTTCTCTCTCAAAATCTCTTTATCTCTCTGGTTCTGACTTGAGCGTCGGAAGGTATGTCGCCGGGGCCAACCCCCGGTATTTTAGGCTTTTTGTAGCTCCTTTGGCCGCATCAACAACTGTCGGATTCAGATTACGGTGTTCAATCAGCGATCCAGATTGAATATCAGGAGCTCTAACCGCATTTCACGGCAAAGATCAAATGTCAGATTTGTAGTAGTTTCCATCAAATATTAACCCACTATCTGTTTGCTCCCACACCAAAATAAGCAGCAACAGATTCGCACCGTCCGTGGAAAACTACACAAATTAGACTTATCGCCATGCCACCAAGACTAAGAGGGAGAGTGGCGACCTCAAGCCATCGCACCAACTCTTTTCGTAAACCAACTCCTCCTATGGAAGATCCGATTCCTCCTCAACAGTTACCCCGACAGCCTAGTCAAGCTCCTTTCAACAGAGATGCACCAGGGGGGGCTCCCAAAAAAGCTGTCATGAACAACATCCTCTGTATGACATTGTCTCAGTCCATAATGCTTCAACTAATTCAATGGCTTCGCAAGGCCCCCGAAGATCTAAAGGTCTCCGCCAAATCATCAGTGCCAGACAACAAGGAATGGATCTACGAATCTTGGATGATAGGCGCGCCCAAACTGAGGCCTCCCGCTCAGAACGTCATGTAAACTAGAGAAGAAACTCTCCTAGACAGAGATCAAGGCATTCCTCGTCTCACAGGGGGCGTACCTCAAAAAGGAAGTCTGACCCATGAGAGTCAAAAGCTTCTTAAGCGAAACAAAGAGAAAGAAACCTCGGTCACTATGGGCAAATTGAAAAATTCAAGCTGGACATTTTCCGAGCTATGCAAGGTAGTCAAGATGTGGGTCAGCCCCACAAAGAAGAATCGGAGACTCAACTGGACCCAAGGAGAAGGACGACCAAGTCCTTCTCCGTATCTGAGAGGTGGAAGACCGCCTAGAACAGATGAAGAATGAAGATAACCACTCCAGTGGGGCCTACCACCCCAGTTGACCTCCTTTCAGCAAACCATCTTCGATGCACCCAAGAAGTTTTAAAACCCTCATGATGGTCTACAACGCCACCGATATGCTCATGTGTCGAACATTCCCCACAACACTGAAAGGATCTGCAAGGGAATGGTACTCCCGCCTCACTCCAGAGTCAATATTCTCCTTCGACCAGCTAGAGGAGCTCTTCATAGCACACATCGTTACCGGCCGAATGGCTGAAAAGACAAGTGTCTCCCTGTTGGAACTAATGCAAAAGGAAGGGGAATTACTGAAAGGCTTCGTCAAATGCTTCATGGCCGAAGCAAGGCCGATCACCTCCTTGGACTCTTCAGTGGCGGCTGCAGCTTTCCGCCACAACGTCACGCATAAAGAACTAAAAGCTTCCCTTGCGAAGAAGCCTCCAAATGATTTCACTGAGCTCCTAGAAAAGAGTGACAAGTACATCAGGGTCGAGGAAGCTCTCAATCGAAAAGTCAAAAAAGAGCCGCCTTCCGGGAACAAACGGAAGAACGCAAGTGAGGAAGCACCCAAGAAGTTCTAGCAAGACGATGCAAGTCAATGTCGTCCTCCTCCAGCACCCCGCTTTGACAAGCTCACTCTCCTGAATACAAGGGTGTCTACAATCCTCTTGGCAGTTGAAAAGGATGGGATAGTCCATCCTCCTCCCAAGATGACAACGACCAGCAAAAGAAGAGACAAGAACCTGTGGTGTGCATTTCATAGAGGCCATGGAAACATTATTGACAATTATTGAGCCCTCAAGGAAGAACTTGAAGACTTGATTCGCTGAGGCTATCTCTCTCAATTTGTCCAACGAAACAACAATGCCGAAACCCCTCCGCCACAGGGGGCTAATAAGCATCAAGAGAGACCCTCTGAATCACGAGACTCCATACACATGGTCATTCTCAACTCCATTCATGGTGGGCCAATGGGGGGAGATTCCAACTCCTCCAGCAAAGCCTTTGTAAAGGAAGTCAACTCAGTACAAAACATTCCTCCTCCCAAAAGTACTGGTATCTCGATATCTTTCTCCGACAAGGACTTAGCATGTATCCGAATACCACACTGCGACGCAGTGGTCATAAACCTGTGCATGGAAAATCATGAGGTGCGATGTATCCTCGTAGAAAATAGCAGCTCCGTAAACATCATCTTCATGGCCACATTCGATGCTCTAAAGCTCTCACGAGATCAACTCAAGCCCGTTGGTTATACACTTCACGGCTTCTCAGGCGCACCCAAGTCGAAGGAATAATCACACTCGACGTGATGGCAGGAAAGGCCCCGACAATTCGCACGGAGGCACTAGACCTCATGGTAGTCGACATCAAAGCCGCATACAATGCAATATTTGGCCACCCGGGTCTAGTAGCTTTCCATCAGTTGCCACCGCATTTCACATGAAAATGAAGCTTCCAACAATATCAGGCGTAGGCCAGGTAGTAGGAAACCAACAGGCAGTGAGAGCATGTTACACTGCCACTGTGGGGGGCTCAATTCTTCCACTTGATACCATCGAACCCCCGCTAGAAAGTAGTCATGTGAACTCGGAGCCAGTGGATGAATTAGAAGAGATCCATTTTTCCCGAAAGGATCAGAGCAAAAGTTTTCGTGTCAGCAAGACCCATCCTCTCCAGCCCAAGGAGAGTCTCATCGCCTGTATAAGAGAAAATCAAGACTTGTTCTCCTGGATCGCAGCATACATGCCAGGAATTCCCGGAGACCTAATCATGCAACTTCTTAGCATGAGTCCTTATGCCAAGCCCATTCAGCAACGACGCCGTAAATTTGCTCTAGATAAGCTCCAAGCGATCAAAGAAGAAGTCAAAAACTCCTAGACGCACGCTTCATCCAAGAAGTTAACTACCCAAAGTAGTTAGCAAACGTGGTGATGGTTCAGAAAACTAACAGCTGGAGAATGTGGATAGACTTTACAGATCTTAACAAGGCTTGTCCGAAAGACTCGTTCCCTCTCCTCAGCATAGACGCACTGATCGATGCTACGTCAGGTCATGAACTACTAACTTTCATGGATGCATTTTCTGGGTATAATCAAATTCGAATGTTTCCACCTGACACTCCAAAGACGTCCTTCATCACAAATCAGGGTCTGTATTGCTATCGAGTTAAACCTTTTGGCCAGAAAAATGCCGGCGCTATTTATCAACGTCTGGTAAATAAGGTCTTCAAGAGTCAAATCGGCAGGAACATGGAAGTGTACATGGATAATATGTTATTCAAAAGCCTCCAAAAGGAAGTCCTCGTCACCGACCTTTAAGAAGCATTCGAAGAATTGCGCAAGCATAACATGCATCTGAATCCTACCAAATGCGCTTTCGGAATATCCTCTGGTAAGTTCTTGGGCTTTATGGTTAGTCAAAGGGGAATCAAAGCCTATCCCGAGAAAATCTAGGCAATTTGCAACATGTATCCCCCAACTACAGTCAAGGAAATGCAGAAATTAACCGGCTACTTGGCCGCCATCGGCCGATTCCTCGCTAAATCTGGGGAGAAATGTTTGCCGTTTTGAAAATTCTATGGGGCGCAAAAGGTTTCGACTGGGGGGAAGAACAACAGACCGCCTTCGAACAATTCAAAGCATACCTCGCCAACCCTCCGCTCCTGAGCAAGCCCGAACCAGGTGAAATCCTTTATCTCTATTTAGCCGCCCCCAACCAGACTCTTAGTGCCATCCTAGTCGGAGAAGAAGACATTGTTCAGAAACCAATGTACTATGTGAGCAAGGTACTCCATAATGCAGAACTCTGTTACTCGAAAATGGAAAAGATGGCCTATGCACTGGTCACAACAGCTCGGAGACTTCACCCCTATTTCCAAGCGCATTCCATATGTGTCCTCACTGATTAGCCGGTGAAGCAAGTGCTCCACAAACGTGAAAGTTGCAGAAGATTTATGAAGTGGTCCATTGAACCGAGTCAACACGACATGAGCTACCGACCGAGAACGGCCATCAAGGCCCAGGCCTTGGCCAAATTTATTGTGGAAACCACCATCACCCACTCCCCCACGAAAGAAGAAAACCCCCCGCTTTGGAAAGTGTATGTAGACGGGTCATCTTGCCTCAAAGGAAGCGGAGAATGAATTATTTTGCTTGGTCCCGATAAGTTTACTCTCTAATAATCATTGCACCTCAATTTTCCTGCATCCAACAACGAAGCGGAATATAAAGCATTGATTGCTGGTCTCCGGTTAGCACGAGAAGAAGGCGCGCAAAGAATCGAGATGTTTAGCGACTCCCAGTTAGTTATCAACAAAGTCCAAGGGGAGTATGATGCCATGGACGGTCACATGGCCAAGTACTGATCACAAGTGAAGCAACTCCTGATAACATTCAGAGAAGCTAATGTCACTCGCATTCTTCGCGAGCAAAATGGGCAACCAGATGCCCTCTCCAAGTTAGCTTCCTTATCCTTCAATCGGCTTGACTGCATGGTCCTTATTAAGGTCCTTCTCAAGCCGAGCATTGAGGAGGAGGAGTTGGAGCTCATGGCCATCACACCCAAATGTCTGAAGATTGTTGGATGAAACCCTGGTCGATTTCCTCGATAAGGGAATCATCCCTGAAGATCGCATAGAAGCAAGAAAGATTCGGACAAGGGCAGAGAGATACACTCTCGTGGATGGACTTCCTATACAAATGTTCATACACCATAGTCGATGGCAGGCCCTATCTTTGATGTCTCACTCCAGAGGAAGCATAGTACGCCCTTGAAGAACAACATGAAGGAATCAACAGCTGCCATCAAGGGGAAAGATTCCTCACACGAAAGATACTCAATCATGGGTATTATTGGCCCGCACTGCTAAGTGACGCGCAAGAATATGTTTACCAGTGCGACCCCTATCAGAAGTATTCAACAATCAAGCATGGACCTCAAAAGATCCTCAGTGATATGTCTAGCCCCATCCCCTTCGCCAAGTGGGGAATAGACTTGCTTGGACCATTCCCGCCAGCAGCCGGCCGAAGAATTTTTCTAGTGGTTGTCATCGACTACTTCACAAAGTGGGTCGAAGCCGCTACCCACCATCACAGAGTAGAAAATCCAATAATTCTTTTGGAGGAACATTGTATGCAGATTTGGGATGCCTCGAATACTCGTCTACGATAATGGCACGCAATTCACTGGCAAATTTGTTGCCACTGCACAGATTTGGGAATTACTCAGCTCTTCGCATCAGTCTCGCATCTCCAAACTAACGACCAAGTTGAAAATACAAATTGAAAGATTCTAGATGGCCTTAAGAAGAGACTGGGAGAAGCTACGAAAGGTTTGTGAGTTGAAGAGCTGCCAAGTGTGTTGTGGTCTTACACAACCACGAAGTGAACACCAACGGGGGAGTCTCCTTTCAACCTCACCTACGGCTCAGAAGCACTTGTCCCCTTGGATGTTGGATTGTCATCTCCCCGTCATCTTTCCTTCAATGAAGAGCAAATTTCCAAGAATCTACGAGTCAACCTCGACATCGTTGAAGAGGTACGGGAAAGGTCGGCCATATGGAGGAACATCAGCAAAGGGTCGATAAGTTTTATAACAAGAAAGTATGCCCCACCAATCTTGAAGAGGGGACCTCATCTTGCGTAAACTCGAAATCTCGAACCCATGAAGAAAAGAAAAGCTCTCTTCCAACTGTGAGGGGCCGAACAAGGTCTCTTAAGTGATTCGCTCAGGGTCATATCAACTTGAAGACCTGGGGGGAAGAAGATACCCAAAACTTGATATGCCGACCACCTTATGAAGTATAGCGAGAGCATCTAAAATGTCCTCGTTTAACACTTGAACTTTTAAAACTTGTAATAAAGGCCAGCCATTAGAGCAGCCATTTAGTTTATTTTTCCTTTCAATAAAGACCGCTTTCTCTACCGGTCATTCCATGTAATAATGGCCAACCATTAGTGTAGCCTCTTAGATTATTTCTGAATAAAATTAGCTATTTTATTTCTAAACATTTTGTTCAATTTCATTAAATCAAATAACGAGTTAAACGTCCAACTTACACTTAAAACAACACTAAAAACTCGTTAAAAGCTTCATACAAGACGGGTTCGGAGTCCATACCCATAGCTCCAAGTTACTTTAGCAATTTGCAATAAAGCAAGTTCAGAGTTTGCTTCGCCATTCGATCTGCTCTTGCAATCCGTTAGCGCCTCGATGACAGGTTCGGAGTCCATACCCACGGCTCGAAGTTAGTCCAGTAACATGCAACAAAGCAAGTTCAGAGTTCGCATCGCCATTCGATCTGCTCCTGTAACCTGTTGACACTTAAACTAACAAGTTCGTAACTCATACCCATGGCTCAAAGTTACTCTAGCAATTTGCATTGAAGCAAATTCAGAGTTCGCTTTGCCATTCGACTTGTTCCTGTAAATTGTTAAAATTCCTTAAAGACAGATTAGAGGTCCAAAATCGTGGATTGTAGTTACTCTAATAAAACTTGCAGAAGCTACATTTGGTGTTCAACTCGCCATTCAATGTGACTATCATAATTTTTTGGAGGACCCATACAACAAGTTTGGAAAACAACTCTCCCTCAGAGTTGCTCATACAACTAGCTGAGTACAAGACCGAGAAGTTCTAAACTCTGTCAAACATTACTCACATCATCGACAATTCATTTGTTATACACTATAGACTTGAAACCCTGTTATTTAGCAACAAAGAACCCAGTCGATGACCCATCAATCTCAATAACAAGTCTCATTACAATTGCATAATTATAATGAATCTACGTTTCATTCCTAAGAATTGTTACAAAAGTCTTGCAAACACTGTAAAAAAAATTATCATGTAATTCGTTCTTTCAGCTAAACACTAGAGGAATGCCTGCCTAAGAGACACAAACCTCTCCACAAGGCTCCCTGCAAGTTGACAGCTCCCCAGGGCCGCCTCAACTCATGATGATGAAATTCAAGACAAGTCTTCTTTAGGCGGGCAAGCTCCAGGTTTATCCTACCACCTTCACCTGTGCAGGCTCCAACTCCTTCTCACGTGAAGCACCGTGCAAATGGATGTGTCCCAATGTTGACAAACATGGCATATCATGAAGGAGAACAAGCTCAATGTCCCAAGGACCTCATTCGATGTACAAAAGTACTTTTCAGTAAAAAGAAGAACGCAATCATCTCAACGTGAATAAACATAAGTGACTTCACTTCAATATTAAGAAGATTCAGAACTCGATAGCTCATTCGCTCCAAAAACTGAGTTCGGCACTCTGCACGCCATTTGAGTTCCTCTGGCCAACAACTCGTCAACTCCGAACAAGTTTGAAGCCTCGCTCTCCGCTCAAGCTCCATCAACAACTCTTTGGCACCAAACAAAAAGTTCAACGCTCCGCTCTCAGCTCGAGCTCCATTAATAACTCATTCGCTCATCGCAATGAGTTCAACGCCTTGCTCACCGCTTAGGCTCCATCAACAACTCATTGACTCCAAACAATGTGTTCAAAGCCTTGCTCTTCGCACGAGCTCTTTCAACAACTCATTGACTCCAAACCACAATTTATACACCCTGCTCTCCGCTCGAGATCCATTAAAAACTCGTTGGCTCTAAACAACGAGTTCAATGATCCGCTCACCGCGCGAGCTCCATTAGCAATTCGTTGACTCCAAGCAATGAGTTCAATGCTCTGCTTACCACTCGCGCTCCATTAATGTAACCCTCGTTCCTGTTTATACGGATTTGCATTTCTCTTTTCTTCATATTTTTGTATTCCAATTTTCCTATAAATTGTTTCCTCTGAATTCTGTTATATACATCTCATATTTGATCGATCCCAAACCCGTATATAAATTCTTCTATTCTCTTGAACCCAAAATCTTATTTCCGTCTTCTTTTCTCTTGATTTTATATTTTGACACAATCCTATTTTATTCCTTATCTTTGGATTATTTTTTAACTTTTCAAAGCCCAGATTCCTAATCCATTCTTCGATTATACTTTCTGAATGTACAGATTGTTATCAGTATTCTTTTTCCCTTCTTCAATTCTTGTATTCCAATTATCGGGAATATATAAATATATATATACATGGTTGTAAATGGCATTAGGCGGTGGTGATTCGGTCAAGGGGTGCCTAGCGCCTAGGCAGCGCCTAGGCGGTTGAATTTATTTTGCCGATTTAGTTAATTTCAGCTCCTATTCTTTAACCGTAAGTATAATCATACAATCCATTTGTAAATATTCATCATGTTCTTGTGTAATATGTGTAATTAAAGGGTGTTTATGCATAAAAAAACTTCCTCGTGCAATTAAAAAAAAACAATTGTCTAATTGTAATATGTGCAATATACCAATATGCGTAATATGTGTAACATGTGCTATTTTAATGTATAATAGGTATAATATGTGCAATCCATCACCAATAATACAAAAAAAAAGTAAAAATAATTTCGCTACTTTTAAAGATCCATACATATTATATAACAAATTAATAGATTAATAGTAGTTCTCTTTTTTGTGTGTTATTTTATAGTATTTAAAATTTTAAAAAATAGAAAACGCCTAAGTGTTGGACATCTGGCGGACGCCTGATCGGCGCCACATACGCCTACTCAACAAGATGGCCGCTTAATCGCCTCTAACCGCTTAGACCACTGCCTAATGCAAAGGCGGTTCGTTCTCCTCCATTTGAGTGCCTAGGCGACGCCTAGGCGTCCGAGGCAGATGCCATTTAGAACACTGTATATATATATATATATATATATATATATATATATATATATATATACTATTGTTCTCATGAACCTAATTGCATTTTCTTGATATTCGACTATTTTGTTTTATTCCAAATCCTAATTCACTTGATAGAATAGCCCAATCCTAGCCATCCTATAATTTGATTATTGGAATCTTCTTTAATCTCAAGCCCAAACTCCTAATCCAATCTATAATTTTGTTTATTTATTTATTTTGTAAACCCAACCCGATCTTGTTATTTTTTTGAATCCCAAACCAAGTCCTATTCTAAATCACCTTAGGTATATTATTTTAGTTTATTTAAAAGCCCAACCTATATTCAACTTAACTATTCTACATTCTTATTTTTACTTATTTATAAGCCCATGAATAAAACCCAAGTCCACATTTGAATACCCAAACCCGTTAACCCGTTAACCCGTTAACCCGTTTCCTAAATCCTACCCGAAATTCCCCTACCCAAACTACACAACTCCCTATTATTCCCTTAAACTCTAACTAACCCCCACCAATCTCTTAATGACCTCCTCATCATCCCTAATCTCCTATTATCTCTCAACTAATCCCCCATTAATCTTGCAACTCTTCAACAGCACCCCCGACTCTCTCTCTCTCTCTCCCTTCTTCTTCCTCTGATTTTTGAACCCATTGCCAGCCCCCACTTTCATGCCCTGCTTCCCAAAAGGATTACGAAATACGGTACGTGACTAAGCCAAACGAATGGTTTTCACCATCCATAAGGTGTAAGGATCCACTTGACTCAGCACAACAGTAAAAATATAGCAGTATACTCAACCACACATGCATGAACAATTATAAATCAACAATATTTATTTGCAACAATAACAAATATCCAAACAAATACAAGATCTGAAACAAAACAATATTCTGGGACTACAAGCCCAATACAAGTCTTAATGCAGTAGCATGAATAAAATAGTTCAACAAAAACATTGAGCAGAATTTTCCAATGCGCAGCTCAAAACTTTTGCTCACCAACTCCAGTAGGCAAATGATCACCAAAACCTGCTCATATAACAATTACAGGAAAATAGGAAGACAGGAAAACATAATGCCCGTTAATTGCAAGTTCCGGGCTGCAAGTAGTATAAGTAGAAAAAGTGGAAAGGGAAAATATGAAACAAAACATGAAGTACTAACATGGAGGAAAAGCAATAGTAGAGGCCGTTTACAGATAATAGGGAACAATGGATAAACAGTGTAAATAACAGTAACAGTAACAGTAAGAGACAACAGTAACAGTAACAGGATGTGACAGTGAAACAATTATTCTTATGTTTAATATTCATTACTATCTAGGTAGCACTTCATGCATCCCAAATTATACCACATGGTTGCTACATCAAATAGTTTCGTTTTAAGATTTCGTAGTGGAACCTATAGGACTGTATATTCAGAGAAACAGTAACAGTAACAGTAATAGTAACAGTAACAGTAACAGTAACAGTAACAATAACAGCAAACAGTAACGGTGTCATAAATCATGCCCTCATGCATCCAGAGAAAAACAGTTGGCACCACAGTAAACAGTTGGGAGAAACGAGTCACCTTCTGAATACACATTTCTATATTGTCCACTACTAGATCTTTCCCTTAAACCCCGGCTTGGTTATTTTTCATTATTATTAAATGGGTGTGAATGAACATAAACAAGGCTAAAGACATGGTAAGAACAAAGGACAAGTCTAAGATGAATAGGGAACACAAACGGGTGACAAAAACAACTTATAACAGTCAAAACAATGAAACTTTCAGTTCTGGACAGCAAGACACTACTGTACCGAATCTGAGATTTCCGTTGCTACAGAACTGCAAATCTAGATCCATTAGAAAATATGGAAACTAGACTCTCTGCTAAATCCATCGCACATATACAAGTCATACATCAACCACAGTAACAGGGTTTAAAGCAACGTTTAATACAGAATTTATGTTCAGCCAGAAAATGCAAAATCTTGTGTATAAGGATAAAAAGGTTTTAAAACATCATAATTAAATCTGAGAAAATTCTGGAAGATTCCCTAGCATATTTAGTCTCAACATATAAAATATCATGAATTTGTACTACAGATAGTATAGTCAATATAATTGGGAAAACAGAGTAATGCAAGAAAACTTCGAATCCGAAAGTTCAGACACAGCAGTACCAAAACAGAGATAATTAGCAGAATACAATTTGAAATTTACATCCGTCAAAAGGGTAGTAAAATAGACAAATCAGGATACAATTCATATTCACGAAGTTTTCTTCAAAAATGAATAGAATCATGTTGAAAACATAATTCTTTACTGAACAACATGCAGTTTGGAAATTGTGTGATTGGTTTCATATGCATGGAATGAGTTATAAAAGTCATTAAATAATTCTACAAAAATTAGGGGTTGATCCTAGTCATAACTAAACATACCCAGAAAAATATCAAGTCCAAATTCAACTTTTAATATCAGTTTTAAAATAATAATTCATATAGAAATCATATAATTCAGAATCTGGAATTTACGATATGACTGCAGTAAAACAACAATAACTCATGCATCGAAAATCGGAATTCAGATCCGTCAAAAGTTCTGAAAACTAGAAAACAAAGCCTACAAATTGTGTTCACAAACTAATTTATTTTACTGATGTTAACAAGGTCAAAATTATTATACAAAAATAAGGCGGCAGTAAAACAAAACTTCTTTTATGCATTTCATCAAACAATTTAATTACAAACGGTCCAATCTAAGATGTAACACAAAGCATGGTATATAGGTTACTCAAATCAGCATGGCATGTGTATAACTAGTTTAAAATGAGATAATACATCTAACAAAAGCAACCATGTACAATCATCTACATCATACGGTATGTCACAAACACGCATACAATCAAGATGTCCGTCTAAACTAATTTTATTTTTCATGCAACGATGACAACGTATTGTGAAACATTCATGATCAAGAGATGAAGGAACGGATCAACTAAAAATATATGATTATCATCATGAGAGTGATAACAAATGCATGCAAGACTACTTACAGTATCTAACTTGTATGAAGAACAAATACATACAAGCTACTTGCCTGAAAAACGACGACGAAGATGATGAAAGAATAACGGGAACGGATCCCGAACAACGAACACAAACACACGAACAAGAGAACGCACGAACAAGAGCGAGAACCAACACCAATACACATGTGGCGCACGTGCTCTCCACCACACAGTGGCAGCGACAGCAAGCGGCAATAGTAAGCACGACAGCAACGAAGGGAAGACGGCGACGCGACAGCGGGGTCAAGGGTCAGCAGTTGTTGACCACAACAGCGGCGAAAGTAGGCGTCGACAGCAGCACAGCACAGGGGACGACGACGATAGTGAGACAGTGACTATGGGAAGAGGAGGGGGAGCACGGGTGTCGGGGTTGAGGGGAGGAGCGGGGTAGCGGGTGCAGATGACACCGGCGGGGGCGCAGTAGCGGAGAGAGAGGGATCGGGAGAGAGAGGTAGGTGTAGGGGTGATGGCTGTGGAGAGGAAGAGAGATTAGGGTTTTGATAATTATGGTTAGGGTGTGTTAAGAGGGTTATATAGAGTCAAAATGGGTTTGGGTTAACTGGGTAGTATCCAATAGGAAGAAAAGAGTCCAATATTAAACAAATATGCCATGAATTATGTTTAGACAGTAAACAATGTCAAGAACAATATGTAGACCAATCAAATGAGAATATAAAGGCTGAATCAAAGCAAAATGAGTTATAAGGAGAACAGCAACATACAATTCAACAGGGATGAAAAGAAATAAAATTAGAAACAAATAAAATAACCAGGGATTTTAATTAAAAATAAACAAAAATACAATAATGAGTCACAGGAGTTACACCCTCACACCATCGCAACCACCCATCGCCACCACCGCTCGAGCCACCCACCTCGAAGCCCCCATTGCTGCCTCCAACTCCTCCTCTTCACCTTCTTCTTCAAAACATTGTTGCACCTCCGAGCCACCCTCGTGCAGCCCATCACCACCGTCATCCCTACACAACCCCGAAACTCCCGCACTGCCATTGCTACCATCTCCGAAGCACCCCGCCACTGCCGCCTGCATCCACCGACAACCACTGCCAAGCACACCAGAGCCTCCATTGCTTCCCTCCTCCCCACCTCGCATCGACGGAGTTCTCCACCCGCCGCTCGCTACCAATCTCCACCACAGCCATCATCTCCATCGCCCCAACACTGCGCCCCGTTGTTGCTCCTCCCGAGTGCTGTCGAAGCTCCACCTCGACAACCACCTCATCCAACTCTTCCTTCCTCCTCCTACATCGTTCCTGCATCATCCACCGTCGCAGCAACCAAGTCCCGTTGCTGCTCTGCCCTCGCCAGCATTGCCATGACCGCCACCTCTCGACGTCCTTGCAGCCACTCTGAGTGCCATCGCTGGCTATCGCGCTGCCTTGTTGCCTCTTCACCCTCGCTGAAGCTGCAGCATTGCTGCTACATCCCGACTGTAACCTCCGCAAGCCTCCTCCTGCGAGCCTCCTGCCAACCACCGCCAATGCTGCTGCACACCCGAACTCGATCTCCATCACCTGAGCCTCCATATTGCTGCCGCCAGCACCCCGCCTCGCAGTCGCCGTAGCAAATCTCCTCGTCATCGCTAGCACTTGCACTGAGTCCCCACTGCTTCATCCCCACCGACCGCCACCTTCTCCATCATCGAGCCCCTCCTCTGTCACCATCGCCCTCACCTCATCACCACTGCTCCTGCCATCTTCACCGTCAACCCAAGCCCCTCCATCACCGCCTCGACCACCTGAGTCCTCGAACCACTACTGCACCCAATGCCTGCACATCTTCCCCTTGCTGCCTTCACTATGCCATCTTCGAAGTTGTAGCACCACGCCAGCCCCCTCACCACACCCTCTCCGTATCGCTCACCATCGCCATCACCTCCTGCCCTCCGACCATTACCTGACCGCCTGCACCTCACCACTTCATCCTATCACCAACCCGCTCCCGAACATCGAACTCGATCCCCTGACTACCTCTTCCTCCTTCTCCCGTGCTGCCCCCAACCACCATTCCCGCTGCACTCCTTGCGAGCGCTCCCAACCTCGCCGCGTGTGCCACCATTGGCAGCTTCTCCCCGTCCCCGAGCTGCACCTTCACTATCCCTTGCAACCACTGCAGTGCCACCGACAACACCCCTATCGCCTCCCTCCATGCCATTCCCCTTGCTACCATCCCCAGGTTCACCTCCATCTACTTCGAACTCCAACAAACAACCACCTTCACCCTGCAAACAATAAGCATCATCTCCGGTTTCTCTACTGTCACTCGTTGCCGAACTCCTTCATGGCCATCCCAAAACTCCACCACCTTTACTACCGTCCTTGCCACAGTTGTGCCTTTACTCGTTGTTGCGCCGCCGTAATTATTGCTTCATTGTCATAGTGCAACTGACGCTGTGTTACTACTACCCACTATCGTCACTCACTGCATTCTTGTTGTTGCTTGCTGCAGTGTGCCGTCACCGTTGTTATTACTCTTCCTCCTGCTGCACGCTCGCACTTGCATTTCAGGTAAACATCTCTTGTACATATTTTATTATTCCTATGCAAGCATTTTCTTTAAAATCCGGCATGTAGTTATTTATTTGAATATCGTATTTAATTGAATTCCATTTTTGATTCATAATCGTATCATGTTATTGACTCATAGTCTTCTTATCGTGCCACTGTTATCAATTTAAACGAGCCATTAAATTATCATATTATTGGACATTCAACTTTGTTGCCCTGTAAATTGCTTGACCTTATACTGAGGTTTCAACCCAGTACCTAACACTAAAACTTAGAACTTTGTACATAGAAATTATAGCCCACTGAGTCTTGAATCCAGAACATTTTATAGATTCTCAATCCGATTTATAGATTGTAAGTTATTGACTTTTTAGTACTGACATGTTATAATTTCCAGAACCAAGACTGTACAAGAAAACCCGTAAAGAATTGATTGATCGACCTAGTTTCTGTAACTATAACGTATCGTGTGAATATTTGTTGAAACCGGCATGGAGTTTAGTTTCTGGAACCCCTGACGGGATCAGATTTGCATTCCCGTAGCAATGGAAAATTGAATTTGAGTACCAATAGGTGTTGCTGTCCAGATTTCATATTGTTACGTTTTGCATATAAACCCGTTATTTTTCATAAGTAATGAATTGAAATATGTATATTTCATGTATTGCATATGTAACCCCCAGTTCCGATTATAAGGATTTGTATTTTATTTTTATTATTGTATTTTAATTTTTTCCGTATTTTTTTTCCTTGTTGTTTTAAATCCTATTATTTGTCAAAGCCCAGTCTATTCTACTGTTTGTAAGCCCATATTGAATTCTTAGTCTTTTCTAGAATTCTTCATTCTAATTTTAGCCAAATCTATTTTAATTGCTATTATATTTTCTCTCAGCCCATCCTACAATTTTATTTGTAGAGCCCAGCTCAATTATTTATTATAATTCTTGTGTAGCCCATACTCACAAGCTCACTTCAACCCAAAGAGAAATTCATGACAATTCTCAATATCTTCATCTTCTAACCTGCCATACTCACAAGCTCATTTCAACCCAACGAGAAATTCAGGACATTTCCTAATCTCTTCATCTTTTAACCTGCCTAACTCCCACTCTAATTGCAATTAATTATAACCTATTAAAAACAAATCATAACCTACCCCACTAACTCCAAATTAATTAACTCTATTAACCCCCCCCCCCCCCAATTATAATATTATTAATATTACTAGTACTAACACGTGCTGTGCACGTGGATAATTTTTTTTTTGTGTGTGGGGGGGATGAAAAGGGCAAGGAAAAAAAATGGACAAATTATCTTCTCTATTATACAGAAAATTGGAGAATGAAAAGGGCAAAAAAAAAATTTACCTGTACGTGCGCTGCACGGGTTGGGTTATGGACAAAGGCCTCCTCCCATTATAGTAGTAGAGATATAATAACACCCCCTTAATCTCTCTCTCCCCGCGCGCACACACACACTGTCTCCCTCTCCCTCTCTTCTCCTTCCCCTTCCTTGATTCCGAAACAGAACAGAGCGCCAGCCCCTCGCCTCCGCCGAGCTCCACCTCCAACTTCGCCACTTCGCTCTCCCCTCAGCCTCGCCGTCGAGCCACCGACCCTCGCCATCACCGCTCAACCACCTCGTCATCTCCCCTGTCTCCCTCTCCCTCAACTACCGAAGCCTCGTTGCTCCCCTCTTCGTCGACACCATCTACAGCAGCACCTCCTTCCCACCATCACCAGTGCCTCGATCGACAGCCGCACAACCCCGCAGCCCCTGATCATCTCCACCGTCGACTCCTCATCTCGAACGCCCCACCGCACCGCCACCTCCCCTGCGACCTCCACCTCCGAACCATTGCCTACACCCCCTCGCTCGAAGCACCCTCGTCAGCAACCTCTCTGAGCCCCATCATTGCACCCTGATCACCACCAAGTGCAACCGCCCTTGCCCTTGCCATTGCCACCGCTCAACCACCTCGCCTTGCGTCTCCAACCACCTCGACTGCTGTCTCCTCGCCGTCCTCGACCCTGCCTCCTTATCGAGCTCTGCCTTCAGTCGATCACCGAGCCGATTGACCTTGCTGCCGCTAGTTGCTGTCGTTCTGAGTTGTTGTTTGCTGTTCTGTTACTGTTGCCATGTGCTGTTCTTGTTTTCGCTACTGTTCTTGTTGCTCTTACCGATTGTTCTTGCATTTCCATTGGTTGCATGTGCTCTCATTGTCACCGTCGTTCGTATGTGTGTTGCTGCCGGGACTCTTGTCCATTATTCTTTCATATTCGTCATCGCCATCTATAAGGAAAGTATCCCTTGTACACTCTTCTTGTTCCAGTACAAGTTTTTCTTGAATCCCGCAAATAGTCACTACAAGGAATTTGACATATACCAACGGACACCTGTAGTGACGGGTCACTAAAACCATGGGTATATGCATCACATATCTACAGACGTGTAGTAAACTGTAGGTATAGGTATCCTATAACTTTAGAGCTTTTAATCCGTAACTATAAGTTTTACTGACGGGGTAAAACACTGTGGGTATAGTCTGCCCCCACTAAAAAAATTTAAGTTATTTAACCGATCGCCAATTAAACCCCCCCAAATTATTTCATTTGCCCCCCAACTTTTTATTTTTCCCCAAATCCCAAATTCCCCAATTTATACACTCACTCACTCACACCCATCTCTCTCTCTCTCTCTCTCTCTCTCTCTCTCTCTCTCTCCCTCTCCTCTCTCTCTCCCTCTCTCCCACCCGAATCCCTGACTCACCATGTCGCCATCGTCATTCCGCCATGTCGCCGTCGTCGTCCCTCCCCCACCATCGCCGTTGCTCCTCCATCGCCACCACCGCTGTCGCCTTCCTTTCCACCGTCGCCACTTCCTCCGCCGCCACCCACTGCCATCGTTCACCTCTTCCTCCGCCGTCGTCTTTCGTTATCTGCCGTCACCCACCGCTTCCACCATCACCCGCAGTCATCTATTTTGATTAATTTTGCAAATCCTATGAATTTGATGCTTGTTTTGCTTGGTGCTTCCCCCTTAGTTGATGAATTTTGATTGCCATGTTGTTGTTTACCATGCTTCACTGATTCTTGCAAGATTGCCATGTTCGCTATTACACTATTGATGGAAACAAATTCGGAGTTTTTGAAGGCAAATGGGATCAGGTTGTTTTTCACAGGAGTCATGAATCTTCACAAGCAAACATATGGACATGCATTCCAGTTTGTAGATTGAAGTGGTTTGATGATTTCTGGTAATATCGGATTAGGCAGGCCTCTTGGGGCTGGACAAATTGGGAGCCGGATTTGGGCCTAACCGTGCTTAAAATTATTTTTATTGAATAATGTCATAAAAATTATTTCTAGCTCATAAATTGATTGAAAAAACAAATTTAACTCTTAGAGATATAATGTATTAGAAGTTTTGAGATTGCATTAATGATAAATTTAGATGTGGGAATCTAAATAATTTTGAATGCTATGATCGAGTAACTTAAGTATATTACTTAAACTCTACACTAGATGCTGTTGCTGCAACAATATTAGTAAATATAAAGGCCAGACTATTTAGGCCTATGCCCTAATTGGGTTGTCATGCAATTAAATCCGGCCTAACTGCCTAAGTCGGCAACTATTTTAAATCCTCATCATAAGCATTGGTGCTCGCAAACTAGTTCGATTTCAATTCTATAGTTAATCTCATTGGCATCTATTTCTTTTAGCTACTAAGCTCTGTATGAATCTCTTTCGTCCAAAGTGACAATGATGGTAACCAAAGAATCAATTCTCCAAGGGTAACCAATGAATCAATTCTCCAAGTAGAATTAATAATTCTCCAGGTAGATTTAATTTGTTCTGTTTCTGTCTGCCTCAAAACTATTACATTTCTCAAGTCCAGTTAAGAGGTTTTTTTTTTATGTTATTCTTTTTTTTTCAAAATCTGAAATTGAAGATGCGGTTTGTTATTCCTTGATGGTTGCACTTGCAGGTGACATTAGTGACTATGACGAAGATCACTATGGAGCAGTTCTAGGTAGCATTTTGGTATAGTTTAAGTTTCCTTTCTTGTACACAAAATACCTTTGTTCTGCAATGGCATGAAGTGTAACTGGTGTATCCCGTCATTCGCATGACATTCTCACATCTGAAATTCTTAGAGCACTAGATTATGTGACAGCACTATGAATCTTTTACTCTGTTGTACGAAATCCTTGTATCAGTTTCACTGGCATAATTGGACCTTATTCTCTTTCATTTTATTGTAATGTGTATCTTAGTCTTTTCCCCTTCTTGCCATTTGCTTAGCTGTATGAATGCATATTTCAGTGTTCTTTAGGTCATATGCTTCACTGTTCCAGATTTATATCAGTACAACTATTGAACATCATGGTTTTCTACATACCCAGAGTTCCCTAACTGGTTTTGGCAGTTGACCATGATCCAGGCTTGTTTATTTGGTAAGAAGGTTGATATGTCCAGTGTGAGAATTGCTTAGGATGAGCGAAGGTCTCATTTTAAATTTATTTCTTCATATGTCCAATTGTGCATCATCTGTTGTTCCATCACTAATCTGAATGTTTCTACTATAACACTGACTGAATGTTACTTGATCTGAAATTTGAGTTGATTATGAAATTCAAACACCGCTGTAGCTGCAATGTACATCCAGAAAGAGGGTTGAAAGTAACTGAATAGTTGCAACTCTCAGTCAATTTTTTTATGGTCCTATATGGAAACTGAAAAATATGGGAATTTTTTCAGCAAAGATTGCTATTAACAATTTAATTGACAGGCTAGTGTAAAATTTTGCATCCCCTTGCTGAAAGCTATGTGAGAGGCTACTGGATCATGGAATCAAGAGTCATTCAGATTTACAAATAGAAAAAGTATGACATGGTATGATATAGTTATCTCATATTGCTAGTACTAATCATTTTTTTAAATATATTTTTGCTATTGGTAGTTTGGCAAAGTTAAAATAGAATTAGGAACCAGCTCCCTTCAAGCTGATTTCCTGATTAGGGCTCAGTATGATGGGGGTTGATACAAAGAAAGTATCTGTTTTTGACTGTGGTGTACTGGGTGTTAAAATGTGGATTTTTGAATAGGAAATGCTGCAACCACTTCTAGTCCTGCAAACTGATTAGGATTAAGCAGAATCGTTATTGAGGATATGGAGTAAGTGAGGCATTTTGGGTATTTTGTTTGCGGCCTCTACCTTTCTGCTTTTAGGTTTGGCAGTCAATGTTGTGAAAGTGATGATGATTACGAATATGGAAGTGAAACATCATGAAGAAATGGGGAATTGCTAATAGATGGGAGAAGGGTGGGGGAGTGTGTACAGAGTTGGTAGCTATAGTGTTGGTTTTTGAACTCATACCTGGTAAAAAATATTGCCTCCTGTATGAACCCTATGAGACAAGTGATTTCCTCATGTTTCTGGTTATGGTTAAAATTCTTTCAAATATCGGCCCAGCTTACTGCATGTAACTTTCTAGACATGATCTCGTGTCCTATTTAATGAGGAGCTCTTCTATATAAAATGGAAATTACGCTAAAGTTCTAAAGTTGTCTGAAGCTTAATTTTGATGGGAACACGAGTTCCCAGTCATTATTGTAACTAGCTTTTTGCTCTGTGCTAAGGATCTATATTACTTGTTGATGCTGTTTATTTCTGAGAAACGTGTGGAAGCACCAGGTGTGAGTTCGAACTCAATTTGTATTGAAGGAGATTGCCGCTCGTCTGCCGACCTTCAGTTGACCTTCTGGGACCTACGATGAGCTCGGAAAGATGTTGAAGGTTGGGCTCGGATCGGAAGGGTCGGACCCGAGGTCTTGTGTACCTGCAGACGGTCCTGAAACACCGGGGTTTGTCCCGGTGGCGGACCCTCCGATGCTCTAGTCAGTCTCTGTGAGAGAGTAGCAATAACTAGGTATATTTAAGTGGCAAAAGATTGATTACCTCAGAAGGTGGGTGTGGGTCTAGTATTTATAGAGAATCCCAACCGGGTTTGGTTCCACTTGGGGGCCGGGTTTGGATCCGAAAGCCCATGGGCCTGACGTGGCAGAAGGCCCAGGGGGTTTAGGGCGGACGTGGCGATACCAGGAGTGGTATAGGGCTGACGTGGCGAAACCCTTGGCGGTATTTGGAGCTGACGTGGCCCATCGTGAACCCCCTGTGCCTCTGGGGGGAATCGGAGGGCCTAGGCTGCGCCAGGTCATCCTTCTGCCCCGCCAGAGAGAGGGGACGGCCTGTGGGATTGCTCCGGATCGGACTCCGAGGGATACTGAGGCTCGTCAGTACGAGGAGGCCGGCACCGTGAGGGCAAACACGAGGTTCGGCGCCGACCCTGAAGTGGTCCGGAGCCGAACCAGGTTGCCATCTTTACCTTTCTGAGTGGGAATTGTATTGGGCCCTGGTTGGGCCTCAGGCCATTTTTACCCTGTCACACAAGGCCCCCACTCCTGCGGGGGGTGCGGGAGCTAGCCGTGGAGGAGTGTTCATGATTGTAAAAAATGGGAGGGCGGATCACAGGGCCTTCCTGGTGGTGCTGCCCTGAGGCTTGGATAGGACCTCGAGCTAGTCGAGGGTCTACGTGTAGGTGAAGGCGATGGCGAACCGTTGTCTCTTCCGGAGAAGAGTACCCTGGTGTTCGACCGAACCTCGAGAGGTCGAGGGATTACGTGTCGACAAGGGTGATGGCGAGCCGTTGCTTCTTCCTGAGAAGAGTACCCGGGTGCCAGACCGAACCTCGAGATGAGGGGAAATTATGGGCTGGTAAGGGTGATGGCCAGCCGATGGATCTTCCGAAGAAGAGTACCCGGGTGCCAGACCGGACCTCGAGCTGGCGAGGGATTATGGGTCGGTAAGGGTGAAGGCGAGCCGTTGTTTCTTCCTGAGAAGAGTACCCCGGTGCCAGGCCGAACCTCGAGACGAGGGGGAATTACGGGCTGGTAAGGGTGATGGCCCGCCGGTGGATCTTCCGAAGAAGAGTACCCCGGTGCCAGACCGGACCTCGAGCTGGCGAGGGATTATGGGTCGGTAAGGGTGAAGGCGAGCCGTTGTTTCTTCCTGAGAAGAGTACCCGGGTGCCAGACCTAACCTCGAGACGAGGGGGAATTACGGGCTGGTAAGGGTGATGGCCAGCCGGTGGATCTTCCGAAGAAGAGTACCCGGGTGCCGGACCGGACCTCGAGCTGGCGAGGGATTATGGGTCGGTGAGGGTGAAGGCGGGCCGTTGTTTCTTCCTGGGAAGAGTACCCCGGTGCCAAGCCGAACCTCGAGACGAGGGGGAATTACGGGCTGGTAAGGGTGATGGCCAGCCGGTGGATCTTCTGAAGAAGAGTACTTTAGTGCCGGCGAAGGCGAGCCGTTATTTTGCCCGAACCGACCCCCGTATCGGGCGGCCAGTCTGGCACTGGGTGACGTCAGCAGCACATGTTTCGAGGACGTGGCGTGATTTCCTAGGCGGCAGTTGCACGTCAATCGGTGAATAGTGACTGCGAAAATCGAGGAGTTGTTCCTATCCCCTATAAATGTTCCCCCCTCTCCTCCCATCGCCTATTTCTCTCTTGCCTCTTACTTTTCAAAAAATCCTTCAACTCTTCAGCGCTCGTCCCTTCGGCTTCCTGCAGCAAGGTCGCTTTTCCGAGGTGATTCCAGGTTAGTTGGTAACCCCGTTTAACTTAGGCACGGATAGATAGGGCTCAGTCCGGCTCGTCGGCGTCGACCTCTGGGGAGGGGCCGGTAGGCAAGGAGGAGGTCGTACACAGTGTGAAGCCATTGCGATCTCGGAGGCATTTCGTGGTAGAAAGCAGCGACTCTGAGGAGGGGGGCGGTAGCTCAGACGAAGTCCGGACCCTAGGGTCGGCTTCCGGAGAGGAGGGTGGCTCCGAGGGAGATGGCTCCGCAGGGTCTCTGAATCCGCCCGTTCTGGGACGTTTGTCTACACCTTCGCCGGAACGGACTAAGAGGAGGAGGGCTCCGAAGAAGAAGGGATCGAGGATTGGCGGCCCGAGCGACTTGGTGATAGGGTCGTCTGCACAACCCCGGTCTTTCCGTCGCTACCCCGACGATCTCTCAGATAAGGAGTCCTCGGGGGTCCAGCCGTCGTCGTCAAGCCGGAAGAGGTTAATGGTGGATGCATCCCCGACCGTTCTGGAGGCAAGCGACTTGGGGGCTCTGCAGTTGGCCTACCACATAGGGCCCAGTTATGAGCTTATGCTGCCGAGTTCTAATCTTCGGCCGACCGATCCCCTGCCAGATAGGTATTGTATCTTCCCTGTAGACGCCTTTATCTCTGGCCTGAGGCTGCCTATCCACCCATTCGTTCGGGAGGTGTTAAATTGGTCGTCCCTGGCGCCGATGCAGTTTGGGCCGAACTCCTGGAAGCAGATCATCTGCTTCGTGCTGTTGTGCGAGGAGCAGAGGGTACCCCTGCGGCTGGGCGTGTTCCGAGCGATGTTGTTGATTGGCTCATCGGCAGAAGGAGTATACTACATCTCGCCTCGAGGTAAGGCGAAGGTTGTCCACGGTCATCCAGATTCCATTAAGTTCTGGAAGAAAAAGTATCTGGTGATCCGGAGTGAGGATCCTTGGGCTATCCCTACTCGGTGGAACCATTCTAAGCCGAGCTACGCAGCACCGGGGTCGGGGGACTTGACGGCGGAGGAGTGGAGACTCGTTGAGCGCCTCCGTCTGTCGTATAGCATCAATTGGGGGAAGGTGACGGAGGCCCATCTGGCAAGCGTCGGACTGAGCCCTAGCCCGGCCGTGCCTCGTACGTGGTTGTTTCTTTCCTCACACTCTTCTTGTACTTTCTTGCTCATTTGTTCTTAATGGATCTTTTTACAGAAATGGATGAAGAGTCGATTAAGGCGTTGAGGCTCGCCATGAAGAAGAAGAAGGCCAAGAAGAAGGATGTCGCGGCGAAGACGACCGAGTTGTCCCAGGCGGTCTCCGAGGCCCCCATTCAGCCGAGGATGAAAAGGACTCGGTCGGAGACGGGTGGGGACGCGGTGGTCCAGGGAGGTTCGGATCAGGGTGCGGCCGCCGACCCTGATAAGGGGAAGGGTCCCCTGGTGGATCCCGGACTAGAGGAGAGACTTCGGCGAAGGTGGGTGCCAGATTGGTCGATCCACGAGGGTGATTGCCTGGTCCGGGGGCGCTAGGCCGTGGAGGTTGCAGATAAGCTGGCGACCCCTTGGGATCGTTCGGATATGAAGTCCCAGACCCTGGACGAGGCGTACGTGCGTCTTGCGCAGGCCACTGTGCTGGTAAGTCAATCGAACCTCCTAGCTCTCGGGTGATGTTGTTTAAGGAAGATTTCTTAGTAGTGTCTGGTTATGGCAGGCGACCGTGCAGGGGGCCCATGTGAGGGGCCTCTACGAGGCGGCGTTGCAGCGAGAGCGAGACCGGGCTGACAAGGCCGAGCAGGAGGTGACGGAATTGAAGGGAGAGCTCGAAGGCTCTCGTAAGAAGGAGGCGGAGACGAAGGCGGCTTTTGACAAGGAGAAGGAGGAATGGGCGAAGGCGAGGGCAGTTCAGGAGGAGAGATCGGAGAAGGAGAAGGAAGAGGTGACTAAGTCGTGTCAGATCCTGGTGATCAATGCCCAGGATAGCAGTTATGCGAAGGCCCTCAGCCATGTGAGGCACTTTTATCCGACTATCGACCTGTCCAACTTCGAGTATGATATGGAGATTGAGGGGACACCGAAGACCCCTGGCGGACAAGGGTCAGATGATAAATCGGTTGCCGACCCCCCAACGGATCCGGCTGATATAGAGGTGGGAAAACCAGCTGTATAATTTTTGTCCTTCTTTTTCCTTCTCTCGATTGTATTTGCCTTCCGCGGACTGGCCACCGCATTTTTTGTATGGGGAAACTGAATTTATAAAAAGAGGGTTTTTTGGCTGGCTAAGTGTTCCAACTTCGAAAAATTTCTGAACCTCTTTGCTTATATGTCTTGAGTGGGCTGGTTCTCTTGTAGGTCACGGCTCCCCTTCCTGAGGTGGACCCCCTTCGTTCCGACGTGGCGTGGCTTCGGGGCAAGGTCGAGGCCTTAGAGGCCACTTTGGTTCGGTATCGAAAGAGGGCTCGCGACACTGATGCGGCCTTCCATTATTACAGGAACAAGTCTGAAGCCCTAAGTGAGGAGGCGAGCCGGCTGAGGAGGGCGATGGTGGATCGGGAGCTAGGGGGCGTTGGTCTTGGATACACCATGTCAAGTTCCTCGATGCAGAGGCCTTCCTCCGAGAAGCTACTTCGCGATGTGATAGTGGAGAAGGAGATGGAGATACACCGCTATAGGACTATGTTGGGTGTTTCGACATCTTCCTCGAGGGGTCGGCGAGCAGAGGAGGCTCCCTCGGCGTTGCCACTGATGGAACGCATTCGATCCGTGGATGCCCAGAGCTCCGTGGCCGGGGTGTCGACGGTGGCAGAACCGAAGGATCGTCATGACGAAGAGAGAGTCCCAAGTCGTTTGGTCGGAGTGATCCCGCTCTTCACCGGGTCCGAGGGGCCCTAAGTCGGCGATCCCCTTTAGTTTGAGATGAGTGGAGTGTTCCTGTAACGGTATTTGCTTGTTTTCTCCGCACAAAATAAAAGAGTATGAATAAAGCTTTCTTTTCCTTCTTTGCTCTGGCTATCGGGGTGGTGAAGGGCGGTGTAGGCGAGGTCGGGCTCCGCCGATTCGTGAGGGATCGACGCGGGGCGACAGGGAGACCTCCGGTCCGGAGTTGGGTCGAACCTGCCGAGGCGTTTGGGGATGAGACCCGAGGGAGAACCCAGATGCCGCCCCCATTGCCCGGTACCGGGTCGGAGTTGCCGAGGTATTTAACTTTCGAAAAAAAGAGACTTCTTTTATACCAGACCGGGGGGGGGGTCGCTGAAGCGGCCCTTTACACACGAATGTTTACAAAAGTTTTAATTTACTTAAGCCACGCTAGAACCTAAGCTTGCTCTCCCCGGAATTTCATGAGGTGCTCAGCGTTCCAGGGTCGGCTGATGGGTCGGTCGTTCATATCCGTCAGTCGGTATGTACCAGGGCGTACAGCCTCGACTACGCGGTATGGGCCTTCCCAGTTGGGAGCCAGTTTCCTCTTCTTGGTTGGATCAGAGACAGATAGCTTTCGCAAAACCAGGTCCCCTGCCTGGATGCTGGTGGGGAGGACTTTCTTGTTGTAAAATCTCTCGATCCGTTGCTGATAAATGCTCCTTCGGACCGCGGACTTCTCTCGTACTTCGGCGACGAGGTTTAGGTTAGCCCTCAGGGCGGACGCATTGTCGTCTTCATCGAAGGCTATGATCCGGGGAGAAGGCAATCCGACTTCTACGGGGATGACTGCCTCGGTCCCATAGGTCAGATTGAATGGCGTCTCCCCCGTGGGGATCCTCTGTGTGGTTCGGTGTGCCCATAGTACGTTGGGCAGCTCCTCCACCCATAGCCCTTTGGGGGAATTGTCAAGGCGCTTTTTGAGGCCGTCGAGGATTTGCCTGTTCGCATTCTCCGCTTGGCCGTTAGACTGAGGGTGGCAAATGGCGGAGAAACGCTGCTGGATGCCGATGTTCTGACAGAAAGATTGGAAGTTCTGCCCTTGGAACTGGGTTCCGTTGTCCGTGACGAGGATTCGGGGGATCCCGAATCGACAAATGATGTTCTTCCAAAAGAACTGTTGCACTTGGCGCTCGGTGATGCTGGATAGTGGTTCGGCTTCGATCCACTTGGTGAAGTAGTCGATGGCGACAATCAGGAATTTCTTTTGCCCTACCGCTGGGGGGAAGGGCCCCACAAGGTCCATACCCCACATGGCGAAGGGCGTAGGGCTCGCCAGGGATCGGAGGTTGGCTTGAGGAAGCCTTTTGATGGGGGAGAATCTTTGGCAGGGGCCGCACCTCTTGACTAAGTCTTGTGAGTCTTGGAGCATGGTGGGCCAATAGTACCCTTGATTCAGGGCTTTACGGGCAAGTGTCCTACTCCCCATGTGGCATCCGCCGATCCCCTCGTGCAGGTCTTTGAGGGCGTAGCTGGCCTCGTCCCTGGCGAGGCAGCGGAGGTAGGGTTTGCCGTCGGCCAAGGTGTACGAGCGTTTGAAGAGGATGTTATCGATCATGACGAACCTTTCAGCTCGGATTCTGATTCGCCTGGCCTCGGCTTTGTCTTCGGGAAGCTCGGCCCGGTTTAAGAATTTTCGGATGGGAGTGGTCCAGTCGTCCGGGCTGGTCCCCTCTTGCACACACATCGCTTCCGGCTCTGGGCTACTGATGCTTGGCTCCAAGAGGACCTCGACGAGCACCGTACGATCGAGGCCTTCGAAGGAAGAAGAGGCAAGTTTGGATAGCGCGTCGGCTTGGGCGTTCTGTTCCCTGGGGACTCTGACAACCGTAGCGTCGTCGAAGAACGCCAAGAGTCGTCGGACTGCCGCCAAATACCTCATCATTCGGTCGTCGCGGGCTTCGTACTCTCCGTTGATTTGATGGATCACGAGCTGAGAGTCGCTAAACGCCCGGATTCGCTTGGCACCGGCTCGGTGGGCGAGGGTCAATCCGGCGATCATGGCCTCGTATTCTGCCTCGTTGTTGGAGGCTGGAAAGTTGAGGCGCAGGGAGTATTGAAGTAGGAATTGGTCGGGGCCACGAAGGATGACGCCCGCCCCACTTCCCGTTTCGCAGGATGAGCCGTCAACAAAGACCTCCCAGGTCGGATCCGATTCTTCTACGCCAGGTTGCTCGGAGACAGTGCATTCAGTTATGAACTCGGCGAGGGCCTGCCCTTTAATGGCTGCCCTGGGATGATAGCTAATGTCGAACTGGCTCAGCTCGATCGACCATTTGACTAATCGGCCGGAGTTTTCGGGCTTGTGGAGGACGGTCTTCAGTGGTTGGTCGGTCAGTACTTGGACGGAGTGGGCCTGGAAGTAAGGTCGGAGTTTTCGGGCTGCCATAACCAGGGCATAGGCCACCTTTTCTATCTTCGCGTATCTTGTCTCGGCCGGGTGCAGCACTTTGCTTACATAGTACAGTGGTTTCTGAACTCCTTCCTCCTCTCGGACGAGGACGGCGCTGAGGGCGTGGTCCGAGGCGGACAGGTAGAGCCAAAGCGGCTCGCCCGGTTCGGGCTTGCTGAGGAGAGGCGGGTTGGCGAGGTACTGTTTCAGCTGTTCGAAGGCTTCTTGTTGATGGGTACCCCACTCGAAGCCCCCTTTCCCGCGCAAGGCTTTGAAGAAGGGGAGAGATTTCTCCCCTGACTTGGAGAGAAAACGGCCGATCGCCGCCAACCGACCCGTGAGCCTCTGAACCTCTTTGACATTCCGGGGCGGGGACATGTTAATGATGGCCTGTATTTTTTCGGGGTTTGCCTCAATGCCGCGCTGGCTGACGATGAATCCTAAGAACTTCCCCGTGGAGACGCCGAAGGTGCATTTAGCCGGGTTGAGCCTCATGTTGTGGCGTCGGAGGACATCGAAGGCTTCCTCGAGGTCGGCGACGTGGTCCGGTCCAGCCCGGCTCTTGACAAGCATGTCGTCGACGTAAACTTCTACGTTGCGGCCGATCAGGTCCTTGAAGACTCTGTTGACGAGTCGCTGGTACGTGGCTCCGGCGTTTTTCAGCCCGAAAGGCATGACACGGTAACAATAAAGACCTTGGTCGGTGACGAACGAGGTCTTGGAGATGTCTGGCGGAAACATCCGGATCTGATTGTACCCCGAGAACGCGTCCATGAAGGACAGCAGCTCGTGCCCTGAGGTCGCGTCTATTAAAGCGTCGATGCGCGGGAGGGGGAAAGGATCTTTCGGACATGCTTTGTTAAGGTCCGTGAAGTCAATGCAGATTCGCCAACCCCCTGTCGCTTTCTTCACCATGACGACATTGGCCAACCACTCGGGGTAGGTGACTTCTTGGATGAATCGAACGGACAAGAGCTTGTCCACTTCTATTTTTACAATTTGTTGCCTCTCCAGGGCGACTTTGCGCCTCTTTTGGACGATCGGTTTAGAGTCAGGGAGGACGCTCAGTCGGTGCATGATCAAGTCTTCAGAGATTCCGGGCATATCAGAGGGCTTCCAAGCGAAGAGATCAACGTTGCGGCGGACGCAAGCGATGATGCCCGCCTTCAGGTCTTCGGCGAGTGAGCAGCTCACCCGGAACCATTTCGACTCATCCTCGGTGTCGAATAGGACCTCCTCCAGTTCGTCCACGGGCTCGGGGGCGGGGCCGTCTTTCTCGGGTTCGAGTTCAACGGCGCTGAGGGGGAGCACGCCCCCTCCCCTGGTGGTAACGCAACATGACCGTGCTGCTTCGACGCTGTCTCGGACGATGCTGACCCCTTGGGGGGGGAATTTGAGTTTCAGATGGTGGGCCGAAGGTGTCGCCTGGAGGGAGTTTAGCCCGGGTCGGCCGAGGATGGCGTTGTAGGCCGCCTTGACGTGGATGACCATGAAATCCAAGGATTCGGTCCTCTTGTCAGGGTCCGGTCCAGCGCTGACGTTGAGGGTAATAATTCCCTCCACTACGACCGGGACGCCCGAAAGTTTGAGCAACGTGCATCCTGCTGGTTTGAGTTTCCCTCTGGATAATCTGAGGCTTTCGAAGGTTCTGAGGAAGAGAATATTTACCGGGTTGCCGTTGTCAACAAGGATTCGGCGAACCTCACAATTGGCTATGCGGAGGCTAACGACGAGGGCCTCGCAGTGGGGGAGGTGAACTCCTTCGGGGCCCTCTCCTGAGAAGGAGACTGGCCGCGGTTGTAGCTCAGGAGAGGGGCTGTACTGAATAGCGTTCGTTTCCTGGGTGAAGGTTCTTTGGGAAGTATCGGTTTCTCCCCCCACCGGTCCCCCGTGGATGTAGTGTAGGGTGAATGGCGTATCCATGGATACCTCGGATTCGGGATCCTGACCCTGGGTGCGGTTTGGGTTAGGCTTCGGGGTTGGTGATCCCCGGTTCCTATCACCTTGCCGACCCCGTGGGCCGTCATCCCTGTGGGTCTTCCTCGGATGGTTCGGGGCCGAGTTGGAAGCGGCCCCTCCCCAGCTGTGGGTAATCCTGCGGTTGAGGATTACTCTCCGTAGGTCGGACTGGGCTGTCCAGCCGATGCTCCTTTGGGACTCCCGAGGGGGAGCCTTGTGTTTTGACGTGCGGGGCCTGGCTTCATCAGTGGGTGGGGGCGAGTCCCGTTGGTTGACGGAGGAAGCAGCCCCCTTGCCTTTGGAGGCCATGAGGATTCGGCTGTCGATGGCCTTTGAGGGTCTGGGTCGGATCGGCTTCTGGAGCAGCTGTTTCCCACAGACGGCGCCAACCTGATGCTGTTTATTTCTGAGAAACGTGTGGAAGCACCAGGTGTGAGTTCGAACTCAATTTGTATTGAAGGAGATTGCCGCTCGTCTGCCGACCTTCAGTTGACCTTCTGGGACCTACGATGAGCTCGGAAAGATGTTGAAGGTTGGGCTCGGATCGGAAGGGTCGGATCCGAGGTCTTGTGTACCTGCAGACGGTCCTGAAACACCGGGGTTTGTCCCGGTGGCGGACCCTCCGACGCTCTAGTCAGTCTCTGTGAGAGAGTAGCAATAACTAGGTATATTTAAGTGGCAAAAGATTGATTACCTCAGAAGGTGGGTGTGGGTCTAGTATTTATAGAGAATCCCAACCGGGTTTGGTTCCACTTGGGGGCCGGGTTTGGATCCGAAAGCCCATGGGCCTGACGTGGCAGAAGGCCCAGGGGGTTTAGGGCGGACGTGGCGATACCAGGAGTGGTATAGGGCTGACGTGGCGAAACCCTTGGCGGTATTTGGAGCTGACGTGGCCCATCGTGAGCCCCCTGTGCCTCTGGGGGGAATCGGAGGGCCTAGGCTGCGCCAGGTCATCCTTCTGCCCTGCCAGAGAGGGGGGACGGCCTGTGGGATTGCTCCGGATCGGACTCCGAGGGATACTGAGGCTCGTCAGTACGAGGAGGCCGGCACCGTGAGGGCAAACACGAGGTTTGGCACCGACCCTGAAGTGGTCCGGAGCCGAACCAGGTTGCCATCTTTACCTTTCTGAGTGGGAATTGTATTGGGCCCTGGTTGGGCCTCAGGCCATTTTTACCCTGTCACACTTGTATTAAACAAAGTGAATTTTATTTTGTAATTTGACATGTTTGTAATACTTCATTAATTTTTAATATGATTGAAGTTTAATTTTATTTAATTTTGTTTCATAAACACATTTATTTATTTTATTGTGTATTTAGTTTATAATTGGATTAATATTATAAAAGAACATATTAAATTATCATAAGCGTAATTAATAAGAAAAAATTGTGTATAGAGTGATGAGTATATATTCAAATATTTGGATGCAAAAACCATCACTAAAACCTATAGCAATGGAGTTTCAACCGTGGGTATAGGAAAGCAAGAGGTGTCGTTAAAACCTATACCAACGGATACGAAACTGTGGGTATAACACCGAAGTTTTGTTCAACGGGTGAAAAAACCATCTCTATAGGCTATAGTGACAGCATTTTGCCGTGGATATAGAGAATCATTGACTACGGAAAAATATGTCCGTCGGTATAGGTTTTACAAGCTATACCTATGGTTTTCCGCCTTTTACCCACGGATTTTTGCTGTCACTATGTCAAATTCCTTGTAGTGAGTTTCCTTTTTGTATCAATGTTATTAATCTTTTCCGTTGCCTTCATGTATGGTTTGAATTTGAACCATACATCGTTCACCGTTTCATTCGACTAAAATCCATCCAAAATTCATAATAAATCATG
The DNA here is from genome assembly GCA_017893485.1 of Hemerocallis citrina. Taxonomy (NCBI): domain Eukaryota; kingdom Viridiplantae; phylum Streptophyta; class Magnoliopsida; order Asparagales; family Asphodelaceae; genus Hemerocallis; species Hemerocallis citrina. Next base: position 131,660,764 of record CM030364.1, on the reverse strand, counting down.
AAGATCCATTTATACATGCACGTATTACTTGAACAAAAACTAGAGGCACGAGATGTGCAAGAAATGATGATTGGATGAGTTGTATTCGTATATGATCGCATGATTGTATTCATAGTTTAATACCGTTAATATGCTAATGTTTGTCATGTTATTATTAGAACCTTGCTAATTTCTAGATGTAATTGTATGTTCAATTTTAACCATAACATTATGCACTTGCAAATGAAACATTGTTAAAACCAACTTAGTATATTTCTGGACTGCCATTTTCTCCAATTTGGAGTGGGAATTCGGCCAAGTTACTGTTATTATTATCTAAAACTTATTAAATAGAAATTTTAGCACACTGTGTCTAGTTTTTGGAACATCTGATGGATTCTCAATCTGATTTATAGATTGGAAGTTATCATTATTTTAGTACTGACATGTTGTAATTTCCAGGTCGAGACTGTGCACGGAACCCGTAAAGAATTGATTGATCGACCTAGTTACTATGACTGTAATGTATCATGTGAATACTCGTTGGAACCGGTGTGAAGTCTACTTTTTGGAACCTCTGACGGTACCTAATTCTCTTTCCTGTAGCAACGGTAAAGTGGATTTTTGTACAACAACGTATTGCTATCCAGAATTGTAACTTCATGTCCATGATTGTGAATATGTCTATTCCTTGCATTTAATTAATGGAACTTGCATACCATTCATTGTACAACCATTGATACCTCACTATTACTGTGCCTTGACACCGTTCCATTAACTGCATATGCATGATTCATTGTGATAAAATAATGACAAGTCGGGGTAATAAAAGGCAAAGAATCTAGTAGTGGACAATATAGGAAAGTGTACTTGAAAGGGGGCCCGTGTTGCCCGTAATAGTGACACTTTATATGATATGCTATGGTTCTGTTACATGATAAGATACGATATGAAATGATTACTGTTAGAGTCACTGAAAGACCTAAGTACATGACCCTATAGAATTCATCATTAGAGTCTAAACATTAATATGTTTGTATGCACCCAAACCTGTGGTATGGGACGTAGGATTGCATGCATTAGATAGGAATGATAAAATATTGATAGACTTAAGATTCACACTAAGCACATTGCATGATTTCTGTTACATGACATGTTCCCGTTGCATGATTTCCTTGTCATCGATTGAATGCATATTGAAGTTCTGTTTACCTGCCTCATGTTTCAAGTTATACAATCCCCTTTTAGGAGTCAAGTTACATGATCCCCACTTATATATTTGCATTTTATTCTATTACATGATTGTTTTCCTGTATTCATAATTTTTGTTTTTTGTTATATCCTTGTTCTTGTTCCCTTTTGCTTGTACTACTTGCGACCTGTTACTTGCTCTAACATGTGTTTCTCTTTTCCCAACTCGAGATGTAGAACCTACAGGTACAGGAGAAGTGCTGCTAGAAGGACTTACCGATTAAGTATTCTAAAGAATAGAGTTGAACCCTTAGTCTTCAATAATTATCTTGCAATTATCATGTTTATTTTATTTCCAGTATTGTTATTATCGCACATTGTACCGGGCTTTGGTGACCCGAAGTTATTTTATTTCTAGATCCTAGTTATCTATGAGACATTTTGTGGATTATTCATGTTTATGTGATTATTTCTTTCATGTGTGGTTGTGGTTTCATTTCATATTGTTGAGTTTACAATGTACAGCTTATGGATGATGTAAGTTAGGAAACTTATATCATTCGCTGGGCCTCGGTTACGTGCATGTGTTTCCGTATAACGGGAAGTGGGGCGTGACAGCATAGCCTTGATATCTTCTTGATATTGTACTGATACTACTGTTCTCATCGATTGTACACATTGCATAATTTTTGATACCACCGTTCTCATTTATCGTATTGATTGCATGCCTATAATTGGTCGTAGTAAAATAATAACAAGCTGGGGTAATAATGGTCGACTTGGTAGTGAACAATCAGAGACTGTACTCGGATGAGGGGCCCGTATTTCCCTATATCGTTATTGTTATCAGTTATCGTTATCGATTCATTGTGGACTACTGCTACAATATCTCGATTGTATCGTGTATCGTATTGTGGATTAATTCTCGTTATGGCTTGTGGATTGTGGATTATTGATTTTTATCGTACCGAGTACATGATCTGTAGAGTTTACCACTATAATCTAAACGTTCACTTGATTGTATACACCCGAACCTGTAGTATGAGACGCAGGATTATGTGCATTAGATAGGTTAATAAAATATTGATAGAACTAAAGATTGACACTATTGATTCATTGATTATTAATTATTGTTCATCGACTATTGATTCATTGATTATTGTTTATTGTTTATCGACTATTGTTTATTGATTATTGACTATCGACTATTGGCCGCATTGACTATTGTTTATTGACAATTGTTTATCGATCGTTGATTATCGGCCAATGCATCATTGACTATTGAATATTGATCATATTATTGACTATTGTTTATTGATTATTATTTACTGATTATTGACTATTATTTATTGATCATTGTGCAAATTGATTATCGATTTTTGATCTTATTATCGTCTATCATTTATTGAATCTGATATCGTTCCAATTTCTTATTCTTGTTATATAGTCCTTTATTTCTTTCACTGCTTGCTACTACTTGTCGCCTGAAGCTTGCTCTAATGGTTACTCTCCATCTTTCTTTTGAGTTATTATTTATACAGGTACAAATGATGAGATACTAAAGAACTTGATGCACTGCTACTGCATTTGTCTATTCTCGGTATTCTGTAAGTTCTTGCATCTCAAATATTAGTTATTGCATTATATTCTTATTCTTGTTCTTGTGATTTTTATTGTATTGTTAAGCTTACTGGTAAAACTTATGGATGATATGAGTTAGTATACTTATATCATTCACTGGACCTCAGTTACGTGCATGTGTTTCCGTATAATGGGAAGTAGGGCATGATAATCAACAACTCGTTGACCCCAAACAAATGAGTTTGATGCTGCTCTCTACGAACTTACCAGGCGCAAATGGCTAGTTCAAACGACCAGTTCTGTTCAAGAGTTGCCTCTACAAACTTGCTGGGCGCAAACAATAAGTTCATACATCCAACTCCATCACAAAGCTCTTTATTAACCTGCTGGTGCAAATAGCAAGTCCAACATCAGCTCTGTTACAGAGTTACCTCTACCAATACTACGACCAACTCCACCTTGGAGTTTTTTCCACATAACTTGTTGGGTGCAAACGGCAAATTCAAACATCCAACTCCGTTTTAGAGTTGCCTCTTTTAACTTTCTGAGTTGAAACGGCAAGCTCTACCTCAACTCGAACAAAAAGTTGCCTCTATAAACTTGTTGGGATTAAACAACAAGTTTAAACGTCTAACTTTGTCAAAAGAGTTCTTTATTAACTTGCTGGGTGCAAACAGTAAGGTCAAACTTCCAATTCCGTCTCAGAGTTGTCTCCAAACTTGCCGGGATCAAACGACAGGTTCAACATCAACTCCATCTCAGAGTCATCTCTCTAAACTTGCTGGGCACAAACGGTAAGTTCAACATTCAACTCTGCCTCAAAATTGTCTCTCTAAAACTTGTCGGGATCAAACGACAAGCTATACAATAACTCCTATTTATAGAACCCTGGAGATCAAATCACCATGTGGTAGAATCTAAGCCCTCCACAAGATCCAACAGTCATATCACACTATATTAGGTCTGATATGAACAATATCCGAGTAACAGGACAGTCGACCGGAAAAACGAGCGAATGTCACAACGCTCGACCGATCAAAGAAGCATTTTGATGGTGAAAACACTTCAACAAACACTTGGTGGTAGTGATGGGGTAGAAAATTTCACAAATACTTGGTGGGTACAATTGTGTAGACAATTTCACAAACACTTGGTGTGCACAAGTTTCACCCCCAACAAAAAGAAATCCATCACCAACCAAGCTTCTACCTGATCAAGTCTACTAGCCCCACGATGGTTCCCAATCACCACCAAATGTAATCAATCTCACTCCTTCTCAAAACATCAACAACAACAATAACCATGAGAAGCTTCAAAGGAAGAGATGTACAGACTCTTACAACTTAGCTCATTCAAGGAGATTTGAACCCTACCTCAACTATACCCCAGCTCTTCACAAATCCAAAAAACCTTACACTCATGCCTCAATACGATCCAAACCCAAGCTTCATACAGGAGAAAAGGAAGGAGTTGCAAACAGTGGAGAAAACACAAGCTTACTATCGGAGCAATCGGATTCGGATCTAAACCCGAAGACCATCCAAACCCACATCACATTAAAGAGAGGGAGTTATAGGGTTATCAGGTTGGATCCAATTAAAACCAAAAACCCCAAAAGCTTCTTCAACCCTTCTTCTCCATAAGAACAAACTCCGACTATATCCACTTCGTTAACGACCCCAACTCTGTTGCTCGACCAAGAGCTATAGTTCGACGCTGCCATAACTCGATCACCATCGGCGAAGGCCCCAATTCGAGAGCTCCACCTCCAAAACTGCTACTCGAGTGAATGTCAAAAAAGGAGCTAAAAATAGAGCATCCTCTGTGATTTGATGAAACGCGACCAAGAGGAGTTCGATAATTCCATAGCTCGGCGATGCTCCGAGTTCCATAGCTCGGCGGAGGATCAACAACTCGGCGATGACAAAATTTCCATAGCACGGTGAGACCCATAGCTCGTCGAATCCACCTCGTAGCTCGGCGAATCTCATAACTCGGCGAAACCACCTCGTAGCTCGGCGAAGCTCATAGCTCGATGACACCACCTCGTAGCTCAGCAACATCACCTTGTAGCTCGGCGACTCCATCTCGTAGCTAGGCCCATAGATCGGCAAGGGAGGTGAGTCACGAAGGCGATGGCTCGACATCGAGATCGCTCGACGAAGGCAAGAACTCATGGCTCTATCAAGACTTAGGCTCCCCATAGCTCGACAACAATTCGAAGCCCCATAGCTCGGCTCAAAATCTCCATAGTTCGATGACAATTCGAGGACCCATAGCACACCAGTGCTTGCAAGATCTTTGTAGCTCTGCAAAGTATAGCTCGGTAAGAACGAACAGCCCCATTGCTCGGCTAGGTGATGGAACTCCATAGCTCGACAATGTGTCTATAGCTCGGCGAATGGTGTTGCTCCATAGCTCGGGGAGTTTTTAAGTCGAAGAAGGAGGTAGCTCACCAACTATAGTTGCTTGGCGAGGCTTTTAAGTCGACGAAGTAGATAGGACATGAAGTTTGTAGCTCGGCGAGGAGGATGGGTTGGCAAGCATCGTAGCTCGGCAAGGGGGCAAGGGCCATAGCTTAGCCAAGTTCAATGCCCATAGCTCGGCCAAATCGTCGGCCGATCTAGGGGGTATCCGCAGCCAACGTGGGCTGTTCGATCTCTCAAAAACCTGAGTGGAAGCTTGACGAACTACGCAGATCTTGCCATGCCTCCAATCTCCCTTCTGCTCTCTCCTCAGCTGTCCGATTCGACTCAACAGGCGAGCATGGAGTTGATCGACGCATCTGATGATGCCACGTCGCAACCTATCGATTGATTGCCATCACAACCGTTAAAACAAATCAGCGAGCGAGCTCCTCATGATCAGCGAACCAGGTTGTATCAAGAAGTGTGCCCAGGTTTGATTATTCATAATAAATCCCACAAATTCATTTTTAATTCGAAAATTTACTTTAAAATCCAAAAATAATTATTGAAATTCAGAATATTATTAAAATTTTAGAAAAATAATTTAAAATTGGATTTATTAATTAAAAGAAATTTGAAAAAGTGATTTTAAATTGGGGAAAACTATAAAAAAATCAAGAATAATTCAGAAAAATCCAAAAAAATATTGAAAATTCTATAAAAATCCAAGAAAATATATGCTGCCTTCAGAAGCCTCTGATCAGTTACAGGTATCTCCAAGCACTCTAAAAGCTCAGATTGTATTCTAGAAACCAAAAATAAGGCAAACTACTCTCCGAAAGCCATAAAAATTGTTTTCCAGGAGTGGGGGGACTTATGATAATGGTAAAAGTCACAGTAAATCAATGTCGTACAATTTCAGCATAGATCTCAAAGCTTCTACAGGTAGATTAATCCTAACATGCCTCTTTAACAGGTCTGGGCCTTCTCCATGCTTCTCTACAAGACATAGACCTTTTTCAAGCCCATTAAAAGTGACAGATTAGGCCCACTAAGAGAGACCCAGTCCATGAAGGATGTTAGTTAAATCTTTTATCCCTAATAAGAGGCTTATCTCTTGAGGGAGTGATTCAAATAGGAGATAAGGAATTCATAGTCGATTTAATGGATTAATTTCAATCTCCTGTACTTTTTCTCAGGCTTATAAATACCCTCCCCCCTCTTCAGTCATGAGGTAACAGTAGTTTCTCTCTCAATCTCTTTCTCTTTCTGGTTTTGACTTGAGCATCAGAGGGTCTGTCGCTGGAGCCAACCCCTGGTTTTTCAGGCATTTAGCAGGTCCATCGGCCGCGCCAGCAACCGTCAGATCCATATCATGATGTTCAATCAACGATTCAGATTCAATCTCAGGAGCTCTAACCGCATTTCACGACAAAGATCAAAGGTCAGATTTTTAGTAATTTCCATCAAATATTAATTCTATCTATTTTCTCCCACACCAAAATAAGCAGCAACAACACTAGAACTTAAATCTCATCCCATACATACACCTTTTCCAAATTTCAATAATTTGGCTTGATTTTATTTCATTTTATTTGATATTTTATAATCTTCTGAAGCTGAGTGACAATATTTTAATAAGAAGATAATTCGCTAGTCTCAGCATCGTATAAGTATTTTTTTAGAGTATCTCCAATCGTTTGCTATTTTGGAAAAATGGCAAAAAAATAGCAACCGACAACTTCAATTGTTTGCTAGTTTGCCAAATTTTAGCAAACGAAGAATAGTATGTTACCAAATTTGAGAAACGAATTTAGCAATTGCCAAATATAGCAGACGGGACAAGATGTTTCGTCTTAATTATTTTATAATTTTTTTCATCGATCGGACACATCATGTTGTTCCATCTGAGGGGTTTTTGGATTTTTTTTTAAATCAATCGGACGGTACATACATCATCCAAAGAAAGAAAAGAAAAACACCCAGCATCGGACACAACATGTTGTCCCATCCGAAGCAATTTTTGCTAGGACGGGATAACATGTCCCGTCCCACCAAAGCACATTAAAACCAATCTTAATCTAGTTAATCCATGGTTTAAGTAATAACTGAATTGAATAATCACTAATTTACTATTTTTTAATAACAAATTACCATTTAATCCTTAATTAAATCATCTTAAACATTTTTTAAAAAAATCAGACCGAACAACATGTTCCGTCTGATTTTGCTTTTTTGTCAAATTATAGCAAACGACGATTGAAGCAAAATACTCTTTTTGCAATTTGCTATTTTGCCAAATTGGCAAAATAGCAAAAACGATTGGAGATGCTCTTAGGCAAGCATTATATTCATGATTTTTATTTTCAAGAATATTCTAAAATTATCAGAGAAAATACAATGGGCATGCTTTAAGATTTGCAGTAGTACCATCAAATGACTGACTTCTTTATAGGCTGATCATTTAGGGGTGGTTTGTTGGCCGAAAAGTTACTGTAGGAAAACAAATTTGATGGAAGTACACTGTTCATAGCTCTTTTTAGGAGTAAAAGATGTTGAATTTAGTTTCCCTGCTAGATTACTGTAGCTGATTTTGCCTATTTCGTTTTTCACTCAAAACGAGAGAAAAATATAGGAGAAACACTATTCATGGACTTTTAAATTTATTTCTCTCTCGTCTCTCTTCACATTATCCAATAAAACAACCTAATTACCTATCTTTCTACTATTATTTTTTACTATTTTTTAAAATTACGCTCTCTTATCTTTATCCTACGCCACAATAAAATTACATCCAAACAAACTACTTCTATATATATCTATATAATAAAACACAAAGAAAGTTATCAAGTGGCTCTCATTAAATAGGAATGAAATCAATGGTCCAGATCTAACCTCACAAAATATATTTTTCCGCCCAAAAGGTCCCCCCAAAACAACTCCTTTATTTATTTATTTATTTATTTATTTCTCTCTCTGTCTCTCTCTCTCTATTTACTTAGAAATTTATATTTTCAGATTTCAGGTTTGTAAAATTTTAGATTTTTATGCATGTTTTTATTGCTCATGTTACATTGAAAATAATAAATATCTCATCAACAGTTAAATTTCATTATTTTCCTCACTCAAAGTTCTAAGAAGTTGGATTTTACACCCCCATTTATAATTATTTTTCAACGTATACTAATGGAAACATGGACTTTTATTTACAACTAATTATTATTTTACTATTCAAACTTGAGCTACATAATTGTTGTTTTACTGTTTACAAGACTTTCATATGTTGTATCGTTCTAAAGACGTGCCGTAGGCACGTGCCCACGGACAAATCTAGTATTTCTTTAAATAGTAATTTTATAGATTTGATACATTTTACAACTAACCAAACCACCTCTTAGTGTGCACATTTTACTAAAGAATTTCTGATATTTGACCTTTTAAGAAAAATGAAAAAATTGTTTTAGTTAAACTTATGTGGAAAATTGAGATAGAGCAAACTTCCACCAAACTATGCAAATGAGTGAAAAGGAAAGACACCACCAAACCTAGGGCCGACCCTGAGTTCTCAGGGGCTGGAGACGAACTCCCGAAATGTGCCCCCCCCCCCCCTACATGTATAAAATAATAATAAAAAAAAAACATGAAAACAAAAAAAATTGCACATTGTTCAAAGAAAAATATGCAAAATATATATCATCGAATAACTGAGAAAAAAGAGCCAAAAAGGGTTTGTTTTAAATGTGGATTTCGGATTTTGGGTTGAGGGATAAGGATTTTGGGTTTGAATTTGAATGTGGGTTTCGGGTTTGAGTCTCTATTGATTTAAATGTAGATTTGTTTTTAAATCACCCAAATTTAAAGCATCAAATTCAATCAAGTCCAAATCCAAATAATTTAAACAAAATTCTAAAAGTTCAAATATTTATTTTTGGAGGTCCCTAATAACAAATTTTTTTAACGCGCATATATTTATAAGGGAAGTACAAATTTGGGGCCTCTAAAATTGTAAATTATTCGGAGCTTGAGCCAGCCGCCTCACTGGCCTCACTGGCCTCAAGGGTGGGGCCGGCCATTACCCACACAGTTTCTCCATAATATCCAGAAGGGGTTGGCGAAAGCAATATAGGGATGAGGAGGCACTGCTCCAAGTTGAGGTGGCATCGTTCCAAATCTATGAGCGTAGGTGGCCTCCTTCATCATTACGATAATCAAAAGGAAAAGGGCAACTAAGGAGTATATAGTAGTTGTATAGATATTGTACCCCTCTCATTCCGCTACCTTTTTTTGGGCACCTTTTTTTGGGCACCAAATCATTCTTTCAAGAAAATTGTCTAGAGAGGACCGTGCACATATGCATGCATGCAGCCATAACATTTTACTTCCCCTTCGAACACTAGAATTATAATAAGAACTCTATATTTTACAATCTTTCATGTATATCTATGTATCTACCTCCTTATTTACACCTTACTTGGTTGCTTGCAGTTGATCAAATTCACATATTTTGTATACTTCCTTTGCCATATATAATAAATGTAAGCTATATATAACATTATTTTCTTTTCTTTTCTGAAATATACACATTAAGATTGAACTAGCACATTTCAGAGAATTATAGCTTATAGAATTATAAACTTGGTAGAAAATGTAGAATGAAGATGGGTTTCAAGAATTCAAGGCCCCAAGAGGACAAAGATGAAGTTAAGCACAAAGTTGCTCATTACACCCTTGTTTACCAAATTAAAAAAAAAAAAAAAAGGCGGCTTAATGGTCCATCACATTCTAACCAATCAATGAGAGAAATCTCGGTTAGCATCACACAGCCAATAACTTATGGTTTTACTAGTATGTTTAATTAGGAATAATACCATCCAAAAATCAAGGGCCTTTGTGTTGAGTTTAATTAACTCGTTCTGAGATGTAAACAACATCAACTAATAAATTTCCCTCAAAAATAAAAAATAAAAAAATCAACTAATAAAAAAAATTGAGAACAAATAAATCAACCAAGTACAGAAGAACACACAAATTTTTTTCGAGGTTCACTCAATGTACTCTTACGATGTTAGCTAGAATAATGAAGAGAAACAGGTTACAATCACTAAGGTGAAGAGTTTAACTTCTTCATCTTCTCTAAAAAGTGAATGATATTCTCTCTTAAAATTATCACTCCTTAACCCTGATAATCATACATCATACATATATATAGGATTACAAAATATTAGATCACAACCATTGATCAAACAGAGCCGCATAGTCGACTGTATGAAGAGACGGTCGACTGCGAATACCAATCGAGCGAATAGAGAGCTTGACGGTCAACGACACAACTCTCTGGAATGAGAGTTGTGCATGTCGTTCGACTGCACAAGTGCAGAATGCAGCTGTTTGTCACTGTGTTGCTCTTATTGCTGCATTTCTTCGATGCTTCTCTTGTTGTCTTCTTCAACCCATTACATTGTGTATTGGATCCACAAATTCAAACAATCTCTCACTTCGAGACATATACACGAAGTCTCTAACCTATTCTTCATTTCTCTATTGGCTTATTCAATGTTTGTACCCATGCGAGTCTCCTCATCAATTAACCTGGAGACAATCCGATAGTGAAATAGCAAAACCGATGCTTTTTATTGTCCACTATATTTGTGAGCATGTTCACCGGATTCTTAATGCTATGAATGTAGCGGCCAAAATTTTCAATAAATAAAATTAGAAATAAGTGACACAATTCCCAGCATCAACTTCAATTGCAATTATAAACATAGTACAACACAGGAAAAATTTAAAACTTTTTATTACATCACCTCTTTACAACACAGCGGAAATAAACACTTTAATTACAATCTCTTTACAACATGATAAATTACAATTCTCAGTTAACTCCAAGCTTTTTTCTTGATTCAACTCTATCCATAACTGAAAATCCTGCAAAAATCTGAAAGAAAAGTGAGCACATCAGTTAACTGTAACTGACGTCAACAATAATAATAGTGATACTTCTAGATCTATCAATCACAAACTTGATGCATATAATATAGCAGTGATGAATGATGCATAACAATAATAAATAAAAAAACAAGTGAAACATACTAGCACAGTAATGACAGATTGAATATGAAACAACGGTGAATGCAAAATAACAAGTGAAGTTAGGCTAAGTGTCAAGTGTATGAGATGCAAACAGAAAACAAGCATGCATAAAACAAGTCAAGAAACACAAATGCATATGATGATTTCTAATGCACACTTGTCGGATTCTACGAGCTCATACTACATAGGTCCAGTGCAAACCCTTATCGTTCTCTTTTATAGGATTCAATCGCACGTTATGCAACTAACCTACTACGGTGATTACTTTAAGATTTAGATTATTCTTGGAGTATCTAGCCCATGCCTCAATAATTGCGGAGGTCAATCTCTATCCACAGATAATATCGGAGACTATTTCACTCACATCTTGGAATCTTCGAGAATACCCTGCACCGCAAGCTATGACACCTCATCACACGAATATCCCATGAGCGTCGCTTCGATCCCGATAATTTCAGACATCATTCTCACACCGTAGGTAATTCCGGAGATTATTTCACCTACACCTCGATAATTTCGGAGATTATCTCACACCGCAGATTATATGAGCCCTCCTACCCATGTTTGCTCTTATTTCATCACAACTCCAACTAGTGTATGTCCTTATGTGTATTATTGTTAATTAGAATCACAATCTCCCTAGAGTTGGTATAACTTTTTTTACAAAATCAACAACAAAACTCAACAAAATCTCATCTACCGGCATGCTAGGTCCCACTCAACCTCTAGAGTCTTATAACTAAACATATCAACAACAATCTTTCGAGGGTCCACATGCCTCAAATCAAAACCCAACTTGGTTTAATTATACAAACTATTCTTCATTAACCACATTTATATATATCTTAAGCTAATAGGCCTACCTCATCTCTTCTTTCTCTATTTTGAAATAGAGAAAAGAGAGCAAAAGTAGAAATTGACACGTGCAACCAACACCAATTGTCAAAACATAATTAATTTAAAAAACATCAAAAAAAACCTTTCCTCTTCCACATCTCTCCCAAAACCCACAAACCCTAACTCTCTCTACCCAAAACCCACCCACATCTCCTCACCTGTCCTTCCCTATCGCCGCCCGTCGCCCACCCCGCCCCGATCCCGCCCGTCTCTACCCTCCATCGTCGATCCCACCCCGACCCCGCCCGTCTCCACCTCCCACGCCAAAACTCTGTCCCCCATCTCAGTTAAACCAATAACAACAACCCAAACCATACTATCCCGCCCTCCAGAAAAACAGAAAAAAGGAGATTTTCAGAGAGAGAGACAGCAGGCACCTCAAGCCCTTCTCGGTCACCACGATCCGTGTTCCGCCTCGACGCCGGCTACCCTTGCTTCATCGGTATTCGAACACCTCCTTTTTAACGTTATTCATTTCTTTAAAATCTAATGCTCTTTTATGGATGTTTATGTTTGAGTTTGGGATTGGGTTTGCAATTGTCTACAAGGTACTAATTCCTGTTGGGTCAAATTAAAATATGCCTAGAAGAAAACAATATGAAAATTTAGTGGAGAGAAACCCGTGCGATTAGCAATCAAAGTAGGAGCTCCGGATTAAGTATAAGAATTAAGTTTTTCATAAGAATACAATCACATGGTTGTTAAAACATCAAAGGGTTCCACCTTCAAAGCATTTCGGCTGAATGATTTTGGTCGGGATATAACTAGGGGAGTTTTAAATCAGGTTGGTAAATTACCATTGACATTATGTGAAAGTTGCACAGGAAATTGGGAGCTTAGGAAATTCATGAAGCACTTTTGCAATCAAATGAATATATATTTCTTAAGTGTATTCTGCCTGTCTATAATACCAAGATTGTTGCAGGATATTAAAAGGATCATGTAATTAAAATCAGCAAACGAAGTAAGAAAGGAATGTGAGATAAATTGTACAAAAAAGATGATCAGGTTCTTAATAAGATGACTGAACATTTATGCGTATTTATATATATCTTAAGCTAATAGGCCTACCCCATCTCTCCTTTCTCTATTTTGAAATAGAGAAAAGAGAGCAAAAGTAGCAATTAGTATCATGGTGTGTGGTATGTTATTTACTTTGATAATCTAAAAGTTAGGATCAATTTTAATTTTGTTCTATTTGTTTTTTCGTTCTCTTTTTTGGAGTACGAAGTAGACTTGATATCTTTCATGTAATTAGGGTTAATCCTGGATAATTTGATGTACCCTGGGTTTGTCATAAGATCTATGCAATAGTGTATTAGCCTTCATAGTGTGTTCAAATTTTTACAGTACATATTGGAATTGCAGTTTGATTATTACTTTCAATAAAGTAAGGTGGATGTACCCTGTATTAAGGATTGACACCGAGTAATAGTTTGTTCAGCTAGCCGAATAATGTCTCACAAATACCCTGTATTAATATGTTGTGTTCAGTGTTCTAAAAATCACCAAGCGATAGTAGGGCTGCCGATGAGGGCCTACCGCCTAGATAATTTCAGAACTCAAAAAAGTCAGAGCTGTTCATAACACGTCCTCCCTCTCTTATTTTGATTTATTTATTTTTTATTAGCATTATTATTTTTTATTTCTTTAATTTGTGTGTTCTTTTTTTTCAATTTTGGGGATGAGTTTTATGTTTTTTATGAAGCTGAACAACAGATGGACTCGACCGAACTCAAGAATGTCGCTGTTGTTCACGACAGGTACCACCATCTTCTTTCGATTTTTGATTTTTGATTAGCATTATTATGTTTTATTTCTTTTGATTTTTGATTTCTTTTTTCAGTTTTGGGGTGAGTTTTAGGGTTTTGATGAAGTTGAATAACGAGACGGTCTCGATCGAACTCAAGAACGTCACTTCTGTTCACGAAAGGTATCTCTCTCTTCCTTAGATTTTTTGATTTTTTATAAGCATTATTATGTTTTATTTCTTTATTTTTCGTGTTCTTTTTCCAGTTTTGAGTTGAGTTTTAGGGTTTTGATGAAGTTGAACAACGAGAAGGTCTTGATCGAACTCAACAACGCCACTGTTGTTCACTGCAAGTACCTCCCTATCTTATTTGATTTCTTGACTTTTAATAGTATTATTATGGTTTACTTTTTTTAATTTTCGTGTTTTTTTTTTTCAATTTTAGGGATGGGCTTGAGGTTTTTGATGAAGCTGAACGATAAGATGGTTTCGGTAACACTCAAGGTATCTCTTTCTCTTCTTTAGATTTTTTGATTTTTAATTGGCATTACTATGTTTTATTTCTTTAATTTTCGTATTCTTTTTTACATTTTTGGGATGAGTTTTAAGGTTTTGATGAAGTTGAACGGCGAGACAGTCTCGATCGAACTCAACAACGCCACTGTTCTGCACTGTTGTTCTTGAATTTTAATATTATTATTATGTTTTATTTCTTTAACTTTCGTGTTCCTTTTTCAGTTTTGGGGATGGGCTTGAGGTTTTTGATGAAGCTGAACGATAAGACGGTTTCGGTCGAACTCAGAGAATGTCACTACTACTCACAACACCATCATAGGTACCTTATCACCCTTTTTCTCTTTAATTTAAGATTTTGTAGTTAATATTCATTGTTAGAATTTGTAGATAGTCAATAACTTATGAGTCTGTCAAATTTATTTTAGTTTGTGCAATTTGCACAGGGTAATACTAGTTCCTTTTAATCAACTAATATTTCCATGAGAACCCGTTTATTTATATGGAAACACATTCCTCTATGAAAATATAGATTTCTATAAAATCTGAAAATTATATGACTTTGTCATTCAAAATACTACACTCTAAAATCAATATTAAATTCTGAAAAAATTGAGTTAAATCCAGCACATATCAAGGAACTCACCATAAAAATATGGACTCAAATAAATTAATTTAAGGAATTCATATTCAACAAATTCTGAAAACTATCTTTTATCCAAAATCTGAAATTTATACATCCTTATCCTTAAGAACAGTCCATAAAAAATGAATATTAAATTCTGAAAAAAATGAGTTAAATCCAGCACATATCAAAGAATTCACTATAAAATATGGACTCAAACTAATTAATATAAATAGATTATATTCAACAAATTCTGAAAACTATTTTTTAACCAAAATCTAAAATTTTATACATCCATAATCTGAAATAATACATGTTTAAAGAATGAAATTTATTAATCTACACTAGAATCAAGTGGGAATAGTTATGAGCTTAATCTGGAAGTATTTAAAACTAACTCTTCAATCCCACACACTGATCTAAATTCCTACCCCTAAATTCCTACTCAACCTGCGCCCTGTACACATGCCAGGGTGAAATAAAAAGAAAGGAAAAACAACCGCAGCCAAAACCAAATTAAGATGCCTTCTAACTTAAACAACCCCATCCAAATTAATCAAATAATCACATACATGGTCAACATTATCATGCTCTAGTCCCACTACAACACATTCACCCCCGACCTCAATCAAACCAGGCCGAACACCTCTCCACCCCAGATTCGACATACAAAAGAAGTATAATACACAGATCCAAATAAATTAATAGATCAAAACCTAATTAAATCATTCATTTAGTCTAAGGTAAAACAAATATTTATCGCCAAATATGTGATGTAAACAACTAAAAATCTATATTTTTCTAGTACCTAATAATCATTGTATAATCCATGACCACTACGCAACTTTACAAAGGTTATATCATGGAATTAAGTGGTAAAGATGAGTTCTTTGTACTTATTATGAATTTTTAACATCAATAAATATTTGTACAAGATATTTACGTCTCAATTAGGGTTCTTATTCATGAAAATATTATTTGACTACCAATTCTTTGAGATTTATAGATCTACATCAAATGTTATAATCATTTAAGCACTTAATATATACCATACTTGATCAATCATCATCATATTATACAAGCATATAAAAAATCAAGAGATGAGAAGTATCACCCACCCCAAAAAAGAACAATGAAGAACAACAATAATCAAGAAAGAAGACTCCTCCTCCTCCTCCTTGCGAAAGTCAAAAAATCCAAGCCTCCAACTCCAAGAAAATAGAGATAATAATATTAAAGAAGATGATATACTTTTGTGTGTGTGTTCCAAATAGAGGGATGGCTGCTGTCTATTATAGGCCGGCTGCTAATCTAGGGTTTTAACGTCGTTTTGCAATTTAGCCCCCAACAATCTCAAAATTGCATAAATACATATTTATTTAATTAAATCAATCAAAATAAACCAATTATGGAAAAAATCTAATTTATTAGAGACTTATACTGAATAGCTGGCCCTAAATGCAGTTAAAAAATTTTAAGTTCAATTTCCACCCTCATACAATTGTTTTAAAAAAATACCCTTTCTTTCAAAAATTTACAAAAATAGTTTCCTTTATTTAGAAAAATCCATAAAATTTAGAATTATTATCTACTAATAAAGATTAGATTTTTCATATAGATTTTCTGACTTTTTATCCTCCAGGAAGAATATTTTCAATAAAGTTCCCAGCAATCTCAAAATTGCGTAAATATATATGTACTCAATCATATCAAATCAAATCAAATTAGAGGGATAAAATCTCTCCCCCAATATCCCCACTACCAGACCAGCCTACCAAAATAGCACATCAAAATTTAAATTCGAATTTCACCCTCAACCCACATTTTGCGCAAAAACTCTTTTCTTCCAAAGTATTTACAAAAATAGTTTCTTTATTCAGAAAAATCCCAAAATTTAGAATATACATGATTATAAATTAGAGAATTTATTCAGAAATTCAAAAGTAAAAATTTGCATCTAAAAAATATTTGCACGTGTGAAAAATGTCAATTTTACAAAAATTCAAAATAATGAAATAAAATGATTAAATATTATTTATTATTTCAAAATAAAATATTTAAAATTCTGGGGTGTTACATCACTCCTCCCTTAGAATAGTTCTGTCCTCAGAACTACTACTAGTAAGGAAAAAGACAATTTCAAATAACAAGAAAATATTACACGGAAAGTTCAGGAAAATTATTCTATCTTTATTTTCTAATTACACTGGGTTGCTAACTAAAGAAAGTAACGTATGATAAGAACGGTAAAGTAAATATGAAAACTGGTAGGGCAACAAGTATCAACCAAAACCTTGTGACGCCCCTATATCCATACACTAGGAAACCGTGACATAAGCCAGAATCTTTTCCTTCAATTAACCACAATACACAGAAAAAAGAAAAATTTTATAAATTTTTATTCAACATAAATGTATTACAAGTTCGAATGTTATAAAACTGCAATACATTACATCAGTGTTACAATAATGCCATACAAGCCCAAATGTTACAAACTTTCAATAAAAATTACATCAGAGTACAATGAATAATATATAACACTTGGTACTTTCAATTGGATGCTTCTCAACATAAATAAATTTACAATTGAAATAATGGTAACCAACATATATTACAATTGAAACAAAATCAACACTTTGCTTCTCTTGCCTTGAGTCCTCCTGAATCCTGTACATATAATTTTGCAATCCAATACCTATTGAAGTGGGGACGTCAGTACATATACTGATGCTTTAAGGCTGATGACTAGCAGCGATTCTCAACTTTAAACAAACAGATTGATGAAAAGAGAAACGTGTATATATAATTGATGTGTTAGTGTATGTTATGACTTAGAATTTAATGCAGGATTAACTAATGCAATGATGCGCTTATTCTAATGCAAGCAAGTCTCCGGAACAGTATACAGCCCAAACTACATACGCCCATAACAAGCCGTTTTTTCATATATATGAATTTGAATCCGCGCCATGAATTCTACTCTTGTACTCAATATGTTTCTGAAGATACAACGTGACTGATGAGGTTACTCTGAAACGGTCTAATCCTGTCATTCACACTCATATAGTGGTGTCACCGTTTGCCACTATTGCCCGGCGTACCGGACCTCACTCAAAAATCTGATGAACCCTTTGAGTTAACTACAATACAGGTTAGCTCGAAGCATCCCCTGTGGCCTCCTAGCTAATAGACTGTAGTCTATGTCTTGTTCGCCTTTCCTGATATAGAACATGACGGAGTTTCGGGGGTCCATCCCCTAGCTCTGATAGAAATTTTTTCACCCTTATCATGGCACTTCAGAAATTAACAGACGAGATACGGATCCCGTGCTCCCAACTCGTGAGAAGGCACAGACCCTATCCCTTTGACAGGAAGGGTACAACCAATATCACCACCTAGTGTTGGCCTATAGAATAGGTCGGATCATAAGGTATCACCCTTAATTCCAATTTTTTTCCTTCGGCGAAATGATAATATATAAAGGTTAAGTAGTAATAGCCATAAGTTACTACCCTAACGATGTCACTAATCCTAAACAATCCGCGGGATGACAACAGTACTAACACAACATGCTAGGTCTTAAGTTAGACTTTGCAAGATAATTCTACTAGGTGCTCAACCTAGACTTACCAGAATTCCTAAGGATACTTTCATAGCCTATCGATCCAAGACCTCGACAATACGAACGTATTCGCATGCTACTACCCTAAACTTGGATTCCGTCTACACTCCCGGCCCGCAATCAACCTACACTGGTTAAGATTTGAAGGTGCACGAGGGGTGACTCGTCCATAGTCCATGAGGAGTGACTCGTCCATAGTCCATGAGGAGTAAAATAAATACACGTCTTGATAGTTGATGGCCCCTAAGGAAATGATATCACCATAGACGAGCACAACAACTGCGTACTAACTAATAAGCTATATACGATAAAAACAACTTACATACGAGCCAAGTAGCTACATATGAGCCAAATGAATTTCATAGAAGCAACCATAAAAGTATTCTAACAACCTAGAAGCAATTAAACGTGCTCACTAGTAAAACTTGATCTTTTATATTTAGAAGCAACGGAAGAATCTTCTAATAGCCTAATATAAATATACTACTAATGAGAACTTGATCTTTTATACACAAAAGCTACATAAAAAGTCTTCTAACACCCTAGAAGCAAAAGCTACTCTTATCGGAATTCAACAAAGTTAGACTTTTTAGAAAGGTGAGAACATCTACTACAAATCTCTAGTTGAAAATTTTCTCAGATTAAGTCAATAAGAGGTACAAAAATCTCGAACAATCTAAACAACGAAGCTTCAGCCGAAATGGCCTGCTGCTGTGACTTGTAACAGTCATAACTTATGCTCCACTTATCCGAATCTAACAAAACAAGACATTTTGGAAAGGTGAGAACATCTACTACAACTCTCTAGTTGAAAACTTTTCCAAATTCAGTAAGTAAAAGGTACAAAAACTTTGAACAATCTAGACAGCGACTTTAGCCAAAAAGGCTAGCTGCTGTCAATCTTGTAAAAGTCATAACTCCCACTCCACTTATCGGAATCTAGAAAAGTTGGACATTTTGGAAAGGTGAGAACCTCTACTAAAACTCTCTAGTTGAAAACTTTTTCAGATTCCTTATGGAACTCAAAATCCAACTCTTTAAACACAATAAAAAGAACAACAAAGACAGCGAAAAGCTGAAACTTCTAACGCTCATAACTTTTGCTATACTTGTCAGAAACTAACAAAATTGGACTTTATGGAAACCTAATAACATATACTAAAACTTCCTAGTTAACAACTTTCTCAGGTTCCAAATGGAACTCAAAATCCAGCTCTTTGAACATAATACAAAAAAACAACAAAAGACAGCAAAAAGCTGAAACTTCTAAAGCTCATAACTTTTGCCACACTTGTCGGAATCTAACAAAATTAGACTTTTTGTAAAGGGAAGAACATCTACTATAACTTTCTAGTTAACAACTTTCACAGATTCTGTATGGAACTCAAAATCCAACTCTTTGAACACAATACAAAGAGCAACAAAGACAGCTAAAAGCTGAAACTTCTAAAGCTTATAACTTTTGTTGTACTTATCGAAATCTAACAAAATTGGATTTCCTGGAAAGCTAATAAAATCCACTATAACTTCCTAGTTAACAACTTTCTCAGATTCTGTATGGAACTCAAAATCAAGCTCTTTAAGCATAATACAAAGAGCAACAAAGAGGACAACAAAAGCTGAAACTTGTAAAGCTCACAACTTTTGCTATACTTGTCGGAATCTAATAAAATTGGACATTTTGGAAAGCTCAAAACATCTACTATAATTTCCTAGTTAACAACTTTCACAGATTCCTTATGGAATTCAAAATCCAGCTCTTTAAATACAATACAATGAGCAACAAAGACAGCAAAAGGCTGAAACTTGTAAAGCTCATAACTTTTGCTACACTTGTCGGAATCTAACAAAATTAGACTTTTTGGAAAGCTCAGAAAATTTACTGCAACTCTCTAGTTGACCACTTTTTCAGATTACTTATAGAGCACAAAATTCAGCCCCTTAAACACAAGTCGAATCAACAAAACAGTAGTTTCGGCTGAAGAACTCGCTGTTTTGGGGAAACGATTTGTTTAACCCATAAAACTAACCCAGAAAAATCTAAATAAATAAGAGCATGGTAATAACACATATGAGAACCTCTAAAATTAATTTGGAGTCAAAATTTCAATTTTAGCACAAGTAATTAATTCTAACCGTCTAAACTACAAGATTGAATCTTTAGTATGTTATTTTGTGTTCTACCACTTCAATCATTGCATGCCATTTTATTCTAGTCCACATCAACAATATGCACATGAGTTTAGTTCAAGTTCTTATAACAACATATAACAATAAATTAACAAACAAAACAAAACAAACGAGTTAAGAACCCCCACCCAAAAGTGTAGGAAGGACTTGCTAGTTCTTCTCCTCCCTGCTCCTTGTTCTTGCTCCTCTTCAAGAACAACCTCAAGAATGAACCCACTATTTTTCTTTTGATTTGATCTATCTTTCTTTTCTTTCTTCTCAATTTTTTTCAAAAATAAAAACAAGTAGAAGAAGAGAAAGAAATTTCAAGAGAGTGTGGGATGAGAAGGACATAGGGAAACAAAAAAGGAAAGGGATTCTTGCCCTTTGGAATGTTGGCCGACATAGAGGGGGGGGGGGGGGGGGGGGTTGAATTTGTGGTGTGAGAAGAAGCCATGTGTTCTCATTCTTGTGGTCAAAATAATTGGGTGATTAATTTGCAAATTTAAATTGCAATCACAACCTATTCCAATCCTAACCCTCTATTTGATCATGATTGATCAAAATAAAAGACATTTTCTCAAAAATCACATACTACATGATTTCGTACAAAAGTACGAAATCGATATAGTACATATACGTACATATATCTGTCTATACAGATAATTTTTATAAGTTAAAACGAATAATCTCTACCAAAAATATTTTAATTCAGAAATAATAATAAAAATAGTTTTATTACCGGCTCGGAAGATTTTATTACCAATTTGATAGAATACAGATGTATACAGACTGGTATATATATGTAAATAATGTTTATTAACTAAACCGAGTAATATCCATCAAAACATTTCAATTCTGAAAATAAAAATAAAATAATAATAAAATAATAATTTTTATTATCAGCCAGCGATATTACAGATATTTTCTCAAAAATGCATTTTACAGAATTTTGTACAAGCGCACAAAATCGATGCAATGCATATATATATAGACTTACTTGTATATATGTATATATAGATGAGTTTTTTATTAGTCAAACCAAGTAATTCCCATAAAAATACTTTAATTTTAAAAATAATAATAATACCAATATAATATCCAGCCGGGATATTACAAACCCGTAGGGCACACAATTAATCCCAAGAAGATAAATAAAATGTATAAAAAAAATATAACTAAGCAATAACTTGTTGGAAACAACTAGATAATCAATTAATGCATATGAATTTCTACTGGATAATTATCATAACTAATATAAATTGGTCAATAATACTTTAAAGCACACAAAGGAATCAAAAGCTTCCTTAAAACTTGAATACACTATAACTACAATGCACTATGAACTTAAGAATTAATAAAAATCGACAGACATATGTAACACAAAACTTAGACAAGAATACGGGTAAAAGAAAACTGTCTAAAGTAACAAATAACAATAAATTTTGTCAGTACTCTAAAGGTCGTTAAAATATTTGCATAAAACCAAAAATGCAAAATTTATATATGAACAGATCAACCTGAAAAATGATTACTGATCAAGTCAAATAGTAAAAGATCATTATAGTAAGAAAGATAATAAGGCCAACCATACTAATAAGGAGCCAAAAGAGAAAAGTTAAGAACATAAATAATGGCAAAAACAAATAATAATAAAAATAACACCAAGAATACAACTTAAAGGTGATAAAAAAATAGATCTGGGAAGATAGTCAATCTAAGATATGTCAAAACACCAATAAATTTATCTAAGCAATAATAATAATAATAATGATAATAATAATCTGAAAAATAAAATAAAAATAAGGACAAAAACATGAGTGTCAAATATTTTTTAAAAAGTATAAGATAAGTGTAATAGTAAAAATAATGATGCATATAAAACACACAAAAAATTTCATTTGTAAAAGCAATATAATAACCATATATGTGATTTAAAATTAAATATATAGAATACTGATTAGTATATCAAAATATTTGTGAATTGTCAAGTATAGTAAGAAAATTTGTAACACCCTGAATTCCATTTACAAGTAATTCATAGTACAACAGGATCTTTTACATCACAACAATGTTTATTACAGAGTTACACAGCGGAAATTAAATAAACTACAACATGAAATACAACTCTAATATCAGCAGTTTTAATCATGAATATAATCTTTATCATCAACCGTATTTAAGTCCTTACCAATCCAATCAAGCCCTGTACTGAAAATCTGTGGGCACGTCAGTTGCTTACAACCGGTGCAATGTTGTAAACAGCGATCATCTTTATGCTATATTATAATAAAATCTCTTACTTTAACAATCACAAATTTGAATGCATATAAAAAGTGTAAAGGGTGACTATCCTAAACATGTCAGTGTATGATATGACGTAATGCCTAATGCAGATGTTATACTACAATGACACTAATGCATACTTGTTCGGATTCTATGCATCTCATACTACATAGGTCCGAGGGCAAGCACCTACGTACTCCACATTGTAGGGTTAGATCCCTCACCATGCAGCCTACTACGATGACTACTACAAACTTTACACACTTTGCAAGTATTAGCTCTCGCCCTTATAATACTGGAGACAATTCCTTCTCCTGGATCATTATGTGGTCCTTACGTCTATCGTCCCGAAATACTGGGGATCGTCTCACACCACAGGTCATTCTGGAGCCTTTATTGCACAAGCATCCCATGAGCATCGCTCTCGTTCCGGAATACTGGAGATCGTTCCCACTCCGTGGATCATTCTGTGGCCCTTACGTCCATCGTCCCGGAATACTGGGGACCGTCTCTCTCCAAGGATAATTCTAGAGTCCATAATTCACGTTTGCACTCATTTCGTCATATCTCCAACTAGTGCCTATCCTTAAGTTTAAGTTATAGTTATTAAAAACTAAAGTTTAGCTTACCCGCCGGTCTTAAACAAAATACTGAGATAGTCAACCCATACTGGTTACTTCTCAAAATTCATTTTTCATTTTCAACATTTTGACGGTACCTGGGTCTCACTAAGTCTTTAGAATCAACATCTTTTCATGTTTAACAACTTGGGGTACTCAGCACCTTGTTGCTCATGTTCTCAATTTTCATGTATTCATATTTTATTCAAATTCTTTCATTCATTCTTATTTATTCATCCATAAGTACAATCTCAACCTATTCATTTTTACAATACACTTTTCATATTCATCAAAACTTTCTCAATACAAGTTAATTATGATTAAAACATAATCTCTTAAAAACTTTATCATTGAAAATTCATCTTATCATTTTCCTTTGATTTATTTTGAATCAATCTTAACATCTTTAATCATATATATATTTCTCTTGAGTTCACATCTCACCTAACAATGAATATGATCTTTATTTTCCCAAAAATATAACTTAAAACAGTGAGAAATATTCTCAATTACTTCATCTAAGTATCATTTGCAAAAATAGTAATTCAAAGTCAGAAAACTGCATTTCATGCTATTTGTAAAAAACATAAAAAATTATATACTTCACGAAACTTTGCGTTCTTTAGATCAAAATAACGTATATAAGTCTACTAAAACTTCTTAGTTATAAGTTTCCTTAAAATACTGTATCTATAACTCTGAATTCGTCGAAATATATAGTATGGTCGAAATACTGAAATACTGTCAATTGTAAAATTCATATAAAATTCAATTCTTCGTGAAAATTTGATTTCTTAGACTTTTCAGAAAGATTAACGATTCTAATACAATATCTTAGTTCTGACTTTTCTCAAATTATTTCATTTACCATGCTGAATTAATCAAAAACCGAAATGTGTACAGATTTCCAGAACCCAGTCAACTACTAACCAGTTCTAAGTTTAGAATGTATTAAAATAGTAAACGACCTCCAAATCTTATGAAATTTTAAAGGAATGTTCCTGACACATACAGGATGCTCTCAAAAAAGTTTTAGTTCTATATTCCAACTATTTTATTAGATACGATTTTCTGATGTGCAAACAAAATTTAAAATAGTAACTTTTCTTGGTATGAATTAGTAACTTCGTGTACAAACTTATGTCTAATTCATATAATGTATTACTATGCACCCAAACAATATTATTTCAACTTATATACAAGATAATCTTTTAATTAGCATGCATTTCATTTAAATATCATTATCACAAATTAACCGCTACTCATATGTATAAACAATTTCAGATATCAATTTTCCTACACTTGCATGATACTAAATTTTAGAAAGTTTAAGAAGTCACCCACCTTATTTGAAGAAAGAAAATAAACTCCTAGTAGATGACTCCTAGCTCCAAGAATGAAACCCCTTTCTTATCCTAGCAAGCATTTCTTCCTCCAAGCAAGAACTCAAATAACTCTCTTTTTCTTATTTTCTTTTCTTTTTTTTCCTCTCTTTCCTTTCATATCTTTTGTTTCTTTTGATTTTTTTGTGTAAGATTTCATGAAGAAAGATGGTGGTATTTATAGGGTTTGAGAAGAATCTTCTACTACTCAAATTAATTATTCAAATTCATAACCTACATAACCCCATTCACTAATTGCCCACTCACCATTACTACACAAACCCCCACCTCTTCTCAACACTTCATGAATTGGCCAACCCTTGGATTTTCCACATGTGCACACTTCTCATTTAGTTTGTTGTTATTTATTTGATTGTACATGTTGTTACATGACAAGTGTAGGATAAAAAATATTTATTAAAAATGTAGATTAACTAATGGGCTTTTCTTTTAAATAATTTTTCTAATGGGCTTTAAGATGATCTTTAGGCCTATGGGTTTTTATTAAAAATAAATAAACAAAATTAGAAGAAAAAGTGTGCATGACATCTTGGAAAATTTTAGAAATAAAATGCACATAAAATTTTACGTGCAATGCACATGTCAAATATTAAAAATTAATTTGAGAGAACGAAAAGCAGTCAATAATAAAAAAAACACGTATATTTAATAATGTTACAGATATTTCATGTAACGGAAAATATACGTAATCGACACGTATATTGAAAACACGTGCAATGTATGTAAAAGCACAAGAATTAAAATAAATATTTTGAGTTGGCTAAAAGTATGATTGAAATGAGTTTTGAGAAAACGGAAAACATATAAATAATCGGAATATAAAATACGTATGATATTTATATAAAAATACGTTACGAATATTACTCGTAACAGTACAAAATACACGTGCATAACACACGAGTGCAAAATTGTCATTACTCAATTTTGCGGGGTGTTACAAAATTAACTTAGGATATTATATATGCATATAAGTGTTTGGAATATTTGATAAAACAAACAATACTAGAAAAACTGTAAGTAGTTGTAGCATTAAAACAAGTATAATAATAGTAAATGAAATAATAACATAATATTGGAATAATATATAATATTAATTATATAGAAATAAATATGAATAATAAAAATCATATTATATAAGTAGCAAACAAGTATAAGATAAGCCAGGAAAAATGAAATAGTATGAAAGTACAAAAATACTAATATATGTAAAGGTAAAGTATACATCTATATATAAATATATATATATATATATATATATATATATATATATATATATATATATATATATATATATAATGATAACACTAAGATAGCGAAAACAGTTAATAGTAAACGGTGATGGTATAGGATAAAAATAATAATAATGATGAGGGTAAAGAACATGTTGTTGACATAGAAGTAAATATAGATGATAAAGTGGTTGAGTCAATGTGCATATAAGTATAATCATATTATAAATAATAAAGTTGAAGTAGTGTAGGCTAAGTTTCAAAATCTTATAAAATAGTATAAACTAGTACAAAAGAATTGAATAGTGGTAAGTGTTGCCGCTGATTTCGGTGTGGGGGCAATCAGATGAATTTGTGGGTTCGTGGGGAATCGAATGGGTCAAAACTGACCACTTCCACTGTTGTTTGTCTGGCTTCTCGCGGCTTTTGTTGACTTGCACAAAGTTCAAAACACCGGAGTTGATCCCGGTAACGAACCCTCCAATGCTCTTGTCAGTACTCAGAAAAGAATATGAAAGAGCTTTTGGTAGGCAAAGAGTGATCACCTTGTAACGGTAGGAGGTAGGGGATTTTTTATAGTCGCCGTGGGGATCTGTTTCGAGATAAGAACAAATTTCTAATCCCCGGTGTGACTGGATAGAAGTGGTTAGAACCACCTCTAGGGATAAGGGCGAATCAAGATTTCTCCATATCCTTTAGAACTGGCTCTTAATGGGTTGGGACCCGTACCTAGTTGAACAGATCCGTTTATGGGTTATTGGGCCATAGAGAAGAAATCTAGTTCCCATTTTGGACCCGTTTGTAGGTTGAGATTACCGTTTTGCCCCTGTAAACTTTAAGATTTGTGTCGGATTTGAACGGTTCTGATTTAATCCCATTTTAGCCATATCATGAGCCCCCCACTCCTAAAGCCTTTGGGGAGTAGTTTTGTTGTTTCAATGGCGTACAGGATCTTATCGAAGTTCTTAAAAGGGGATCGAATATCGTTCGAGGAGTAACGATGTTTTTCTGTGCTGGTAACATGCCCAAGATTGTTCTTTAGGCTTTTCTGGATTTTTTGCGATTTTTCTCGATATTTTAACTATTTTTCGAATCATTTATTCAATTTTGCAAAACAATGATTTATTTTTTCGAGTGCACTAATTAATTATTCTGACTAATAATTATTTATCCAGGGGCTCAAAAATATTTCCCCAAATTTATAATTATTTTTTAGAATTTTTAATTAATTTTCTTAAATTTTTAATCTTTTTTTTGCAATTTTAAATATATAATTTGAATAAATAAATAAAAAACAGATTTAATCACGATATTATCGACGTGGACGAATCTGGGACGTCCATCGCTCACTGGCACGAATATCTAAATGATCAGAGGGTGGATCAGCGCTTTGGTGACGTGGCTGAATCTGTGGCGTTCATCAGGCTTCAGCAAGAATTTCAAAGTGATCGGACGGCTCCTCTGATGCGAAGGCATTTTCTCTGCATGAGCAGCTCGGTGCCTCGGTTGCTCGGTGCCTCAGTAGCTCAGATTTCAGATCCGAGCGACGTGGCACAATCAGGGTTGTTTCATGAAGATCAGGCACGAATCACGAGGAATTGGTGATTTTTTTGCCAATACGCAGCTCGGTGCCTCAGTTGCTCGAATTTGGGTTACGAGCGACGTGGCACAATCAGGCCGTCTGATGAAGATCATGCGTGAATCATGAGGAATTGGTAATTTTCCGCCAATACGTAGCTCGGTGCCTCGGTTGCTCGGATTTTGATTCTGAGCGATGTGGCACAATCATGGCCGTCGGATGAAGATTAGGCGTGAATCACGAGGAATAGGTGATTTTTTGCCAATACGCAGCTCGGTGCCTCGGTTGCTCGGATTTGGGTTTCGAGTGATGTGGCACAATCATGGCCGTCTGATGAAGATCAGGCGCGAATCATGAGAAATTGGTGATTTTCGCCAATACGCAGCTTAGTACCTTGGTTGCTCGGATTTTGATTCCGAGCGACGTGGCATAATCATGGCCGTCTGATGAAGATCAGACGCGAATCACGAGAAAAGAGTGATTTTCCCCCAGTATGCAGCTCGGTGCCTCGGTTGCTCAGATTTTAGTGTCGAGTGATGTGGCACAATCATGGCCGTCTGATGAAGATCAGGCACGAATCATGAGAAAAGAGTGATTTTTCGCAACATGGAGAGATCTGAGCCGTTAGATGAAGATCAGGCGTGAATCACGAGAAATTAGTTGTTTTGCCCAATACGCAGCTCGGTTCCTCGGTTGCTCGGATTTGGGTTCCCAGCGATGTGGCGACATCTGAGCCGTTTGATGAAGATCAGGCACGAATCATGAGGAAAGAGTGATTTTTCGCCAAAACGCAGCCTAGTGCCTCGATTGCTCGGATTTTTGTTCAGAGCGACGTGGCACAATCATGGCCATCTGATGAAGATTAGGCGCGAATCACGAGAAAAAAGTGTTTTTTCGCAACGTGGCGAGATCTGAGCCGTTTGGTGAAGATCAGGAGCGAATCACGAGGGATTAGTTGTTTTTGCCCAATACACAGCTCGGTGCCTCGGTTGCTCGGATTTTGGTTCCGAGTGACGTGGCACAATCATGGCCGTCTGATGAAGATCAGGCGCGAATCATGAGAAAATTGTGATTTTTCGCAATGTGGCGAGATCTGAGCCGTTTGATGAAGATCAGGCGCGAACCACAAGAAAAGATTGATTTTTTGCCAATACGCAGCTCGGTGCCTCAGCTGCTCGGATTTTGGTTCTGAGCGACGTGGCACAATCATGGCCGTCTGATGAAGATCAAGTGCGAATCACAAGAAAAGAATGACTTTTGCAACATGGCGAGATCTGAGTCGTTTGATAAAGATCATGCGCGGATCACGAGGAATTAGTTGTTTTCCCCAATACGCAGCTCGGTGCCTCGGTTGGTCAGATTTGGGTTACGAGCGACGTGGTGACATATGAGCCGTCTAATTGAGATCAGGCGCGAATCACGAGGAATTACTTTTGCCTACTTAGATTCTGTCGCTTAGGCTTCTGATCGGCCTTTGTGGCGGCCCAAACTGTTTGTAAGCCCACCCGATTCCCCCTTTGTACTATACGTTTCTACTACTCTCCCTACTTCCCCATTCTTCACTTCTCACTTTTACTTTTCACTCTCTAAGCTGTTTCTTGCTCTCGAGTGGCGATGCCAGCAGTCGTGGCCAGGTGATCAACTTTCCGGCGAACTATTCCGACCGTAGCCGTCATGTCAAGGTAATTATATATCTTAACTCATATCTAAAAAGATGTCTAGAGTGACGTCGGGGAGTGAGACCTCCACCTCGGACCAAGACAGCGATCGACCCTTAGTGGTATCCTCGGCAGCGAGCAAGGGGAAAGAAGTAGCAAGGTCGGCGATCGCGGAGACGACCGTGGAGAGTGTGCGGGGTGCTGGCGCGTTAGGTCGGTTACTATCCACGCTATCGAACCTCGGGAAGGTAAGGGAGTACTCCGACGACCTTCTGTCCAAGGTGGTATACGGGAGGTCGCCACCTTCGTGGAGAATATTCCGGGGGATCCCTCTGAGGTCGACGATAGCCCCTCGGTTCTGACCGAGGCAGATCTTCAGTGTATCAGGAAGGGGTTCAGGATCCCAAAGGGGTACACCTTGCTCCTCCCCGGCCCAAGCTTCCGAGCGTGCTCTGAGACTTTGTCCGACACGTGCGTCTTCCCCTATGACACACTGAATCCGATCGACCCTAGTACACCTGAGGGGATCCTCTTCAGTGGGGATCTCAGTCCGATCGACCTTAGTACGCTTCGTCTATTTTTTTTTCCTTTCTTCACTATCGTTCTCTTCATGTGCTAACCTTCTTCGGTTTTTTTCTTTTTCAGAGGATCCTGGTATGGACTTCCGAGCTATGTTGGAGAAGCGAGGGGCGGGCGCGACAAAGGGACCGAATAATAAGAATAGGAAGAGGACGACGACGGGACCCTTGTCCGGCCGGGCTGCCAAGCCCCTTCAGTAGCGACACCAGTCGTGGACTTGGTCTTTGCCTCTCTTTCTGCTCCTCAAGCGGCCCTTCCCTTAACCGTGGCTTCCGACCCTTCTGCGGGGGCATTCTCCATCGGAGCTGTGCTAGCGCTCGAAGTGCCGCCCCTCACCGCCGAGGTCGAGGCCGAGGCTATCCTGACCGAGTAGCACAAGAAGCTCTTCATCCACGATTTGAAGGTGATGAAGCTCAACGGGTTCCTCGGCGATGCCGCAATGAGTATACAGGCCGTGCGCCACCTGCCGACCCCGAAGGACCGGGCGGCACTGAAGGCAGGAACCGTGGGCGACGACGCACTAGAGATCACCTGGGCCACGATGTCGATAAGTATCCTTGTTGTGCTCTTCGTTATTTCAAAATTAGTTATTTTTGATACTCACGTCTTTTTTCCTTTGGCTTTCAGATCACATGTCACTTTAGTCACCTGCTGGAGCAATTCGCCAAGCAGTAGAAGGAACTGAAGACGACGAGAGACAAGGACCGGGCCGAGCGAGCTAAGGCCGTGAAGATATACGAGGCCAAGCAATGGCTCTCGGAGTCCCGAGCCGTTCAGATCGGTGTTCTGGAGGCAGCACTAGCCAAGGTGAACGAATGCATTGCTGCTGAAGCAGCAAGGGTGGATGAGGAGAAGGCCAGAGCCAAGCGGGAGAGAGAGAAGGCCTTGAAGGCTTCGGAGGAGATGCAAAAGGAGCAGGAGGTAGCGGTGGCTAAAGCAACGAAGGCTTTCCAAGGCTAGGCGGAGGCCCATATGCTCACCAATATGGAGGAGTCCTACGCCCGAGCGCTCAAGCACGTCGCCGCTTGCATCCCTAACTTCGAGAGCTCGGGGTATAACCTATATGCCCCCCTTGAAGGCGAGGAGATTATGGCCATAGCCGGAGCCGAGGTCGAGGGAGAAGGAACCTATATGCCCCCCTTGAAGGCGAGGAGATTGTGGCCGTAGCCGGAGCCGAGGTCGAGGGAGAAAGAGAAGGAGACGAAGAGGATATGGCGGTGGTGGCGAATCCGGAGAGGGATCTTGTGACGGTGTCGAGCGAGAGTGCGGAGCAGCACCTCGAGGTGGCTCCTTGACTTTGTTTTCGTTTATGTTTTCATTTTGTATCGCCTTGTAGCGGACTGGCCACCGCATTTTGTATTCCTTAACTTTAATGAAATGAAAATTTTTGACTCAGTGTTGTACTTGTGTCCGAGCTGTCCCTTGGGAGCTTTGTTTAAACTTAGTATCTTTATGTTCTGGCCTTTTCAGATTGCCGAAGCAACTCAAATTGTTGAAGTGTCTCAGATGGCCGAAGTATCACACCTCTGGTCTTGGCTAGGGGTCGCGAGGTTAAGCCTCGCTTGGACTCAAGAAAGGCTTTTCAAATCCGAGTCGGAGCTAAACCATTTTAAGCTAACGTTGGCTCGCCGAGACTCCGAGCTGAAACGCCTAGAGGAGCAGGCTCATGAAGCACCGCCCGAAGGGAAGGTTACGTGTCCCTCGATGGCCTTCAGCCAAGGCCTGAGAATCAAGTACCTTCATCGGTCTCTGTTCGATGTCAGGGCTGAGCGATAGGAGTTAAAGATTGTCGTGCCCGAAAAGAGCTTCGAAACGGCGCACCTTCGGAGGGCTATTTTCGAGGCTTCTCATGGGGGCAGCACTAGTCGAATGCCTCGCCTAAAGATCAAAGATACGGACGACTCGCTGAAGGAACGGGTCGTGGAGCTAGAGGCAGAGAACCATCGGTTACGACGATTGTCTGAGGGAAGCAATGTCAGAACTACTTCCTACCCCCGAGGTGAATACTCTCAAGGAAGGTCGTTCCACGAGTTGGCACTACGCTCGCCCCCCGTCTTGAGGCACCCCGGGAACGCACAGAGCGGAGCTGCTGGCTCGTCGAGCGAAGCATCTATTGGGGTGACACTTAGGCTCTTAGGTGCCGAAGACGCGACTCGGCTCGCTGGTTTGGAGACCTCTGTGGAAGTAAGGCCACAGCAACACGGCGCTCGCCGACCCCGGTTATCTCTTAATAGAAGTGTCCCACTCCCTAGGAGGGGTTAGGGTAGACTTTGTAATTTGGTAGTCTTTGTTCTACATGAGTCTTGTATCTCGGTGTAAAGATGAGTTGTTGATCTATAATCAGACTTGTACCTCAAATTTTTTTAATAATATGCTTCGAGCTTCTTGAACTTGTGTGTGTTTTGCTAACGTTAGCCAGTGTCAACAGTTGTAAAAGCATATTCCGAATGGTGAGCTATTTTGTACTTGCCCGTTTGCAAGTTACAAAAATTGCATCGAACTAAGCATTAGACTCTAAACTTATCGTTTAGAGAATATCAACAGCTGTGGGAGCAATTCCAAATGGTGAACCGCTTCGTACTCGCTTAGAAGCAAGTAGTTAAAGCAGAATTGAGCCATGTGTTGGACTCCGAGCTTGTCGTTTAGAGAATATCAACAGCTGTGGGAGCAATTCTGAATGGTGAACCGCTTCGTACTCGCTTAGAAGCAAGTAGTTAAAGCGGAATCGAACCAAGTGTTGGACTCCGAGCTTGTCGTTTAGAGAATATCAACAGTTATGGGAGCAATTCCGAATGGTGAACCGCTTCGTACTCGCTTAGAAGCAAGTAGTTAAAGCAGAATCGAACCAAGTGTTGGACTCCGAGCTTGTTGTTTTTAGAGAGTTTCGCGCATCTCAAAGCAAACCAACTAGATTATTATAAACAAAGAATTCCCAGGAAGTAACTCGCCTTTATTAAAAGATGACTTGAGTGGCTGCTTCTGAGTTGCAAGCCACTCTTACATTTTGAAAAGAAAAATAACAAGGTAGATAAAAACACCAAATAGGAACTGCTCGACTCAGGAGTTGCTTGAAGTTGCTTGGAGCGGTGTTGCAAAACCCTCTTGGTACTTCATCAAGTGGTCAGCATTCCAAGTCCTCGGTATTCTCCTGCCCCTCGGGTCTTCGAGTTGATACGCACCTGGGCGAATAACTCTGAAAACCCTATATGGACCTTCCCAGTTGGGCGTTAGCTTGTCCTTCTTACTTGGAAGAGAGATTGACAACTTCCAGAGCACTAGGTCCCCCTCTTTAAGATTAGTGGGACGGACCTTCTTATTGTAAGACTGGGTTATCCTACGTCGGTAAGTCTCCTGTCGGATGGAAGCCCTTTCGCAGATTTCATCGATGAGGTCCAAACTGTTGCGAAGCTGGTTCGCATTCTACTCTTCATTGTAGGCGATCAATCGAGGCGAAGGTAGGCCGACCTCTAGGGGGATGATGGCTTCAGAGCCATAAGTGAGATTAAAGGGGGACTCTTCTGTTGGAGTTCTCTTGGCGGTGCGATAGCTCCATAGCACGTTGGGAAGTTGTTCGACCCATAACCCTTTGGTGGATTTACCGAGACTCTTCCTTAGGCCGGAGAGTATTTGTCAATTAGCATTCTCTGCTTGGCCGTTGGATTGAGGGTGGAATATTAAGGAAAATCGCTGTTGGATGCCGAGGTCGGTGCAGAAGTCGCGAAAGGTTACCCCTGCAAACTGGATTCCATTGTCGGTTACGAGGATACAAGGTACGCCGAACCGACAAATAATGTTATTCCAGAAGAATTTCTGAACCTTGTTCTCCGTGATCGTTGCGAGGGGCTCGGCCTTGATCCACTTGGAGAAATAATCTATTGCCATGACGAGGAACTTCAGTTGGCCTGGTGCTTGGGGAAACGGTCCGAGCAGGTCCATCCCCCACATTGTGAAAGGGATCAGACTGGCTAAGGAGGCGAGCTGGGCTTGTGGTAGGCGACGGATCGGAGAAAATCTTTGGCAGGATCCGCATTGGCGGACGTACTGTTCAGAGTCACTCAGAAGTGTGGGCCAAAAGTAGCCGTAATTTAAAATTTTACGGGCTAGGGATCTTGCTCCAAGTGTGCGCCACACATCCCGTCATGAGCCTCTTTCAGGGCATATGTGCTTCTTCGAGTGAGAGACATTTGAGGTAGGGTCTGCCATCCATCTGAGTATAGGAGCGTTTGTACATGACTCCTTCAATGAGTGTGTACCGCTCGGCGCTGCCCCTTGCTCTTCTTGCCTCTCTGGGGTCAGTTAGAAGAACTCTGTCTCTGAGGTATTCGAGTAGGGGTTTCATCCAGTTCTCCCCAAGTGTTAGGGGTAGGGCTTCCATTGGTTCCGGGTCGCCATCCTTGATGTTAGGTCGCAGGAGGATCTCTATCAAGACGGTCCGCTCCAGACCTTGGAAGGAAGAGGAGGCGAGCTTCGAGACACTACAAAAGATACTCGATTTACCGGTGTTTTTTTGCGTCTTTGCCGGCTTTTTTTACGCCGGTGAAACCTGCACCGGCGTTTATAATAGCGCCGGTCCAAATGCCGCCGAAGCGAGCGTCGCGGAAAGGAAGGGGTCTACACTGGCGGTTTTACTGGACGCCGGTAAATATTACAACTACACCGGCGGTCAGAAAACGCCGGAGTATGGGGGCCTCTGAGTGCCGTTCTTTTACCCCAATATACATTCACCGGCGGCCATCAACCGCCGGTATTTATCTATTCACCGGCATTTCTATAAACGCCGGTGTAGAATGAAAGTATACCGGCGGTCATAGACCGCCGGTGTATGTGCGTTTATGAGTGCCCGGTTTTCCCTACTTACAAGCACCGGCGTGACCAAAAAACGCGGTGTAGTTAGGTTCACCGGCATTTTATAAAACGCCGGTGTTTCTTGGTGCCGTTACAGCTAGCGACATACACCGACGTGTGTGGGAACGCCGGTATATCGCACACTGTAACTAATTCATTAGATAGACCGGCGTTTTATAAAATGCCAGTCTAGCTATGTCCGTTTGTTTTTCATGCTCCGGTTTTTCGTTCGATTTCAATTCACAGTTTCATTTACAAAATCTGTAAACTAATTCACAACTGATTCAACCAATTTCGTTGCATATTACTGCGCAAATCACAACCAAACAAAAGAATAATTAAAAATAATAAAGTTTCACACGTGTCATATCAACGTCCAAATTCACCGCAAAATTAACAGTGTCATAATTAACAAATTAATATAGTGACGAACACCCCAAATATCCAAACAAACCAGTCTGACAAATATCCCAAATATCCCAAATTAATAGTCTGACATAACTCTCATAAAAAAAAAACAGTCTGACATAACAAC
The DNA here is from genome assembly GCA_017893485.1 of Hemerocallis citrina. Classification (NCBI taxonomy): domain Eukaryota; kingdom Viridiplantae; phylum Streptophyta; class Magnoliopsida; order Asparagales; family Asphodelaceae; genus Hemerocallis; species Hemerocallis citrina. The sequence goes on along the minus strand of CM030364.1, from coordinate 131,625,202 downwards.
AGCAAGGAGGACATAAGAACAACAACCATACAGCAAGGAGGACATAAGAACAGCAAGGAGGACCGCAGATTCATAACCCTCGAGTAGCTTCAGTTCTGATCATCAGAATTTCCTTCATCTGGGCGACCGCTCTGTAAAAAAAAACAATAGTTTAATTCAACAGTAGACCACAATACAGAATATACATATTTTTTGAACTTGCAAAAAGATCTACCTGTATCTTAAATTATAAGATCAAAGTGCCAATTGCAAATGGAATTGTTAATGATATATAGAGAGGTAAAATAATTACATTGCAATGCTAAAAATATAGTACTTAATTTTGTTTTTAAATTTATCTAAAACAACAAAACAAATGAAAATTCAGTATCTAACTTGAAACCTTAATATTCTCCTCTGATTGGGAATATCCACTATCTAAAACAGTAAAACAAATGAAAATTCAGTATATAAGCATGTCTTTCATGGATTGTTCAGACAATCCATGAAACTGTCATCGTGGAAGGAAACCAAATATAAGAAAAATAAGAAAAATAAGATAGGGCTCATATCAAGTGTATTTTTAGGGAACTGTCATCGTGGAAGGAAACCAAATATAGAAGCCAGAAATGAAAACAGAAAGAAGAATGGTAAAGACTTTGGATACACCAGGCTAACATAGCGGCATTTTTCTCATCTCTCTCTCATCCCTTGTTTCCCTTCAGCACACGAACACAAAGAGACATCAGCAACAACAGCAAGAGCGACAAGAACAACAATAATAATAAATTATTATGAACAAGATGTCTCTATATGGGTTTCCAGATCTCCACTCGAGCCCTCTCTTTCTAATCACAGCCCAATTAAGAACATAGACAACAGCCACTAAACAATCCAATCACAGCCCAATCAAAATTTGCCAAAGATGGCAATCAGCTTCATTAACAGTATCTGAAAATGAAAATATCCATTATCTGAGCATATATGTTGCTCTACTAATTCTTTAGCCCAACTAAATCTAAAACCCAATTGTTGTGCATATTCGGAGGATTTTGGCATACAGCTATAGCATCCTCAGTTCACAATGAACCCATTTTGGTTAAAAAAACATGCCAAGCTGACAATCAGATGCATGAAATCAGCTTCATTAACAGTAAAAGAAGATGAGGATGCTAGCAGCATACTTAGTTTGGAAGTGAACCCATTTTTTGTTAAAAAATCATGCCAAAGATGGCAATCAGCTTCATTAACAGTATCTGAAAATGAAAATTTCCATTATCTGAGCATATATGTTGCTCTATTAATTCGATTGCCCAACTAAATCTAAAACCCAATTGTTGTACATATCCGGAGGATTTTGGCATACAGCTATACCATCCTCAGTTCACAGTGAACCCATTTTGGTCAAAAAAACATGCCAAGCTGACAATCAGATGCATGAAATAAGCTTCATTAACAGTAAAAGAAGACGAGGATGCTAGCAGCATACTTAGTTTGGAAGTGAACCCATTTTTTGTTAAAAAATCATGACAAAGATGGCAATCAGCTTCATTAACAGTATCTGAAAATGAAAATTTCCATTATCTGAGCATATATGTTGCTCTATTAATTCGACTGCCCAACTAAATCTAAAACCCAATTGTTGTACATATCCGGAGGATTTTGGCATACAGCTATACCATCCTCAGTTCACAGTGAACCCATTTTGGTCAAAAAAACATGCCAAGCTGACAATCAGATGCATGAAATAAGCTTCATTAACAGTAAAAGAAGATGAGGATGCTAGCAGCATACTTAGTTTGGAAGTGAACCCATTTTTTGTTTAAAAATCATGCCAAAGATGGCAATCAGCTTCATTAACAGTATCTGAAAATGAAAATTTCCATTATCTGAGCATATATGTTGCTCTATTAATTCTTTAGCCCAACTAAATCTAAAACCCAATTGTTGTACATATCCGGAGGATTTTGGCATACGTACCTATAGCATCCTCAGTTCACAGTGAACCCATTTTGGTAAAAAAAACATGCCAAGATGACAATCAGATGCTTGAGATAAGCTTCATTAACAGTAAAAAAAAATGAGGATGCTAGCAGCATACTTAGTTTGGAAGTGTACCCATTTATTGTTAAAAAATCATGCCAAAGATGGCAATCAGCTTCATTAATAGTATCTGAAAATGAAAACATCCATTATCTGAGCATTTATGTTGCTCTATTAATTCGACTACCCAACTAAATCTAAAACCCAATTGTTGTACATATCCGGAGAATTTTAGCATACAGCTATACCATCCTCAGTTCACAGTGAACCCATTTTGGTCAAAAAAACATGCCAAGATGACAATCAGATGCATGAAATAAGCTTCATTAACAGTAAAAGAAGATGAGGATGCTAGCAGCATACTCAGTTTGGAAGTGAACCCATTTTATGTTAAAAAATCATGCCTAAGATGGCAATCAGCTTCTCTAACAGTATCTGAAAATGAAAATATCCATTATCTGAGCATATATATTGCTCTACTAATTCTTTAGCCCAACTAAATCTAAAACCCAATTGTTGTACATATCCGGAGGATTTTGGCATACGTACCTATAGCATCCTCAGTTCACTGTGAACCCATTTTGGTCAAAAAAACATGCTAAGATGACAATCAGATGCATGAGATAAGCTTCATTAATTAACAGTAAAAGAAAATGAGGATGCTAGCAGCATACTTAGTTTGGAAGTGTACCCATTTTTTGTTAAAAAATCATGCCTAAGATGGCAATCAGGTTCTCTAACAGTATCTGAAAATGAAAATATCCATTATCTGAGCATATATGTTGCTCTACTAATTCTTTAGCCCAACTAAATCTAAAACCCAATTGCTGTACATATCCGGAGGATTTTGGCATACGTACCTATAGCATCCTCAGTTCACAGTGAACCCATTTTGGTCAAAAAAACATGCCAAGCTGACAATCAGATGCATGAAATAAGCTTCATTAACAGTAAAAGAAGATGAGGATGCTAGCAGCATACTTAGTTTGGAAGTGAACCCATTTTTTGTTAAAAAATCATGCCAAAGATGGCAATTAGCTTCATTAACAGTATCTGAAAATGGAAATTTCCATTATCTGAGTATATATGTTGCTCTACTAATTCAGTTAACCCATTTTGGTCAAAAAGATGTGCCAAGAAGATAATCAGATGCATGAAATAAGCTTCTTTAACAGTAAAAGAAAATGAAATTTTCCAGCATATAATCATTTATGTTTCTCTATTAATTCTTCATTGATGTTTGTGGCTCCAAAACAAATTTTGATTGGGCTTTGAATGGAGATTGTAGTCATAGATCAATTCTTCATTGAAGAAAAATACGAATAGGGCTACACTCATCGTGGAAGGAAACCAAATATAGAAGCCAGAAAGAGGAATGGTAGAGAATGAGGATACACCAGGCTAACATAGTGGCATTTTCCTCATCTCTCTCTCATCCCTTCTTTCCCTTCAGCACACGAACACATAGAGACATCAGCAACAACAGCAAGAGCGACAAGAACAACAATAATAATAAATTATTATGAACAAGATGTCTCTATATGGCTTTCCAGATCTCCACTCCAACTCGTCTCTTTCTAATCACAGCCCAATTAAGAACAATTGTTCACAGTCACTGTTAAAGAAACATATATGCTCAGATAATGGAAATTTTCATTTTCAGATACTGTTAAAGAAGCTGATTTCATGCATTTGATTGCCATCTTTGGCATGATTTTTTAACCAAAATGGGTTCACTGTGAACTGAGGATGCTATAGCTGTATGCCAAAATCCTTCGGATATGTACAACAATTGGGTTTTAGATTTAGTTGGCTAAAGAATTAGTAGAGCAACATATATGCTCAGATTATGGATATTTTCATTTTCAGATACTGTTAGAGAACCTGATTGCCATCTTTGGCATGATTTTTTAACAAAAATGGGTTCACTTCCAAACTAAGTATGCTGCTAGCATACCAAAATCCTCCAAATCAGTACACAAGGAATTGCCTAATCTGATGTAAATACCTGACCGATCGCCGAATTCCAGTAGTGCACAAGGAATTGCCAATCTGAAGGCTCCACGTTTTCTGGCACATCCCTTGCATTCTCCGCCTCTGAAAGGTCTTTGTCAAAATACCTCGCCTTCAAGTCACTCTTGTAGTCCTCCACTTTTTGGAGAGTGACTTTTCAACCCAAGGCGTAAGGGAGTCGGCGAACGAGAAGTATTGCTGCAAAATTTATTACCCATCACTAAAAATACATATTTCAATAATATATTTGCGCCTACCAATTATTTATTTTAGATGGGAAATAGCTTGATTGTCGTAATAGCAGTGGCCTTTGTCGTGGTTGGCACCTTCAGCCAACTCTCGTATGACAAAGGAATTATCCGGGGGTTCCTTGATATAACCCCGATAAAGGAAGAAAATTTGCTGGCATTATCGCCAACCGGTTGCCCGACCCCATTTACCTCCACCACAATCCTTTCGTCATTCTTAAGCCTCCAAATAGGATGTGGTAGTCGTGTGACTTTAGACCCTGAAGCCTCTTCTCTTTAAAATTGACACATCTTGCTATGTTAGAAGAATAACCATCAGGAACTTTAAGTTCCAGTAGTACTTTGCAAAACAATTCCAACTCCGATTTTGACATTGAATAGATTGCAGGAGGTAGGAGTACTTTCCCGTTCGGTAATTCTTCTGGGTGCAACTCATGTCGGATGCCCATTGACTTCAAATCAAGTCAGGCTCTTGAGATTGTCCTTTGTCTTCCGGTCATCTCCCATAACTGTTCCTATACAATTTTCACCAATATTTTTTCCGATATGCATCACATCTAAATTATGTCGCAATAAGTTGAATTCCCAATACGGCAACTTGAAGAAAATACTCTTCTTTTTCCATGCACCTAAACTCGTCATGTTTTGATCCTCATCTTCGCCACATAGATCGGTCTCCTCACCTTGCTCCGGCCTTGCCCTTTTCTTGCCCTTTGTCCTGACTTCTGGTTCTTTTCCATATTTGAATTGATGACCATCTACCTGCCTCAAAATATCTGAACCAGAAGAAGATCCAGGAGCATGTTCCTACTCGTCGGTACAATCAAATGTCGCTGTCTCTGCCCGAAATATATGTGTGTCAGGCAACCATCTCCTATGACCCATATAGCAAAACTTTCTGCCATTGTACAACCACCATGAACTAGTTTGGTCAGCACAACATGGACATGCATAACGTCCTTTAGTACTATATCCAGATAAATTTGCATATGCTGAAAAATCATTGATTGTCCAAGACAACACGGCCCGAAGAGAAAATGTTTCTTTAGCCACAGCATCATAGGTTGGAACACCCACCCACAATTTCTGAAGTTCATCTATTAACGGTTGTAGGTACACATCTATATCATTTCCAGGACCTTTCGGTCCAGGAACTATCATGGATAAAATAAATGAGGACTGCTTCATGCATTTCCAAGGTGGCAAATTGTATGGTATTAACACAACCGGCCATATGCTGTATGTACTACTCATTTGCCTGAAAGGGTTGAAACCATCACTAGCTAGTCCAAGTCTCACATTCCGAGGATCTTCCGCTAAATCAGGATATCTTTCATCAAATTTTTTCCAAGATTGAGAATCAGCAGGATGTCTAAGAATCCCATCATTAGTGCGACCTTCAGCATGCCATTTCATATCAGAAGAAGTTTTCGTAGACATAAACAACCTTTGTAGCCTAGGAATCAGAGGAAAGTAACACAGTATTTTGGCAGGCTTCTTTTTCCTACTTCGCTTAGTAGATCCACTGGCTCCCTCGTCTTGATTTGGTCTTTCTATCCATTTCGAAGAACCACACACTTCGCAATTCTCCAGACTTTCCTTACCACTCGTGAAAAGCATACAGTCATTTGGACATGCTGCTATCTTCTCATACCCTAGATCGAAAGAACTTAGAAATTTTTTGATTTTATAGGCTGAGTTTGGAATACAGATTTCAGGAAATGCTTCATTCAACAATTCAAGTAGCATAGTAAAGGACTTAGCAGACCACCCGTTTAAACATTTAATCTGAAATAGTCTGACAATGAATGAGAATTTAGAGAATTTGGTGCAATCGCGGCACAACGGAGTATTAGCATCTTCAAGTAACTTAGCGAAGGATTCTTGCTGCTTATTATTTTCAGGGGCGGGGCCAGGCATTTCCTCGTCCACCCCACCACCAATGTGTGATGTTTCTGTTGACTCATTGTGAACTTGGGTTGTTGGGTTATTGGTGTGAAAAGGAACATTATGAATCCCCATGACATCTTGCAACAAAGCATGCATCTCATCGGAAATGCTTAAGTCTTCGTTCACTAAGGGCTCATCTTCATTTTCTAATATAACTGGACGAACAGGAGCTGACGTATGATCCTCTCCATGACAAAACCACTTTGTGTACCCTTGAAGAAAACCATTGACAACCAAGTGTGTATGTACTACGTCACATGTCCTCAAATTACAATTTGTACACCGGAGGCATGGACAAAGGATTAGGTTGGGATCACGGGAATGTCGTTTGGCAAAGATAATAAAATCTTTAATACCATCACGGTACTCCTTGGATAATCGTGGTTTACTAATCCAACTTCTATCCATGATAACAATAGCACACAATCTGAAATTAAAATTTGATATATTAAATAGTAATAAGAGTAAAAGGCATTTTGTATATTAAATTTCACCTTTTTGAAAACCATCCCTAGCTGCAAATAAATAAACGATATAATCTTTAACTGTAAAATAAAGAAATTGTGGTTCCAAAAAATGTACAAAAAAAAATTAAATCTTAACACAATCTACTCTATTCACATAACCCTAAACTACCTTTTGTGGAAATTATCACAACCACCTTAGTGGTATCTTATCGCACACCCTGTGTTCGAGTGTAATATCAATTAGACTATAGTCTTCCCTGTATTTGGCTTTCCGTTCATGGAGATGATGATGGTAAAGGGTATTTTGCTGAGGAAGAGGAATCGGACGAATAATGAGCGCGTCGTGCTGTAACTACGGTAACAAGAAGATCTGATGACTCATGAACTATTCTGTTTATGGCTACTAATAATCACTTACTTATCTCATAATAATAATAATAATAATAATAATAATAATAATAATAATACTAAACAAAAGAAACTAATATGGCTACTAATAAGTTTTTCTAAAATAATTCTTCATCCCAACTAAATCATTGATGTTTGTAGCGCCAAAAGAAACCAGCACAAGGTTTGTTCAGCCTAATTCTTGTACAGATTTGGAAGATTTTGGTAAAAAACATGCCAAGATGCCAATCAGATGCATGAAATCAGCTTCATTAACAGTAAAAGAAAAATGATAATGTCCAGTATGTAAGCATATATTTTTCACAGTGAACCCATTGTTGTACATATCCGGAGGATTTTGGCATATAGCTATAGCATCCTCAGTTCACAGCGAACCCATTTTGGTAAAAAAAAATGCCAAGATGACAATCAGATGCATGGGATAAGCTTCATTAACAGTAAAAGAAAATGAGGATGCTAGCAGCATACTTAGTTTGGAAGTGTACCCATTTTTTGTTAAAAAATCATGCCTAGGATGGCAATCAGGTTCTCTAACAGTATCTGAAAATGAAAATATCCATTATCTGAGCATATATGTTGCTCTACTAATTCTTTAGCCCAACTAAATCAAAAACCCGATTGCTGTACATATCCGGAGGATTTTGGCATACGTAGCTATAGCATCCTCAGTTCACAGTGAACCCATTTTGGTCAAAAAAACATGCCAAGCTGACAATCATATGCATGAAATAAGCTTTATTAACAGTAAAAGAAAATGAGGATTCTAGCAGCATACTTAGTTTGGAAGTGTACCCATTTATTGTTAAAAAATCATGCCAAAGATGGCAATCAGCTTCATTAACAGTATCTGAAAATGAAAATTTTCATTATCTGAGCATATATGTTGCTCTACTAATTCTTTAGCCCAACTAAATCTAAAACCCAATTGTTGTACATATCCGGAGGATTTTGGCATACATACCTATAGCATCCTCAGTTCACAGTGAACCCATTTTGGTCAAAAAAACATGCCAAGATGACAATCAGATGCATGAGATAAGCTTCATTAACAGTAAAAGAAAATGAGGATGCTGGCAGCATACTTAGTTTGGAAGTGTAGCCATTTTATGTTAAAAAATCATGCCAAAGATGGCAACCAGCTTCATTAACAGTATCTGAAAATTAAAATATTCATTATCTGAGCATATATGTTGCTCTACTGATTCTTTAACCCAACTAAATCTAAAACCCAATTGTTGTACATATCCGGAGGATTTTGGCATACGTACCTATAGCATCCTCAGTTCACAGTGAACCCATTTTGGTAAAAAAAACATGCCAAGATGACAATCAGATGCATGAAATAAGCTTCATTAACAGTAAAAGAAGATGAGGATGCTAGCAGCATACTTAGTTTGGAAGTGAACCCATTTTATGTTAAAAAATCATGCCTAAGATGGCAATCAGCTTCTCTAACAGTATCTGAAAATGAAAATATCCATTATATGAGCATATATGTTGCTCTACTAATTCTTTAGCCCAACTAAATCTAAAACCCAATTGTTGTACATATCCGGAGGATTTTGGCATACGTACCTATAGCATCCTCAGTTCACAGTGAACCCATTTTGGTCAAAAAAACATGCCAAGATGACAATCAGATGCATGAAATAAGCTTCATTAACAGTAAAAGAAAATGAGGATGCTAGCAGCATACTTAGTTTGGAAGTGTACCCATTTTTTGTTAAAAAATCATGCCAAAGATGGCAATCAGCTTCATTAACAGTATCTGAAAATGAAAATTTCCATTATCTGAGCATATATGTTGCTCTACTAATTCTTTAGCCCAACTAAATCTAAAACCCAATTATTGTACATATCTGGAGGATTTTGGCATACAGCTATACCATCCTCAGTTCACAGTGAACCCATTTTGGTCAAAAAAACATGCCAAGATGACAATCAGATGCATGAAATAAGCTTCATTAACAGTAAAAGAAGATGAAAATTTCCAGTATCTAAGCATATATTTTTCTATTAATTCTTCGTCCCAACTAGACCATTCATGTTAAGGAAATCAAGATGCATAATCTGAAAAAACATGCTAAGTTTGAAAAATAAGGGAAATCAAGAGATGATACCGAAGAGAGAGAGAGAGAGCGGGGCGAGGAGCACGGGGGCGTAGGAGATAGAGAGAGAGCGGGGCGACACGGTAGTTTCCGATCACCGATTCACCTCCAAATAGAGAGAGGGAGGAGGGAAATCGAAAATGACGAAGGGAAGAAGGGACGATTACGAAAGGTCGAAGGCTGTCGAAGAGGACGAAGCGGCGGAGGCAAACGGGCTGGAAGTAGAGCGAGGAAGGAGGGAAAACGAAGGCGCCCCCCCCCCCCCTTTTTTTGGGGTTTGGGAAAATGGCGAGCGAAAGATTAGGGTTCGCGGGATTTATCGCAGCTTATTCACCGGCGTTTTAATTAGACACACCGGTGAATGTATCGGTATATTCACCGGCGTTTATTATTAAAACACCGGTGAATAATACACTTCACCGACATTTTTAAATAAAACGCCGGTGAATACGAAGATTGCCCGGCGGTTTAAAGCGACCGCCGGTGTATAACCTTCCCATCTGGCGCCCCATTCCTATTCGCTCCCTACCCCGGCGCTACTAATAAAATGCCGGAGAATATTCGCCAGTAAATCGAGTATCTTTTGTAGTGAGAGGGCATTCGCCTGTGAATTTTCCTCCCGGAGGACTCACTAGAGTTGAGCATCTTCAAATAAGGCTAGTAGCCCCTTAACCTTCTCCATGTACTTGGCCATGCGCTTGTCTCTTGCTTCGTACTCCCCAGACACTTGGTTCACGACGAGCTGTGAATCACTAAAGACCTTGACACGTTTGGCCCCTGCTTTGCAGGCCATGCAGAGCCCTGCTATAAGGACCTCGTATTTAGCCTCGTTGTTCGATGCACAGAAGCTTATACGGAGGGAGTATTGCAGAACGAAACAGTCTGGGCCGGTCAAGATGACCCCTGCCCTACTTCCATCGGCGCACGAGGATCCATCAACATACACGGTCCAGGCCTGGGGTTCTTCAACCAATTCAAAGGGGTCGGAATGATGCTCTCCACGATGAACTTTGCTACGGCTTGTGCCTTGATAGAGGTTCGGGGTTGGTAGTTGATGTCATGCTGACTCCGCTCTATGGACCATTTCATTAGACGCCCCAATGTCTCGGGCTTATGGAGAATTTGCTTCAGCGACTGGTCGGTGAGGACGACCATCGTGTGGGACTGAAAATATGGGGAAGTTTCTTTGCCGCCATGATCAATGCGTATGCCATCTTTTCTACCTTCAGGTAGCGGAGTTCTGCATCCCTAAGAACCTTACTCACGTAGTAGATGCGGTGTTGCATCTTATCCTCCTCTGTTACCAGGACGACACTAAGGGTCTGCTCTGAAGTTCCCAGGTATATGTAGAGGGTTTCGCCAGGCTTTGGCTTGCTCAAGAGTGGGGTGTTTACCTGGTAAGCCTTCAGTTGATTGAAAGACTCTTTCTGTTGTTGCCCCCACTCAAAGCCTTTCGCTCCTCTTAGGGCTTTGAAGAATAGGAGGCATTTCTCCCCTAACTTGGAGAGAAAGTGCCCCATAGCTGCGAGGCGTCCTGTGAGCCTCTGCACTTCTTTCACATTGGAGGGTGGGGCCATATAGAGTATGGCTTTAATCTTCTCAGGATTGGCTTGTATGCCCCTCTGGCTCACCATGAATCTGAGGAATTTCCCGGACTAGATGCCGAAGGCGCACTTGCTCAGGTTCAATCTTAACACCCCGAAGGCTTCCTGGAGGGCACGGACATGCTCCTGCCCGCTGACGCTTTTGACCAACATGTCGTCCACATAGACTTCCATGTTACGGCCTATTTGGTATCAAAGACCTTGTTAACAAGGAGCTGGTACGTGTCTCCGGCGTTCTTCAGCCCGAAGGGCATGACCTGGTAGCAGTACAGTCCTTGATCGGTTACGAACGAGGTCTTAGGAATGTCGGGAGGGAAGTTGTACCCCGAGAAGGCATCCATGAAGCTGAGGAGCTCATGGACGGAGGTCGCATCGATTAGAGCATTGATGCTCGAGAGGGGGAATGGGTCCTTCGGACACAGTTTGTTGAGGACAGTGAAGTTGATGCATATTCTCCAGCTCCCGTTGGACTTTTTAACCATTAACACATTGGATAGCCATTCGGGGTAGTTCACCTCCTGGGTGAACCGAGCGTTCAAGAGCTTCTCGACCTCTTCTTTGATCGCTTGCTGGAGCTTGGGAGCGAATTTTTGTAGCTTCTGCTGGATGAGTTTGACTTCTAGGGTAAGGCTGAGGTGGTGCATCAGGAGCTCCTTTGAGATTCCGGGCATGTCAGGTGTGGTCCAGGCGAAAAGATCGCAGTTCTCCCTTATACTTTGGGAGATGTCTTCTTTGATAGAGGGGGAAAGGGCCTTGCTGATCTGGAATGTCATGGTGGCATCTCCTTCGGAGAAGGCAACTTCTTCTAGCTCATCCACCGGCTCAGAGATGGTCTGGGTACTTCCTTGTGGGAGTTCGAGGGCTTCAAGGGAGAGGACCGGCCCTCCCATCGAGGTCATATAACATTTACGGGCCACCTCCTGGCTCCCTCTTACTTCTCCTACTCCTGCCGGGGTGGGGAACTTCGTTTTCATATGATAGGCCGATGGTATGGCCTGGAGAGCGGCCAAACCCGGTCGACCCAAGATGACGTTGTAGGCGGCCTTGACGTCTACCTCCATGAAGTCCATCGGCTTGGTCCTCGCGACCAGGGTTTTGCCAGTGGTTACTTCAAGTGTTATTACTCCCTCAATCGTCACCGGCACCCCGGTGAGCCCGTGAAGAGTGTAACCAGCTGGCTTGAGTCGGTCTCTTGACAGATGGAGGCCTTAGAATGCCTCCATGAAAAGAATATTGACTAAACTGTCGTTGTCCACTAGGATTCGACGTATATCGAAATTGGCCATCCGAAGGTTTATCACAAGGGCATCGTAATGGGGCGTCCGGACGCCCTCCAAGTCCCTATCAGAAAATGTAACAGGAACCCCAAGACCCTTGGGAGGAGGTTGGCTCTATACGGCGTTCACTTCTCGAATGAATGCTTTTCGGGTGGAGTTGGAATCTCCCCCCATTGGGCCCTCGTGAATGAGGTGTGGACGGCTTCGGCTTCGACATCCAGGATCTCTGCATGTTGTTCGGCTCGCCTGTTAGCCCCACTGGGGGGCGGAGGTGGATCAGCCCTATCCTTCCTTACGAACCTAGCGAGCTGCCCTCTCTGAATGAGGGCCTTGATCTCGTCCTTCAGGGCCCGACAATCGTCTGTGTCGTGGCCGTGGTCCCTGTGGAAGCGACACCACTTATCCCGATTTCTCTTCTTGCCGGGGGTGTTCATCTTTGTAGGTGGTGGTAGAAGACCCTCCTTCCCAACTTCCATCAAGATGGCCGAGACACTCGCATTGAGCGGAGTGAACTTTTCGAAGCAGGGAAGAGGGCAACGTTGACCCCTATTGTCTTTTTGGAGCTTCTTAGCTCCTTCTTCTTTAGTAGTCTTCTGTTTGTTCCCGAAAGACGATCCTTCAAGAGTGGGGTGGTTGAGAGCTTCTTAGCTCGGATGTACTTCTCGCTCCTGAGGAGGAGCTCTGAAAAGTCCCGAGGAGGCTTCTTGGCCATGGACGCCCTGAGGTCGAGATTAATGACATTGAACTGAAAAGCTGCCAAGGCCATGGAATAATTCGGAGAGGCGATAGATCTGGCCTCTGCCATGAACCACTTGACGTAGTCCCTCAGCCGTTCGCCCTTCCTTTGACTGAGGAAGAGCAATTTGGTGCTTGCCTTTTCGGATTAGCGGCTGCTCACGAAGTGCGTGAGGAAGATACCTTCAAACTGATCGAAGGAGAAAATGGAGGCGAGAGTAAGTCTGGAATACCACTCACGAGCGGGCCCCTTGAGTGTGGCTGGTAAGGTTTTGCAGAGAAGGGCGTCAGAGGCATGGTGGATCATCATGAGAGTTTTGAAACTCTCAATGTGATCAGCGGGGTCCTACTCCCCGGTATAAGACTCAAAATTCAGAGGTTTGAAGTTCTCTGGGACGGGGCCCTCCATGATAGTGCGGGAGAACGGGGGTCTGCTCGGACGAAGGTTCCTTGCCCGTTGTTCCTCATCTTTATCGAGTTGGCCGAGGTGCCTCTCCATCTCGTGGAGATGGCGGTAGACCGAGTCCTCCCTTCGGTCATGCCTCGCTGAGCCCCGAGACTCGTCTTCATGTAAAAGAGAGCTGGGGCTGTGGCGGCGATAGCTTTGAGTAGGTCGTGGACTGGGGTGCGACGGCGATGGCTCAGAGCCAGCCAAGAACTAGGAGAGCGGCAACGATGGTTAGGAGCTGAACGAGGACTGGGAGCCCGTTGGTCAATGTTGGGGGCGACGTTGAGTGCCCGCAGGACTGCCTCCTGGAACTGTTGGAACTCTGCAGTTGTGACGGGGGCCTCTTGCTCCTGGTGAGCTCGAGCAGCAGGACGGCCAGCCGGGGAGCGACTTCTTCTCTGACGGTGCTGAGGTGACTCTCTTCACCTCCTGGGAGAGTTGGACCCTCTGCGATCTGTCCTACGGGGTGAACGGTCTCTCTGATGCTCCCGGCGAAGGTTCCCATCACGGGCCCACCTGTCGTCCAAGCGGATCCGAAGATCTGGCTCGTTCTACCGGTTGTTGAGAACATCTCGTAGATCTCTCGGTGTTGGAGGGCTATGGGAGGCCAGGGAGTCGGAGGAAGGGTTGTGTATGGAGACATGGACCTGATGAAGGGGTTGTTTTTGGCGACTTCGGCAAGAGGGTTCTCCAACTGCCACTTGAGGCCCCTGTGGCTGCTGAAGGGGTTGAGGGATTGGCTGTTCGATCTGCTGGGCCGACTGGATGGACGGAGGGAGACCCTCTGGAACCGGAGGAGGGATGGAAGTTGTTCTACGGTTGGAGACCGCGGACTTCCCTTTCTTCGGAGGCATAGCTAGGAGCTGCTTTGCTGATGGAGTAGGGTCGGATTGCTATTCGAGTTCCCACAGACGGTGCCAATCTGTTGCCGCTAATTTCGGTGTGGGGGCAATCAGATGAATTTTTGGGTTCGTAAGGAATCGAATGGGAAAACCTGACCACTTCCACTGTTGTTTGGCTGGCTTCTCGCGGCTCCCATTGACCTGCACAAAGTTCGAAACACCGGGGTTGATACCGGCGACAAACCCTCCGACGCTTTTGTCAGTACTCAGAGCTTTTGGTAGGCAAAGAGTGATCACCTTGTAACGGTAGGAGGTAGAGGGGTTTTTATAGTCGCCATGGGGATCTGTTTCGAGATAAGAGCAAATCTCTACTCCCCGGTGTGGCTGGATAGAAGTAGTTAGAACCACCTCCTAGGGATAAGGGCGAATCAAGATTTCTCCATATCCTTCGGAACTGGCTCTTAACGGGTTGGGACCCGTACCTAGTTGAACAGATCCGTTCATGGGTTATTGGGCCCTAGAGAAGAGACCCATTTCCCATTCCGGACCCGTTTGTAGGTGAGATTACCGTTTTGCCCCTGTGAACTTTATAATTCATGCCCGATTTGAACGGTTCCGATTTAATCCCATTTTTAGCCATATCTGTCAGTAATATATATAAAACTAAAAGTGGGGGGTCCTTAAAGTATTTTTTTAAAAAAGGTCTCTTTTGTTGTGGGTTCGCCTCATTGATGTCTAGTTGTAGACTTACCTCCTTGACATCAAGTTGCAAGTTTGCCTCCACGACATCAGGTTATAGGTTGTTGTCTGGATATTCGGTTGCAGTTTTTGCCTTTCCGACATCCAGTTGCAAGTTTGCCTCCATTGATGTCTAGTTGCATATTTGCCTTCTCAACATTCGGTTGCAACCAAATGGTGAGTGGAATGATGTAATCTTCCATACATACTGGGATATTGATTGCTTAATTAAGTATGATGTTGAGTTTTGAAATTGGTGATATAAAAATAGAAGTAAAAGTGTGGTATTGAAAAGTAGGAAATAGAGTAGAAAGTTACAATGATAGAATGAAAAGGCACAGGTCATAAATGTTGAATATAAATGGTAGAAATTACTAGTAATGAAAATAATATA
Source organism: Hemerocallis citrina (assembly GCA_017893485.1). Taxonomy (NCBI): domain Eukaryota; kingdom Viridiplantae; phylum Streptophyta; class Magnoliopsida; order Asparagales; family Asphodelaceae; genus Hemerocallis; species Hemerocallis citrina. The sequence continues at coordinate 131,609,948 of CM030364.1, read as the reverse complement.
AAAGTAAGGAGAAGAAAATAAAATGAAGTAAATGTATAATCTTAAATGCAATTGCGAATGAGAAATAATTATTTAGTGTAGTAATTTAGCATAAATAATCATATGTCATAAAATATACAGTAAATAGTAGAAAGTATATGTAGTAAGAAATTAAGAAGGAGGGTAAAAATTCATAATATTAAGGTAACAAGTGACTATAGTATATTATAGCAGTAAAAGTATGAAATAATAAAATAAACTAATTCAATTAATAAGTAGCAATTAGTAGTGAAGAGCGAGTATAACAAAAGTAGTAAATAGTAGGTAATAACAATTGTGTTGAGTATTAGTCGTAAAACGAGATAGGAAAAAAAATAGTGTATATAAATATATTATATTTATATTAGTAAAAATATTCAAATCATGTTAAAACATATTGGAAATAATAGGACAATATAAAGAAAGGAAAAAATAACACCGTTGTAAAATCAAAGTAAAATGAATGTAAATCAAATATTTAGAGCATAATAGGAATAATAACAAAAGAAATTAATAGTTGTAGTGATAATTTAATAAGTAGTAATTGAAACTAATATAATTCCTAACAATAATAGCAAAATAAATGAGTAAACATAAAAGTTTATAATAATATGAAAGACAGAATTCTAAGAAAGAAAAAAAAGATAAAAAAGAAGGAAAAGGTAGTCTGCGTACAAAAAATCATAATATATTCAAATCAATAATCGAAAGAAAACAAAATTTATGTAAAAATTGTTAATTATAATGCAATTATTGTAGTATCCGTCACTCAAAAGTAATCAAACATTATGTTATTCAAAACTATAAACTGCAAACACCAATAGGAAAAGAAAAAAACTATATTCGCCCACATTCCAAACTTCAATAACAAAACTTGTTTCCATAAAACACAAAACTTATAGAACAAATAGAGTAAATCTAGCAAAACATACTTTAAAATTAAACAATTAAAATAGATAAGTCAACAACTAATAAAATTATCCCAATTTAACATCAATAATAATAATAAATAATTAAAAGGTAATTATAACAGTAGGAGAAAACAAATCATTAATCTTCTATTTGTGCGGAAACAATCAACCCACTTATAATAAAGAAATTTTTAGTCGAATCAAGTCGTACAAATAATTCAAATTTCATTACAAGCATTCATGATCAAAACAACAAACTCACATATCTAATGTCTACCTAGGTACTCACTCTTCTAATGTCCACCCTACTTACTCATGCCTCTAATGTCCACCCTAGGTACTCACACTTCTAATGTCCTCCCTAATTTTGTTTCCCTATGCCATGTTTAGTATTATTAATTGAAGTTTTCTCTAATACCAACTTTGTAGCGCCCCAAATTTCCAATAAATAAAATTTGAAATAAGTGACACAATCTCATCCTCAACTTCAATTGCAGTTATAAACATAGTACAACACAGAGAAAATTTAAAACTTTTTATTACATCATCTCTTTACAACACAGCGGAAATAAACACTTTAATTACAATCTCTTTACAACATGATAAATTACAATTCTCAGTTAACTCCAAGCTTTTTTTTCTTGATTCAACTCTATCCATGACTGAAAAATCCTCCAAAAATCTGAATGAAAAGTGGGCACATCAGTTAATTGCAACTGACGACAACTATAATAATAGTGGTACTTCTAGATCTCACAATCACAAACTTGATGCATATAATATAGCAGTAATGAATAATGCATAACAATAATAAATAGAACAACAAGTAAAATATACTAACACGGAAATGACAGATGGAACATGAAACAACGGTGAATGAAAAATAACAAGTGAAGTTAGGCTAAGTATCAAGTGTATGAGATGCAAACAGAAAACAAGCACGCATAAAATAAGTTAAGAAACACAAATGCATATGATGATTTCTAATGAACACTTGTCAGATTCTATGCATCCCATACTACATAGGTCCGGTGCAAGCCCTTATCGTTCTCCACTTTATAGGGTTCAATCTCATTTTATGCAACTAACCTACTACAGTGATTACTTTAAGATTTAGATTATTCTGAGAGTATCTAGCCCATGCCCCAATAATTCCGGTGGTCAATCTCATTGTACAAATAATTTCGGAGACTATTTCACTTACACCTGGGAATCTTCGAGAATACCCCACACCGCAAGCTATGGTGCCTCATCACACGAATATACCATTAGCGTCGCCTCGATCCCGATAATTTCGGAGATCAATCCCTGTCATGCCCCGCTTTCCAAAAATACAGAATACGAGTATATAACATTGGCCCAGCGAATGACTAACGTCACCCATAAGCTGTTTATCCGATTAACTCAACAATATAATCAATACAGAACAATTGCGCAGGCAATAATAATTATCTTATGAACAATAATACTTGGAATGAAGAAATATAAAATATCCAAATACAATAATCCAATGTCTGGAAACAAATAATAAAATCCGGGACATAAGCTCAATACAATAATAATCCAATCTCAAATAATAATAAGTCTCAATACATTAAGTTTAATAAAACGATAAGCAATTAAAAGCATTAAGTCTTTCGAATATCTGTTCTCCAATCCCCGCAGGCAATTCTCCTTTATTACCTGTGAACACTTCATCTAAAAAGAGAAGGAAAATTGTCCTCAGAGCAAGTCATGGAAAGCAAGTAGAGAAAGCAAGGAACAATGAAATAACAGTATAACAATGAATTCAATGGATTAATAGAAATTAATAACATGGGACGATAATCAATAATCAATATCATGGTAATCGATGCAATGGCTATAAACAATGATTCAATATTCGGTAACAATAATTAATTATCAATATCAATAATACTTAGCCAATATTCGATATCAATATAAACAATGATGAACAATATGCAATGTCGGTGATGTGTCAATCCTTATGTTTATTAATCATTTTAATCCTAACTAATGTACGTACTACTGTGTCCCATATGTTCCATACCACAGGTTCGATGCATACATACAATTTCGTTTAGACTTAAGTGGTCTAGTCTGTAGATCATGTACTTGGCAATGGTGAACACTATTCACCTTCGGTGTATGGTGCGGTCTTCGACAACGATACGGTACACGATAGATTGGGTTATGGTCGTAATCCATAATCACATGATAAAACACTAGCCGGAACATTATTTAAGGAAACACGGGTCCCTCCTCCAATTACAGTCTCTACTTTTTCCACTACTTAAATCACCCTTTAAACCCCGGCTTGTTAATTATTTTATTGATGCAACAATACAATATGCAATTAAGGAACATTTCGATGAACGGTAGTATCAATAGGGGAACAATAGATGGTAACATGGAATAGGACAATTAGAATGATGACAATAACTCATTGGAATTATGAAATGCAACATACATACATTAATTCATGCAATAGTACGATATAGGAATAATTAATCTATTAAAAATCTGGAATATAAAATTCTGGATAGCAAGAGTAGTCTGTACAAAAATGCAGTTTTCCGCTGTTTCAGAAATCTAAAACTGAATCCATCAGAAATTATAGAAACTAGACTTCCACACGGTTCCAACGTATATTTAAAGTTCAAATTCCGATAAAAGTAGCAAGGTCAAACACACCATTCTTTACAGATTTCATGTTCAGGCAGAAATTCGACATCATGTTATTATAATTTCAGAAACAGTAAAAACTGAATATTAAATTCATTAAAAATATTTTCTAGACTCCTAAATATGTTAAGTAACAATCTGGAAATTATCAGAGCAAAATTTTCTCATTGATCAGCCTATTTACTTTTTAAACATGAAACGTACAAGAATCTGAGAATCTGAATGTAAAAACACAGCTGTAGTAAAAGGGGTATAACTTTTGCTACACAACTCGGAATTTAGAAATTCAAGATGTTCTGGAAACTAGAAAGATAAGGCTACAATTCATATTCAGAATGTAATTTATTTTAAGATCATGTACTGGGTCGTAAATAGCAGTCAACATACAGCCAACAAGCAATATACAGGTTTTGGGTAGTTTCCATGAAATAATTTGATTAAACATGATGGGTATCAATTCTATAGTCAATAAATTATATAATCAGCATGATGGATGCAATAACAAGATGAATAAAATTAGATTACATACATACATCAATTTATCATCAGCAAACATTAATTGTTCAACCACATACAACCTAGCAATTCTCTCTACAATAATTAATCGTGTTATGAGATGCATGAAAATTCCCTATCCTCAGTAGTATATGATGTATGAAAGATTTAATATCTTTGGAGTCAAAAGTGCCACGATGTCAAGTAAATTGGGGTTAGCTCATGTAAACCCTCAATATACCCAACGAAAGAGATGAACAATGTATAATACGATAAACGAAGGGATTTACTTGCAAGAGTTTCAACAAAACTTGAATTTGATACAATTAACAATTCAAGAGGAAGTGACTTGCCTTATTAACGGTGTAATTGAATACAAAGAATTACGGGATAAGGATCTCGAAGCAACGAACCCACGAACACACAAGTTAACACGTGCAATATACGTGCAATATACGTGCAATAGAGAACCCAAACAAAATAGCAACACAGCACAAAGAGATAGCAGCAGCAACGCCAGCAAGGGCAAGGGGGTGGTCGGGATCTGGCCGACGGTGGGGGCTGATGGTGACGGGGGCGACGACATCAAGGGTCGACGTCGACGGAAGGGGCAGCGATGGCAGCAGAGGGGTTGGGTTCTATTGCTGTCAATGAGAACAGAGGAGGAGGGGGTTGCTGTGGCGGCGCTGGGGGCTAGCGATGGGGTCACCGGAAGTGGCATCGATGATTGGGAGGTCGACGGGGGGTTGAGCGACGAGGGGGTGGCCAGAGTTGGCCGGGGAAGATGGACAGGAAGGGGGTTTGGCTGTTGGGCGGGAAACTCAACGGGGAGAGAGAACCGAGAGAGGAGAGAGAATAGACAGCTCTGGGGTTTCATTTTGTGAAATTTTTAGGGTTTGTACTATGATTGTATTTATAGGGTACAATTAGGATGTTGGGTTAGTTGTTTAGGATCCAATAGTAAAAGTTTTGGGTTAAGAACAAATGAAATTGGGTTTTAGGGTTCAATAAGAGATAAATCTAAAATAATATGGTTCAAATGAAAATACCCACAATTAATAAAAGAAAATAGAATCAATAAGAAAAGTTCAATCAAGATGAACGAAGAATTTCATGAAAAAATTAAATTAAAATAATCAAGAAACAAAAATAGAGTATTTTATTCAATTACAAATAAAATTTTACAAAAGGAAAAAAATGAAAATAGCGAGAACGGTAGTTACAATCCTACCCACCTTACAATAAAATTTCTTCCTCGAAATTTAAGCAAGTGGTAGTATGGTAGACCCGAAGAAAAGAAACGAACAAGAACTACTCAAAAAGATAGGGAAACCTCTTCCTAATCAAACTTTCAAGCTACCAAGTCGACTCACCAGGCGAGTGAGGATTCCAAGCAACACGAACCAACTTGATAATCTTATTCTTCAAATCTTCTCCGCTGGTCCACAATCGACACTGGATGAATCTCACAAAACAAATCTGGTTGAACCGATAACTTCGAATAGTCAATAACATGACTATCATCCCGAACATACTTCCTGAGTTGAGAAACATGAAAGACGTCATGCACTTCGGAAAGAGCTAGCGGCAATGCGAGTCTATAGGCCACCTTGCATACTTGCTCCACCACATCGAACGGACCAATAAATCTAGGGCTCAACTTGCCCCCACCACCAAAACGAATCACACCTTTCCATGGAGAAACCTTGAGGAACACATGATCACCCACTTCGAACTCTAACGGTCTCCTGTGCATGTCTGCCCATTTCCTCCACCTGTCTTGTGTGGCTTACAACTGCTTCCTGATCTGGGCCACTACATCAACAGTCCTCGTGATCAATTCTGGCCCTAAAAGCTTCCTTTCACCAATGTCATCCCAGCACACTGGTGATCTACACTTCCGACCATACAAGACTTCATATGGAGCTGCCTGAAGACTAGCTTGGTAGCTATTGTTGTATGAAAACTCCACCAAGTGTAGATGATCTTCCTAAGATCCTCCAAACTAAAGCACATAGGACCTCAACATATCCTCCAAGGTCTGAATAGTCTTCTCTGATTGTCCATCTGTCTGCGGATGGAATGCAGTATTGAACTTCAGCTTACTCCGAAGACTATTCAAACGACTCTCCCAAAATTGAGATCTGAATCTAGTATCTCTGGCTGATATAATTCTGACAGGAACACCATGCAATCTCACAATTTCCTGCATATCCTCTCTGCAAGGCTCTCTGTAGAATGACCAACTCTGAAAGGAACGAAATGTGCACTCTTCATCAAGTGATCCACAATCACCCAGATGGCATTGTGGCCCTTGGGACTTCTAGGCAAAGCAGTCATAAAATTCATAGTGATATTCTCCCACTTCCACTCCAGAATAGGAAGCAGTTGAAGAAGTCCAGCAGTTCTCTGATGTTCTGCTTTCACTTGCTGACAGATCAGACACCGATAAACAAATCTTGCAACAGCCCTCTTCATACCATGCCACCAGAAATGCAACTTCAAATCCCGATATATCTTCGTACCACTGGGATGAATAAAGTATGACAAGCAATAAGCTTCTTCAAGTAACTTCTGCCTGACTTCTCCTTTCGGGACACATAGACGAGTCCCAAAGTGTAGAGATCCATCCTCATGAATCACCATATCAGTCCTTGAACCAGCTTCAACCTCAGCTCGAAATTGCTGCAACTGCACATCACCAGACTGTGCCTCCTTAATCTGATCCACCAAAGACGACTGCAACTGAAGCACCATACAACTCTGCTCAGAACCAGGCAATACCACATCCAATTTCAATCTCCTCATAGCTTCAACAAGCTTCTTCTGCTCAGTAAGAACCATAGCGATAGGTCTTCTGCTCAAAGCATCAGGTACCGAATTAATCTTGCCAAGGTGATACTGCAAACTGATATCATAATCTGCCATCAATTCTAACCATCGCCTTTGCCTTATATTCAGATCCTTCTGAGTGAACACATACTTGAGACTTTTGTGGTCAGTGAAAATCTCCACTCGGTCTCCAAGTAGATAATGCCTCCAAAGCTTCAAGGCAAAAATTACAGCAGAAAGCTTCAAGGCAAAAATTACAGCAGAAAGCTTCAAATCATGTGTAGGATAATTCTTCTCATGCGGCCTCAATTGCCTGGATTTATATGCAACAACCTTGCCTCGTTGCATCAAAACAACACCCAAATATCCACCTGAAGCATCACAGTGAATTACGAAATCTCCTGATCCATCCGGTCCTGTCAACACAGGTGCTAATGTCAATTGATTCTTCAATTCAGAGAAGGCTTCATCACAGAACTCATCCCACACAAACTTCTGATTCTTCCCAGTCAACTTGGTCAACGGCCCTGCAATCTTCGAGAAATCCCGAACAAACTTTCTGTAGTAACCCGCTTGACCAAGAAAACTCTAAACTTCAGATACAGACTTTGGCGTCGACCAATCCATAACTGCAGAAATCTTAGATGGATCGATAGAAACTCCATCACTAGAAATAATATGGCCCAAGAATGCCACATGATCCAACCAAAACTCACACTTGCTAAGCTTCCCATACAACTGAATCTCCCTCAAAGTTTGCAAAACAACCTTCAAGTGCTCAGCATGCTCATTACGATTCTGAGAATAGACATGAATATCATCGATGAACACCACAACAAACTTGTCCAGGAAGAGAGAGAAAACCCGATTCATCAAGCTCATAAATACAGCTGGAGCATTAGTAACTCCAAAAGGCATCACCAAGAATTCATAGTGCCCATATCTTGTACGAAAAGTAGTGTTCTGTACAACCTCGGCTTTCACCTTAACCTGATGATAACCAGAATGAAGATCCAGCTTCGAAAATACAGAAGCGCCTCCCAATTGATCAAATAGGTCGTCAATCCTTGGTAACAGATATCTGTTCTTCACTGTGACATTATTGAGCTCACGGTAGTCAATACACAATCTACGACTACCATCCTTCTTATTGACGAACAGATATGTTCCTTCAACTCAGCCAACTCAACAGGCGTCATTCTGTACGGAAACTTAGAGATTTGAGCTGTACCCAGCTGAACATCAATAATGAACACCATTTCACGATCTGGCGGTAATCCCGGCAATTCTCCAGGAAAAACATCTAGAAAATCCAGCACAACCAACAGTGCGACATCATCAGCACACACTTCCTCCATAACTCCAGCTTCCTGACTAGCCAACTTCTCCACACAAGCAAGCGGCATTTCACCGACAGAATTCAAATTCCTGACATTCTGGCATTCGAAACACCACATTCTTCTTGCGACAGTCAATTACAACATGAGTGGCACCAAGCCAATCCATCCCCAGAATAACATCAAATCCAGAATTATTGATGATAATCAAATCGGCAACAAAATCAACACCACCAATAACCAAGGGACTCTGCTAACAAATCTGAGAACACATGACAACACCTCTACCATGTTGTAATGTTCCAAGCTACTGGCATAGCACTGCTAGCCAAGTGATGCAGATTGACAAAGCGGAAGGACATAAAAGAATGAGTAGCACCAGAGTCAAAAAGAACATGAGCAGGGAAGGAATTGTAGATTCTTGATTTTGATGACTACAACACGATACATATATGTTCTATTTAACATCTCTTGCAGTGCGTACTCAAAGCTTCAAAGATTCTCAAAGTAATCAGCTCAAGAACAAAAGAGTATTTATATATCAAGTTACAGGACAAGTGTCATTCAAAGCTTCAAAGATTCTCAAAGTGATCAGCTCATGAACAAAAGAGTGTTTATATAAATTGATGTACAAAATTGTAATCTTTTATATGTCTGCTTAGAAATCTTGTAATAGCCTTGATGCACACACTCACACAATCCCTTAGGACTAAAATAAAGTTTATTAAAATCAAAAATGTCAAATTCAAGCTTGTATGAGTTCAGCTGTCAAGTACCAGTCAACTTACTTTGCTAAAGCAGTTGACTGTTCAAGTACAAAACAATCTGAACTTACTCAAGCTCTGACCAGTCAACTCCTTTGGCAACCCAGTCGACTGCTCGAGCAGTTTTGACAGTTTTCTAAGAGTTTAAATTTGATTTTCGAATTCAAAATCTTTTCTGCCATTTGATGGCAGTTGGCTAACTATTTTTCAACGACTCTGGAGTTTCTACTCTATAAATAAAGTCCAGATTTCACTTGGAAAAGGTTACCCCACGCATTAAACAAATCTTTGCTTTTGTTCAAGTGTTTGTGAAAAGAAACTCAAAGTTTTCAAAGAACTCTCACTCTTGTAGACTTGGTTCTCTAATCTCAGTCTAGTATAACAGGGATTAAGTTCGAGACTGCGATTAGAAGTTGACCTATTGCCTCAATACAAAAAGCACATTCAAAAATCAAGGCTCTAGGTATTGTAATTTTCGATTTCTTTATTGTTCACTCTCGGGTTTTGAGAGTGGTATTCTCGGTTGGAAAGAAGGGCTCTTGGTGTAGAGTCAGTATTTACTCTAGGTTGTAGAGTGAGATCTTGCTCTCTCTAGTGGTGAGAGAGGTCTACGGGTTTGGCATATTTATTGCCAAAGGTCGTAGGGTATTCTTGTAAATCTTTTCAAGAATAGTGAGAAATCTCAGGTGGGTTGCTTGGGGACTGAATGTATGTCGGAAGGATCGAACCAGGATATATCGATTTTGTTATCTGCCTTGCATACAGGATCCAACACTTGGTATCAAAGCCTGGTTTATCTCAATGGCATCTACTTCTTATTCAAATACAAATCAATACCACGAAGGTCAACCTACACAAAGGCCACCACTTTTTGATGGAACAAACTACAACTACTGAAAATGTAGAATGAAGATTTACTTACAATCCATCAACTATGAGATTTAGAACATGACCGAGATGGAGTATATGTTGCCTACTCTTCCCTATGCTCAATGGAATGACGATATGAAGAGTAATACCATGAACAATGCGAAGGCGATGAATGCCCTTTTTTGTGCACTTACCAAAGAAGAATTCAACCTTGTGTCAACTGCAACAACGGCATTCCAAATATGGCATACTCTTGAGGTAACACACGAAGGTAAAAACAAGGTCAAGGAATCTAAAATTTCTGTTCTTGTTCACATGTTCGAGATGTTTCGAATGAAGGAGAATGAAAGCGTAACGGAGATGATAATAAGATTCACCGACATCACAAACTCCCTTGTGGCTCTTGGCAAAACATATATGCAAGTGAAGATGGTGAGAAAGGTTCTTTGCGCTCTTACCCCCGAATGGGAAAAGAAGACTACCGCAATTGAAGAAGCAAATGATTTAACACAACTTTCGATTGAAAATCTTGTTGGAAATCTCATGGCTTATGAAGTACAATTGGAGGAGTGCAAGAAGGACTTAGAACCGCAACAAGCTAAAAAGAAAACTCTTGCTTTCAAGGCTATTTCTGAATCAGAAGATGATAAAGATGATGAAAAGAAATGGCTATGTTCACAAGGAAATTCAAAAAATTCCTTTAAAAAGGTAAATTTATTCACGATTAAAGGATACTAATGAACCTCGTACTTGTTTCAAATGCAATAAGATAGGTCACATGAAGAAGGACTGTCCATTGGAGAATGCAAAGTCTACAGGCAAAGCCCCAAACTTCAAGAAGGACAAATTTACCAAGAACCGGTACATAAAAAATAAGAAGGCCTACCAAACAACGTAGGATGATAGTGATTCATCTTCGGAAGAAGAAAATGAGAAATCTAATGAAGTTGCAAACGTGTGCTTCATGGCAAATCAAAGCGATGTAAGTGATAGTATAGATTCTAGTGATTTGTTAGAAGCCTTTAATGAAATTTTTCAAGAATTAAAAAATGAGAAAATAAAAGGTAAGAATCTAGAGAAAGTTAATCAAACTATTTTTCAAGAAAACCTTAATTTACAAGTTGAAGTCATGTCATTAACTTCTCATATTTCCAACTTGGATATATATCTTATATCTCAAAAAAAGAAGTATGAAGAGATATCTAAGAATGTATCTAAGTTCAATAAGGGAAAAGAGAATTTAAATGAAGTTCTTCAAAATCAACCTCAGTCTAATAAAAGATTTGGACTTGGTTTTCAAAAAGTTCTTGAAAAAGGTCATTCTTTTAATAACACTAGTGATAATAACCTTTATTCTACTTCTAGTGTAAAGAATAAGTTGTATGATTTCTTTGAAAAGACAAAAATTCTTGTTAATCATGAAAATGAAAAGTTTTCTGAAAAGACCAGTCGATTGGCTTCTCAAATAGTTCGCCTGTCCAGAAGAATGCAGTCTTATTCGAAAAGAAAACAGTCTCATATAAGTCGACTAGTTTTACCTCACATTCGACTGAAGTCACATCACAGTCGACTGATGGTTAAAAATAAGTCGACTGGACAGTGTAAAAATATTTGGGTTCCAGTTAATCTGTGTCTAAATGAAATGATTTCTTATATAAATTTATTTGTAAATAATGTTTGTAATTCTGTTTATTTTAAACCTGCATATGTGGGTAAATCAAACTCACTTTGGGTTTAGTTTTCCAAGCACTAATCTTTCTTGGATCCAATGAAAAGGGTATCATATTCACAAATAATATTTTGTAGGTAAGTAAAAGGGAACGATGGATACTTGACAATGGATGCTCCAAACACATGACTGGACATGCAAACTTGCTCTCTTCCATTCAAGATATAGTTGGAGGAACCGTTACTTTTGGTGACAATAACAAAGGAAAAGTCATCGGAATAGGCATGGTTTGTAAGAATACTACTCCTATTATTGAAGATATATTCTTAGTTAGTGGCTTAAAGCGTAACGGGTTAAACATTCGTCAATTATGTGATAAGGGTTATAAGATAGTGTTTGAAAAAGATGCATGCTTGATTTATGATTCTTCTTTGCAAAATGTGATTTTTCAAGGTATTAAAAAAAATAACATATATAAACTTTGCTTAAAAACAAATGAGTTTTCGGATGATTTTTGTTTAGTTTCCTCGAACAACGATTTTTGGCTTTGGCATAAAAGACTTGGACATGTAAACATGAAAAATATCGCTAAAATCTCTAAGAATAATCTAGTTAAAGGACTGCCAAAATTATCTTTTAAGAAAGATAAAATGTGTGATGCATGTCAACTAGGGAAACAAGTAAAATCCACTTTTAAAACAAAGAAAATGATTTCTACTAGTAGGCCTCTCGAATTGATCCATATGGATTATTTGGTCTACTAGAGTCGCTTCCTTAAATAAAAGTAAATATGTATTTGTTTTAGTCGATGATTATTCAAGATTTACATGGGTATTTTTCTTAAGACATAAAAATAAAGCTTTTGAAGAATTTGCAAATTTATGCAAACCTGTTCAAATTCAAAAATCTCTAACCATAGTTACTATTAGAAGTGATCTTGGTGGAGAATTTGAGAATGAAACATTTTCAGAATATTGCAACAAGAATGGTATAACACATACTTTTGCATTTCCTAGAGCCTCACCACAAAATGGAGTGGTTGAAAGAAAGAATAAGACTTTGCAAGAATGTGCATGTACCATGCTTGTTCAAAGTAATTTTTCTAAATACTTCTGGGCTGAAGCTGTTTCTACAGCATGTTATATCTTAAATAGAATACTAATTAGGCCAAAACTTAAGAACACTTGTTTTGAGTTATTTTTTGAACGTATTCCTAAAGTTTCTTACTTTAAAGTATTTGGTTGTAAGTGTTTCATATTAAACACAAAATATAACTTAAATAAATTTGATGCTAGATCTAATGAAGGAATCTTCATTGGATATTCAAATAGGAGTAAGGCTTATAGAATTTTCAATAAGTCATCTGACTATTAAAGAATCTATGCATGTCTCTTTTGATTAATCTTTACCTTTATCTAGTGTTGTTATTCAAGATGATGAAATTGTATCTTCATCACTAGATAACATTGTTAAATCACTTGAGCAAATTACTCTAGATAAGTGACTGATGGGTTTCATAAGTCGACTGATGTGTTGAATCAGTTGACTGATGGGTTTCATAAGTTGACTGATGTGTTGAATCAATCGGCTGATGGATTCATTAAGACGACTGATCCGGTAGAGATAACTCCAACTTTACCAAAGTCATTTGTTGAAGTTCGAGATCATCCTCATGACTTAGTAATTGGTGACATTTCACATGGCATTCAAACATGATCACACTTTAATATGATTTCTCATGCTGTCTTCTTATCGGATTTTGAACCAAAAATATTTAAGAGGCATGTGAGAATGAATTTTGGTTGAATCTTATGCAAGATGAACTTAACCAATTTGTAAGGAATGATTTATGGGATTTAGTTACACAACCCCCTGATCATATTATTATTGGTACCAAATGAGTATTTAAAAATAAGTTAGATGAATCAGGACAAGTTGTTAGGAACAAGGCTAGACTAGTGCCCAAGGATATAACCAAGAAGAAGGTATTGGTTTTGATGAAACGTATGCTTCTGTTGCTAGACTAGAATCAGTTAGAATTTTGTTATCTTTTGCATGTTTTATGAATTTCACACTCTTCCAAATGGATGTTAAAAGTACTTTCTTAAACGGTTTCATTAAGGAGGATGTTTATGTTAAGCAACCACCAGGTTTCGAACATGAACAATTCCCTAGCTATGTTTTTAAATTAAAAAAGGCTTTATATGGTCTTAAACAAGCACCCCATTCTTGGTATGATTGTCTAAAAACTTCTTCTTTAGAAATAGGGTTTGAAATTGGTAAAGTAGACACTACATTGTTTATTAGGAAAATAAAATCAGACATATTAATCATACAAATCTACATAAATGAAATAATTTTTGAATCAACTAACAGTAATCTATGTCAAGTGTTTGCTACTACCATGCAAAATGAGTTTGAGATGAGTCACATGGGTGAACTCAATTACTTCCTTGGACTTCAAATAAAATGGTTTCAAAATGGCATATTTATTAATTAAGAAAAATATGCTAAGGAGTTACTTAAACGATTTGGCATGGATGAAACTAGTAGTAAGACCACACCTATGTCTACTACTACTACACTTGACAAAGATGAATTAGGTTAAGAGTTTTGATCAAAAGATCTATCGAGGTATGATTGGCTCACTCTTATATATTACTGCTAGTAGACCAGATATTACGTTTAGCGTATGTTTGTGTGCTAGATATCAGTCTGATCCAAAAGAATCTCACTTAAAGGCAGTGAAACGGATTTTAAGATATATTAAAGGCACATCTGAATATGATTTATTTTATTCTCGCACCAATAATTTTCATTTACTATCAGCTGATTGTGCTGAAAGTAAAACTGACTGCAAAAGTACTAATAAAACCTATCACTTTTTGGGACATTTCCTAGTATATTGGTATAGTAAAAAGCAAAATTTCATATCTCTATCTACCACAGAAGCTGAATATATTGCTACAAGTTTGGTTGTGCTCAAATCTTATGGATGAAACAAACACTTTTACATTATGGTATTTCTTTTTCAAAACCTTCTATAATGTGTGACAATACCAGTGCCATTAATCTGTCTAAAAATTCGGTTCAACATTCACGTACGGAACATATTGATATTCGACATCATTTTCTATGTGATCATGTTTTAGAAGGAGATATCTTATTGGAGTTTATTTCCACTGATAAACAAATAGCAGATATTTTTACCAAACCGTTGAAAGAAGACATTTTTATAAGTTTAGACGAGAACTAGGAATCTGTTCATATCATGATATTTCCTCAAAATTTGTTGTCTAAGTCGACTTATTTTATTGATTCAATCGACATATACCTAGCTTATGTATTTGTTTTTTTTTCTTGAATTTTTTTTAATGAACAGTCGACTTTCTTGCTTTCACAATCGACTGACGTTGATTTCTAAAAACAAACACTCTGTTTATTTTTGGATTTATTTTTGTTCTCGCCTCAGTCGCCTTCCCTCTATGACCAGTCGACTGTCGCGACCGTGTTCCGAATTTTTTATCTAAATCGTCACTTATTTGGGATTTCTTTTGCTCTTCTTAGACCCGACGCGCGTTACTTTTACTATCTATTTGATCTCCACCATCACTCAATCCTATCTTTTAATCTCCACCTTTTATTTTTTATCTTATCTTGTAAAATCCCTAGCTTCTTTTCACTTTACCCTTTTACTCTTCTTCTTCATAAGAACTAGACAGCTGCTGAGATTTCTTGGAAGATCGCTGATTGGAGTTTTGCTGCCAAATTGCTGATTAGAGCTTACTTCTTTGCTCGGAGTTTCTTTTATTTGGTCTTATTTTCTCTCTTTGCTATTGGGTAACGTTTGTTCTTTCTTATCACTTTAGGTATTTTAGGTTGTTCTATTATCTTCATGTCGAAATCCAAAAGATCTAGGTCTTCTACTCCTGTTGAGGATGAACAAACCCATCCGAATTACCTTCAATATTTGAGGAATCCAAACCTTGTTGAAAAATATTTTGCCATTTGCCAACTAGTTATTTTTCCTGGTAGGTTTATTAAATTTCCCGATTTAGATAAATATCCTATTGCTCTACTATTTCAACAGTGTGGATTGTTTGATCTTTTATCTCTCATAAATCAACCTCATTACTACCCGCAACTTATTTATTTATTTTATACTAATATGAAAGTTGCTAGTAATGCTAATAGTGGTGAGATAATTATCACTACCTCTGTTAAAAATATGAATATCAAATTGGATGTTAGGAAATTAGGACAGCTTCTGAAAATTCCTTTTGATGGGCTGGATTTAGGGGAACTTGAACTTAATGATCCCTCCATTTTGTCTAAAATATTTCTCCCCAAATATTTGCTTCATGGTCCTCCTATGACCAATAAGTTCACCCCGCTTGCAAAGCTTGTTGCAAGAATTTTATCGTATAATGTTATCCCTAAAACAAGGAGCTACAATCAATTTTTGCACAAATTACAAGCGGCCCTTTAAGCTATTTTTGGGAATATCCATATCAACTGGAGTCAAGTTATATTTAGTCGTCTTCACAAAGCTCACACCTCTTTTTTACCTTATGGTGCTATTCTCACTCACATCTTTAGTCACTTTAAGGTAGATTTAGATTTGGAGTCAAGCGTTGTGTCTCACTTTGAAACTTTTGATCGAGCCAGTCTTGTCCGTATGAAATTGCTACATACTCCTCCTCATTCACCTAACCGTAATGCTCCAGCTATACCTTTGGCCACTTCCATTCCACCTCGTTCTTCAGCAACTAGTTCGTCTTCCAGTAGTCGTTCTCGTCCTACGACAAGCTTTTCTCATCCTGAAAGTCTCTATTCATCTGTAAACTACATTATGGACCGTCAGAATCTCATTCTGGGTCGTCAGGATTCTATAGAAACTAGTCTTGCCAACCTCACTCAGTTGTTTGTTCGACAATTTCCTCAGCCTACTCTTGTCTCCGATAGTGACGAAGACGAAGATTGATGTTGCATATCTTTTATTTTGCATTATTTTTCTATCTATTCTTGTAAGACTTTATCTTTGACTTTGGATTATGCACTATATTTGGATGCTTATGTATGACTTTATGTTCTCTCTTTGGATTGGCCCTTGTTATACTTTCTGTTTTTGTTGATGCCAAAGGGGGAGAATTTTTATGATGATTGGTTGTGTGCATATTCAATCTTATTGTTGTGTGCATGTTCTATCTTATTTAGGGGGAGCAAATTTAATTTTGCATATCTATATGTGTGTTACGTTCAGGAGAAGCATGTTGCTTAAAATTACTATTCTATATTGTTTAATTACTGTGTTATCATCATCAAAAATAGGGAGAATGTAGATTCTTGATTTTGATGACTACAACACGATACACATATGTTCTATTTAACATGTCTCTTGCAGTGCGTACTCAAAGCTTCAAAGATTGTCAAAGTAATCAGCTCAAGAACAAAAGGGTATTTATATATCTAGCTACAAGACAAGTGTCATTCAAAGCTTCAAAGATTCTCAAAGTGATCGGCTCAAGAACAAAAGAGTGTTTATATAAATTGATGTACAAAATTGTAATCTTTGATATGTCAGCTTAGAAATCTTGTAATAGCCTTGATGCACACACTCACACAATCCCCTAGGACTAAAATAAAGTGTATTAAAAATCAAAAATATCAAATTCAAGCTTGTATGAGTTCAGCTGTCAAGTACCAGTCGACTTACTTTGCTAAAGCAGTCGACTGTTCAAGTACAAAACAATCTGAACTTACTCAAGCTCTGACCAGTCGACTCCTTTGGCAACCTAGTCGATTGTTCGAGCAGTTCTGACAGTTTTCTAAGAGTTTAAATTTGATTTTCGAATTCAAAATCTTTTCTACCGTTTGATGGAAGTTGGCTAACTATTTTCCAACGACTCTGGAGTTTCTACTCTATAAATAATGTCCAGATTTCACTTGAAAAAGGTTACCCCATGCATTAAACAATTCTTTGCTTTTGTTCAAGTGTTTGTGAAAAGGAACTCAAAATTTTCAAAGAACTCTCACTCTCTTAGACTTGGTTCTCTAATCTCAGTCTTGTATTACAACGATTAAGTTGAAGACTGCGATTAGAAGTTGACCTATATCCTCAATACAAAAAGCACATTCAAAAATCAAGGCTTAGGCGTTGTAATTTTCAATTTCTTTATTGTTCACTCTTGGGTTTTGAGAGTGGTACTCTCGGTTGGAGAGAATGGCTCTTGGTGTAGACTCAGTGTTCACTCTAGGTTGTAGAGTGGGGTCTTGCCCTCTCTAGTGGTGAGAGAGGTCTACGGGTTTTGCATAATTTTTTCCAAAGGTCGTAGGGTATTCTTGTAAATCTTTTCAAGAATAGTGAGAAATTTCAAGTGGGTTGCTTGGGGATTGGACGTAGGTTGGGAGGACCGAACCAGGATATATCGCTGTTGTTATCTGCCTTGCATACAGGATGCAACAGTAATGAACAAGAATAATGCCTAGCAAGAAGTCAAAGTGAGAACACCAAAATGCAGAAGCAAAATGCAAGAAACAGACATGAATGAGAGGCTAACAACATGATAGGAGAATAAAATAGCAAGGAAAACCAGAATAAAATACAAATGAATACAAAATGAAAAACAACTAAAGATATACCTACAACAATGCCCAAAGTAATCTCAATATCCTGCGTGTCAAGTTGTAGGCCTGACCATGACCTGCAGGAAGATTACCCCTAGGAACAGCTTTCCTCTGATCAAAGACCTACCACTGAGGTGGGAGCGGTGGTCCACCTTGACCACGAACAAGCACCCTAAGGAGCGGGACCTCAAACTGGTGCAAGGGATCTGGCTCTAGGGCAATCACGAACCCTGTGGTCCACACCTCCACTTGCAAGGCACTGGCGGTTGGCTATTCTGCAGTCCTTGCGCATATGACCCACCTTGTGACAGTAATGAAAAATCTGACCTGACCTTGTAGCAACAATGGATAAGGCCATGCCCTGACAGGAAGGGGCAGAGCTGGCCTCCTAATAGGCCTACCAGAAGGTCTAGCAGCAGCAGAACGCTGAATAGCACGCTTCCTTGTATTGGTCGGTTCCTAAATTCTTATAGCATCCAGGATATCAGCATAAGAGCAAAGTCGCAAGGCAGCAGTACGATCCTGAATCTCATTGTCCAAGCCCAACAGGAAAGACGACCTCTATCTTCGTCATTTGCCACCATAGCAGTAGCAAAATGACTTAGTCGGGCAAATTCCACAGCGTACTCGTCCACGGTCTGATTCTCCTGATTCAAGAAAGTGTTTAGTTTAACATCGATAGTTTATGAAATAACAAAGAAAAAGTATAAATAAACACTATCTAACGAACCAGAGTTAAAGAAACAAATTGTCGTTCCATCTTATTCTTGGTGACATTAGGGAAGAACTTCGTGAGGAAGCTCTCAGTGAAAGCGGCCCAGGAAATGGGTCGGCCCAATCGTTCAGCCTCAGTTTGCCACCAGATGTGGGCAAGATCAACAAGTTGGATGCTCACAACATCCACACGATCCACATCCATTATACGTGTTGCGGTCAACAACTGCTCAGTTCTATTAAGCCATTGCTCGGCTACAAGCGGACCTTCAGTGCCCGAGGACTTATCTGGGTGGAGCCTCATGAAATCTGCCACATTTTCAGGTCTCGGCAGTAGCAATCTAGGTGCAGGCACAACAGGTTCTCTGTTAGCAGCTTCATAAGCCATTCTCAACTGTTCATTATGTTCCCATTACATCTGCATCATCAGTTCGTTGTGCTCATGCTGCATTTGCATCAACTGTGCAACAGTGGGCTCATCAGACTGATCATCCCCATCATGGGAAGATGAAGCACATTTTCTAGCCATGGTCTGCGATAAAAATCAAACGGTTAGTGTCCAGATCATAAGTTGGATATCAATTGTTCATGTGATTCCTGTAATGCACATACTATTGAGTCAAACAGATAAAACCCAAATCTGATTAATATATTAATCAAAGCCAAGCTTTCTTTCGTTAGTCACGTTTGACTGATATATTATCCAAACTCGAGCTCTGATACCACTAAAAACCTTGTCACGCCCCGCTTCCCAAAAGTACAGAATACGAGTACATGACATTGGCCCATCGAATGACTAACGTCACCCATAAGTTGTTTATCTAATTAACTCAACAATATAACCAATACAGAACAACTGCGCAGCCAAAAATAATAATCTCATGAACAATAATACTTGGAATGAAGCAATATAAAATATCCAAATACAATAATCCAACGTCTGGAAACAAATAATAAAAGTTGGGACATAAGCCCAATACAATAATAATCTGATCTCAAATAATAATAAGTCTCAATACATTAAGTTCAATAAAACGATAAGCAATTAAAAGCATTGAGTCTTTAGAATGTCTGTTCTCCAATCCCAGCAGGCAATTCTCCTTCATTACCTGTGAACACTTTATTTAAAAAGAGAAGAAAAATTGTCCTTAGAGTAAGTCATGGAAAACAAGTAGAGAAAGCAAGGAATAATGGAATAATGGTATAATAATGAATTCAATGGATCAATAGAAGTCAATAACATGAAACGATAATCAATAATCAATATCACGGTAATCGATGCAATGGCTATAAACAATGATTCAATATTCGGTAACAATACTCAATATCAATATCAATAATACTTAGCCAATATTCGATATCAATAGAAACAATGATGAACAATATGTAATGAATGTGATGTGTCAATCCTTATGTCTATTAATCATTTTAACCCTAACTAATGCACGTACTACTGCGTCCTATTTATTCCATACCACAGGTTTGATGCATACATAAAATTTTGTTTAGACTTAAGTGGTATACTCTATAGATCATGTACTTGGCAATGGTAAACACTATTCACCTTTCGGTGCACGGTACGGTCTTCAACAACGATACGATACACGATAGATTGGGTTACTGCCGTAATCCACAATCACACGATAAAACACTAGCTGGAACATTATTTAGGGAAACATGGGTCTCTCCTCCAAGTACAGTCTCTACTTTGTCCACTACTTAAATCACCCTTTAAATCCCGGCTTGTTATTTATTTTATTGATGCAACAATACAATATGCAATTAAGGGACATTTCGATGAACGATAGTATCAATATGAGAACAATAGGATGGTAACATAGAATAAGACAATTAGAATGATGAAAATAAATCATTAGAATTATGAAATGGAACATACATACATTAATTCATGCAATAGTACGATATAGGAATAATTAATCTATTAAAAATCTGGAATATAAAATTCTGGACAACAAGAGCAGTCTGTAAAAAAATGCAGTTTTCTGCTATTTCAGAAATTGAAAACTGAATCCGTCAAGAGTTATAGAAGCTAGACTTCCACATGGTTCCAACGCATATTTAAAGTTCAAAATCGGACAACAGTAGCTAGGTCAAACACACCATTCTTTATAGATTTCATGTTCAGGCAGAAATTCGACATCAAGTTATAATAATTTTAGGAACAGTGAAAACTCAATATTAAATTCTTTAAAAATATTTTCTAGGCTTCTAAACATGTTAAGTAACAATTTGGAAATTATTAGAGCAAAATTTTATCATTTGATCAACATTTTTACTGTTTAAACATGAAACGTACAAGAATCTGAGAATCTAAAAGTAAAAACACAGCTGTAGTAAAACGGGTATAACTTTTGCTACACAACTCGGAATTTAGAAATTCAAAATGTTCTGGAAACTAGAAAGATAAGTCTACAATTCATATTCAGAGAGTAATTTATTTTAAGATCATGTACTGGGTCAAAAATAGCAGTTAACATACAGCCAGCAAGCAATATACAGGTTTTGGGTAGTTTTCATGAAATAATTTGAATAAACATGATGCGTATCAATTCTATAGTCAATAAATTATATAATCAGCATGATGGGTGCAATAACAAGATGAATAAAATTAGAATACACGCATACATCAATTTATCATCAACAAACATCAACCGTTCAACCACATATAACCCAGCAATTCTCTCTACAATAATTAATGGTATTATGAGATACATGAAAATTCCTTATCCTCAATACTATATGATGTATGCAAGATTCAATATCTTTGGAGTCAAAAGTGGCACGATGTCAATTAAATTGAGGTTAGCTCGTGTAAACCCTCAATATACCCAACGAAAGAGATGAACAATGTATAATACAATAAACGAAGGGATCTACTTGCAAGAGTTTCAACAAAACTTGAATTTGATACTATTATTGGATCCTAAGCCACTAACCCAACATCCTAATTGTACAATATAAATACAATCCTAGTACAAACCCTAAAAATTTCACAAATTGAAACCCTAGAGCCGTCTGTTCTCTCTCCTATTCTCTCTCCTCTCTCCGGTCTCTCTCCCCATTGAGTTTCCCGCCCAACAGCCAAACCCCCTTCTTATCCATCTTCCCCGCTCAACTCCGGCCACCCCCTCGTCACCCAACCTCCCGTCAACCTCCTAGTCGTCGACGCCACTTCTGGCAAACCCATCGCTAGCCCCCAGTGCCACCACAGCAACCTCCCTCCTCCTCTGTTCTCGTCGATAGCAGCAGAACCCAACCCTTCCACTGCCGTCGCTGCCCCTTCCGTCGATGTTGACCCCTGACACCGTTGCCCCCATCCCTGTCAGCCCCGCTGTCGGTCAGATCCCGACCACCCCCTTGCCCTTGCTGCTGTTATCTCTTTGTGTTGCGTTGCTGTTTTGTTTGGGTTCTCTTTTGCACGTATATTGCACGTGTTAACTTATGTGTTCGTGGGTTCGTTGCTTCGGGATCATTATCTCGTTATTCTTGGTATTCAATTTCACCGTGAAGGGAACACTTCACAATAGTATATTATCTTGTAGTAAAGAAATAGATGTCGCATATTTGCCAAGTTATTTTAGGTTGCTGATCAGCTTACCTGTCCTGCTATGGTTTGGAAGTTCAAATTGAGGCCACCAAATAATCCATCTCACTTGCGTACACCTTAAATCAAAACCAATTAAAAACTCATCAAATAAATCACCAAATTAAAATTTTTTAAACCCAAAAATAAAACAATCATACATCTCGTAACTTAAATCCCATGCACACACAAAATTCGAATCAGCAAAAAACTGATTAATTCCCTACACAAACAAAATTAAAAATTAGAATGAGAATTTAGTTAATGAGATGAAATTACAGTTGCCGCATCGCATGTAGAGGCTCTCGATTCGATAGAGGGAAATCGCTGATACAGAGTCACTTGATATTCGCGCTCGATCTATTGGAGGGGAGTCGCTGATACGGAATCAGCAGTGGATCGGCGATGACCTCTTAATTGGGGTTGGATTTGGATTTGCTTTGAGATTCGTGCTTGAGAGGGCGATGGATGCTTCGCCAATAGAATAGAAGTTAAGGTTTAAGAAAATGGTTTTAAGGATTTGGAGTTAGCGGCTTAAAAACCCTAGGGAGAGAGAGAGGGAGAGAGAGAAATAATTAAATAATTAAATATGAGAGAGATAGAGAAATAATTAAATAATTAAATGAGAGAGAGAGAGAGAGAGAGAGAGAGAGAGAGAGAGAGAGAGAGATAACTAAATAAATAAAGGAGTTATTTTTTTTTTGGAAAAATTTGAGTTTTGGGGAAAAACTTTTGGGAGGATGTCTTCTGAAAGCTTAAATCTGGAGCATTGATTTTCTTACTATTGAAGGAAAGCCACTTTATAGCTTTTCTTTGTGTTTTATTATATAGATAATGTGGGACCCTTGGAATCTCATGCGCCTTTAGGATCCCACATCTGCAAACATCTTAAATTCTTGATTTAGTTATGTATAAATATCATTAGGGGGCACAACTGATGTGCTTCTACGTATACGAAGTCGTTACTCTAAAAGACCATAACAATATACTATAACTCTGAATTTACGGTAAAAAGTTAAGGATTTAGTACTTCTAACAATTAGCTAATTCTGGATTTTTATTTCAAAAAAAAAGAAAAAATCAAGAACATAACAAATATTCCACCTAATTGAAATCTCAATAGATTTGAATTCAACACGTGTTGAATAATTACAATCTGTTGTTTAGTTAAAGAGTAATGCTACATCCACTACCAATTTCACTACATTTCTCTTCACTACCTTAGGTGGCACACTCCAATAGGTAGGGGAAGATAGAGTAGGTGGGAGAACTCTCCAATAGGAATATGCCACCTAAGGTAGTGAAGAGAATGGTAGTGAAATTGGTAGTGGCTGAAGCATTACTCTTAGTTAAATGGAACACTTTCTTTTTCATTCAGAATCTGCTATCATAAGAACATCCACTTTCGTTGGTACAAAAATTTGCATATTTAGCATTTGAAAATCTCTTATCTCTAATCTCTAATATTATAATGGGAGAAGATCATAGTGTCATTTGTCAATCTATCAACGTGTGTAATGCACATACATAACTAATATGAAAGAGATTTCAGGTTCGAGTCCTCACTACGTCAGAGTTTTTATTTTCAAAAATTATTAAGACGTACATTGTTCGTGCATAATTAATATAAAAGAGGTCAGACTACGTTGAAATTTTACTTTAAAAAATACATATTTATTAAGACGTGTGTCTCACGTGTAAATTACTAGTACCTTTTAAATGAGAGTGCTGTAGTTGTTTAAAGCTACTTTTTGGCCGAACGGAAGATCTTCTTCCGTTCGAGCCAATTTATATTTTTTAAATGTAAATGGCATTTTCGTAATTTACGAATTGACATTTTAGTAAATTTAGGGGAAAAAATTTATAGCCTCTTTCCAGACGGAAGATCTTCTTCCGTATGAGCATTCTTTTTTATTTTTTTTAAATGGAATTTTCATAATTTTAGGAATGGCATTTTAGTATTTTTTTTGAAAAAAAATTGGATTGGCATTTTCATCTTCCATCGTCCATATTATAAAAAAAAATTAATCGGCCGGAATATCTTCTTTCGTCTCCTATATTTGATAACTTGGTATGCACGTGGGCACGTGCCTACGGCACGTATTCGGAACGATACAACATATAAAAAATCATGTAAACAGTAAGGGATGATTTATATAGATGTTTATTTACTAGTAGACGTTGATGTATTGATGTATTGATGTACTTTGAAGTGGATTATGAAGTGACCTTGATGTTTATTGGTTTGTATATTGCATGATTATTTGTCAGCAGCTCGGTATTCAAAAATAGTATTGTGAATTTACAACAGTAGTGAATCGGAAATTCCTTGTTATGTGTGACTCGAGCATAAGAGATTTCTTTTTTGATTTGGAGTCTAACATAAGTAGCAAATAATTTTCTAACTGCATGAGTTACGGTTAACGTTTCAAATGCATGAGTTAGTTCCCCCTTGTTTGTTCTTTATGTAGTTAACCATGTATGAATTTAAAAGAGAATATTTGTTGTGATTTATATGTGAAGTGAAATTGCAGCAAAGCAGATCAAGATAGAATTTTGCAGCTACAAAAAACCGAAATACATGGATTAAGCATGGTTTGTCCATAAAAGCACGATCAAGCGAGTCAATTAAAGAATTTGCAACGATTTTTCAAAGCAGCAAATGCCCAAATATTAAAAAAAAAACATAATCCGAAATTGCATAATAATAATAAAAAGCATTCTAATCAAAATTAACTCAGTGAAACATTCTAATCTAAAACAATTACTCAGTGAAGTACAATACAATCAGATCAAATATGGTAATTCAAAAGCAATTAAATGGAAGTGAATGTTATTGAGTTATGAAGGCATAATTTGAAGAAAAAAAAAACATAATTAAAATTTTGAAATAATAAAAAAAAGCATAATCCGAAATTGCATAACCAAAAAAAACATTCACTATTTTTTTGTTGTTGACATACCTGGGTAAAAGGAAAAATAAAGAATTTTGAAAAAGGAGAAATGAGGGGGAAGAGAGAGAAAGAGAGATTAATAATGAAAGAGTTGTTTTGTTTTGGAAAAAAAAACTGAATTTTGGGGGGAGAACATTTGGGAGGAAAAATGTCTTTTAGGAGCAAAAATTTAGACCGTTGATTTTCTTCTAAATGAATGACAGCCACTTGATAGCTTTCTTTGTGTTTTATTATATAGATTCCTCAATCTTTTGCTATATTTAGGAGTGGATTTCTCATTCTTATCCTAAAATATGGATTTTTTAGCAAATGATAGTGGACACTCTAATAGATCAACAGGGATCATTCTATGGTGGCAATAGTTATCGAAATCCATACATCAGATTTCAGTGTAATTATTATCTCACATCCTACAAATTATTTAAACACGACACATCTTGCAAGTTTGAAGAGAAAATAATATGATACATAGGCACAAATTTGTCTTTATTTTATCTGTATTTAATATGATTATAAAAAAAATATGAATATCAAAAATTTTATAGGATAAATTTCAGTTAATCTTACTGAAGTTTATGTCTTTGGCAGTTTACCCTACAGAAGTTTGTTTTTTCTAGCAATTAACCCTACTGAAGGTTTGTTTCCGATAAACACACCTTAAACTAACCGACGCCGTGAACTTTTGTATACAATATCTAAAATACCCATATTGGTTCAGATTAATTACAAAATTACGAAGGCCATCATCATCTTCTTCTTTTTCTCCTTCATTCATCATCATTAATTATAGTCTTAATTTTTAAAAAAAAACTCACGGAAGTATTGGTCAGTTTAAAAAAAACCCCACTAACTTTTTTTTTTAAACCACATTTAGCTACGTTTTCAAAAACCCACATCAACGGAGTTCACTTCTGTTAGGTTTTATGTCACGTACATCGCATGTGATTTTTTTCAGAAAAAAACTGGAAAAATTCCTAAAAGTTCTACAAAGATGTGACTACTTCCAAAAGCTCAGTTTATGGTGTTGCTTCTTCATATACTAGTAATCTCCACGTGTGATGCACGGTTTTTTTTCTTAAGCTCATTCTTTTACATATTAACCCTAATAAAATTTATATTTAACACGAATTGGGGGATTTAATCTGTACATGCGATGCATGTTTTTCATTTTTTTGATCTTCTGGATTTAATCGAAGGCATATTGGTCAAATATATTTTTTTTAGTTTCTCGATTGAAAAAACCATCTTAATTGGGACCAAAATATCTGAATTTTGACCAAATTAGTTATTATATGTCCGTAACCTACAACATATGATTCTTTTATTTGTTAGATTCTCATGCTAAGAAGAATTGAACTTGCAAAGTGTATATTTATGATTTTAGTTATGATGTTGGTGAACAACTCTACTGATAAGCATAGTGATTGTATAGGGAAAAATCATCAACAACAGGTTTGAAGGTAAAGTGTGCTAATGATTTTAGTATTATGTTGTTTGTATTTCTACGAAAACTACACAAGTCAACTACATAGACTTATTCATATCACTGTGCAGTATATACTGGCTTTAGAAATTATTTTTGGATGTGCACTGATCGTGTAAATGTGTACCATATATTTATTAGGATGTGCAAATCACATGCAGATTACTAGTGTGTTGAATGAGAATTTGTTAAACTTTTGATGAAAATATGTGGGAATGATATGAGAATGATGAACAAAAAATTTGTTCATATTAAGTATTGTGTGAATGAGAATGTGTTCAAGAGAATGTGTTGAATGATATGAAAATATGTGAAATTGATGATGACCATTTATTCATGTCAAGTATTGCGTAAATTGTTGACTGATTTTTATAACAATACATTCCAGAGTGGATGAGGTTTCTGCTAAAAAATAGTAGTTGTAACACCCCGCAAAATTGATTTATGACAATTTTGCTCCACGTGTGTTACGCACATGTATTTTGTGCCGTTACGGATAATATCCGTGACGTATTTTAATATAAATATCCTACATATTTTATATTTCGATTAATTATATATTTTCAGTCATCTCAAAATTCTTTTTATCCTATTTTGAGCCAACTCAAACATAATCTTTTTGTGTTTTTACATGTATTGCATGTGCTTTCAATGCACGTGTCGATTACGTATATTTTACCGTTACGCCAAATATCCGTAACATTATCAAAATAAATATTTTATGTATTTTATATTTTGATTATTTATAAATATTTTTCCGTTGCTCAAATCTATTTTTGTATTTGAATACTTATTGATACGTGCGACACACGTGTTTTTTATGCATGTATTGATTATAATTTTTTTATTTTTAATATTTTCTTTCGTATGTACTTTGCATGTAATTTTATGCACATGTTGATTAAAGAAATTCTCTTGAGTCATAAAAATTTTCCTCTCTTTTTACAAGTCATTAGTGTATGGTTCTTTTTACAAGTCATTAGTGTATGGTTAATTTATAAAAATCAACTAAGCTTAAGTCTATATTTTGTAACACATTAAAACTATTATAAATTAAACCCTCTAATTTTTAGGTGTGCACTTAAACGTACATGAACTCTCATTTAAAATTAATAGAGACTTGTACACATTACAATGTGTAACATACACACCTAATTTAATTAAAAACTCATAATAAAATTGTATGAAGAAGTGTGCACATGGGGTGCATGTGCTCATGCTTTCCTTGTTGGCCGGACACTAGATGAGTGGGAGAGTGGGAGAGTGTGTGGGTGAGTGGAGAGCTCTTAGGAAGTGGGGAGTTATTATAACTACTCATTATTTTACCCTATAAATAGCCTATCCCTTTAGCCATGAAGAAACACAAATCAAAACCAAAAAAAATGAGAGAAGAGAAAGAGAGTCAATGAGTTTGATTTCGAAAAATTTTGGAGCTAGGAGCTTGCAGATTTTTTGAGAAGATTGGAGCTTTTTGCTAGCTGCCTCTACTACTAGGAATTCTCTTTTTAAGGTGGGTGTTCTCATTGTCTTCTAAATTTTGTATATTTTGCTTGATTGTCCATGACATGTGTAGATGATAATTTAATTAGGGTGTATAAGTGTAGAAGCTTTCTAAAGTTTTAATTGTGCACTCTTAGTCATAGTTAGTATGTGAATGTGTGGGGTTTTCATTGTCTTCTAAAATACTAGTAAATGTGCATGTTAGAAATATATAGATGGACGATGAAATTGACTTTGATGTGTAAGGTAACATCTCTATCAAATTTATTAGTACATGCTAAATTACAATCATGTAGTAGATAATTGAATTAATAGGAGTTTTATAGCATGTCATTCTAGTAGAAAATATATGAAAAATAAATCCATGCAATTAAATTTGTCTATATACAATGTAGTAATGTAAAAACTCCAAAAATAAAATATTTTTGTATAAAAAACAATAATTTATATCGTTCAAAATTGTAGAATTATGAATAATTCATACAAATTGGGCAATAATTTCGGGAATAGATTATTATAGGATTTATTTCTGGCAAATATATTCAGTTTGAAGGGAAAGTTATTTTTCTGGAATTGTAAAAGTTAAAGCGTACAAATTTGACATCGAAATTTTCGAGTTAATGTACATACGATAGTTCGGGCTGATAAAAATTATGGCGACCCTTTAACTCACCAGCGTGAGTTGGCATCTTGGTGGTGGGTTCCGGTTGGTTTGCTGCTGGTCTTGAGTTCGAGCCTGGACATAGGCACACTTTTGTTTAAAATCCTTATTTATATTCTATTAAGCTAGTTTTGCATAGAATTCAGTTAAAGATAAAATTTTTAAATTATACTGTAATAATGGTGGAATGTTTTGAGATGTTTATGTACCAATTTGGAATTTATTTGAGGCTAAAATCCCACTACAAATTAACTAATATGTCTATATGGGTAATTTGGATCCTTTCAAGAATAATTGTTTGTATTTTAAATGAACTAACTTTGAAATAGATGAGATGATTATGTTGGATTCTTTTAAGGAAAATTATTTTACTAAAATGAGCTAACTTTAATTATCAAAATAATATAATTTAAATTTGGGGAAAATCATTTGGATGAATAATTATAATATACATTATCTACTTTAAGAAGTGGGTTCTTGATAACATTTTTGTGATGAAAGATTGATGTGTGATAAAGTTTGCGTATCATATGTAAAATGATTTCATCCTAGATTTATGAAAAAAAGAAAGGGTAATTTATATGATAAATTAAGAGATAAACAAAGAATGAACTTCGGATAATAAATGTATGAAAATCGTACGAAACTTTTATCAAGTTGAAATGCTCCCTTGAGATGTATTATAAGGGAATGAGAAACCATACATTGAAATTGACAATTCAATGTGAATGTATGAACAATTCAAATAAATTATGAAATGAGAAATTTTATAAGATCAAGATAAACCTAGAAGATATCTATGTTGAAAAAGATGGGTTCTAGGAGCTAAGCTAGGCTCGTAATGTCCGGCAAGTTTAATAAATAAAATTTTGTGAAATGGTGAGCATGGGCCTTAATGTGGATAAGAGAATTTAAGTCCGGCAGGGTAAGCTAGTTCTGGACCCGGATAACTACAAACTAAATTAAGGACAAGTACTAGAAAGAAAGATGTAATGAGACCTGGGCAAACATAAGTGGGGCGTTCTATATAGTCGGGCTGTGTACTCGGGGACTGTAGATTCGATCGAGCGGTATACTCCGGGACTGTAATCGTCATGCATCCAGTCGGACGGTGTACTCTGAGACTGTGATAGCTATGCGGAGAGAGACAAGCTTTAATTAAATCTGGGATTATGAATGATCTGGCGGTGTACTCCGAGATCATGAATAGTCAGGCGGATAGGAGGCGGACCTCCAATATATTCCGGTCTAGAGCGGCACTTGCAGGATGTCTGCATGAGGTGGATTCTGTATAGTCGGGCGGTGTACTCCGGGGTTGGAATCCATACTCGTGGGATGTCTGAAACTTTTTTTGTCACCGTAGTAGGATTTCATAAAGAGGGATCGAACCATATTATGAGGAGTATGATAAGGGCTTGCCCTCGGACCTATGTAATATGGGATGCATAGAATCTGAACAAGTATGCATTAGTGTCATCGTAGTATAAATGTATGCATTAGGCATTAGGTTCATTGCATACACTGACATAATTAGGATAGTCACTTTACCATTCCTGCATTCAAGTTTGTGATTATCTAGATGGTGAAATCGCTGTATTATAGCATTGCATAAGTTGTATGCAACTGACGTGCCCACAGTTTCCTAGTTGCAGAAATGAGTTGGCATGAATTTGAAGACACTGTGAGAGATGTCACAAGGTTGAAGAGCTTTCATTATCATATGTACTGTATTTATTTATTTCCGCTGTGCTAATGTAAAGAACGATGTTGTAAATGAAAAGTTTTAAATTCCCTGTATTTTTTGTACGAAGTTGAAGTAAAAGATCCTATTTTTGCTACGAGTTACTTGTGTTTGGAATTCGGGATGTTACAGAGTGGTTTCAGAACCACGTTCAACAAGTAGTACAAAAATTATAAGGAAAATAAAATTAGGGTGGACATTAGAGTGTGAGTGTGAGTTTAGAGTCATGAATGATGTAGTTATTGAACATGCATTCATGATACTCTCATCGTATACATTGATGCGATATTATATGCGAGCTTGTTTTCTTTTATGGCACGAGTGTTATGGTTGGTTTGAACCTACATTCATGATAGCTTATGCGTGGACTAAATTTTCTCTTTTACTTTTTCATCGTGTATTTTCCTCGTAGTTCTTCTTTATCTTTAACGTTTAATATTTTCTTTTCAAAGAATTATTTTCTTATACTATTAATTCACTTGGATATTTATTATTCTATCTTCCTTGGTCTTAATCTTTTGAGTTTGACTTACTCATTTTTTTCCGTGATGTTTTCATCCTTCTTACTTTCAAGCGCTTTTACGTTACTCATTTATTTTGCTATCACATTTACGTATTACATTAAGTTTGAAATTACTACGTAATAAGTTATTATTGCTACTACTATTTTTTCATTGATTACTTCTATTAAATTCGATTTTTTCATATTTAATTTCATTTTATATATGCTTTGATTTTACGATGCTATAATTTTTCCATTATTTTACATTGTCATAATCATTTTAGTATATTTCTAACAAAATTGTAATATTTTACTTGTATAAATATGACATACTTCGACACATTATAAATCTTCTTTTCCTACTTTTTTTGTTTTATAGCCTATATTCGATGCCATTGTTATTACATATTAGTTGCTAGTTTGTTTTGCTATATTTGTTTTTCACTATTAATAACTACTTATTAATTTTGTCGCTTTACTTCTCTAACGTACTATGTACACTCACTATTTATATTTTTACATTCTTGGTTACTACATATACTTTCCATGATTTCTATATATATAGAATGTGTTTCAACATACTTACTATGCATATCATTTTACCCTTATCCAATTACTACATTACTATATTTTTTTATATGTATAATTATTTATGTTTATTATCCTAATTTACTACACTACATAATTATTGTTCTCATTTGTATTTAAGCTCATGCATATACTTTATACTATTTTTGTCTTAATGTTATAAATCCTTTTCATTACAACTAATTTTATATATTCGATATTTAAAATCTATACTTCTATTTTAATATTTCATCGTTGTAATTTTCTACTTCATTTTCTCCTCTTACTATCCCAACTTTTACATCTATTTTTATATGACAAATTTTAAAAACGTAAAATCATAGTTAAATTAAACATCCATTATCCAAGTACATATGAAAGATTGCATCATTCCACTCTGGTGCAACCTGATGTCGAGAGGGTAAATCTGCAACAAGACATCAATGGAGGCAAACTGCAACTGGATGTCGGGGAGGAAAAATATGCAACCGAATGTCCAGAAGGCAACCTGAAACCGGATGTCTTGGAGGTAAATATGCAACTTGATGCCAAGGAGACGAGTCTGCAGTTGGACCTCAATGAGGCAAACCCATAACAAAAATGATTTTTTTTTAAAAGTTTAATAACCCCCACTTTATTTCTATATATATATTACTTACCACTATTCCATTATTTTTTTTCCTTTCTAGTCTATACCATTTTATAATGTTTGAAAACTTATCCTATGCTACTTCAACTTTATAATACAGTTATACTTATATAAATATTTAATTAATTACTTTATTATTTATACTTGGTTCTATATCTATCCTCTATGCGTTATTTTATTTTCTTATCATAGTTATTACTACTTACTATTAACTATTTTGATACCTTCTTATTATTATTTTGTATATATACTTCATCTTTACATATGTTAGCATTCTGGTATTTTTATATCCCTTCTTGTATATTATTTTACTACTAACTAATCTTAGATTTGGTGGCTACTTACCTGACTTAAATTTTATTAATGTTACTTTTTGTCACGTCCCGCTTCCCAAAAAGAGAATACGGAATACAGATACGTGACTAAGTCTAGCGAATGATTTTCATCATCCATAAGCTGTCAGGATCTTTACAACATTTCACAGGAATAACAGGAAGTAAAGAAGGAGAAATCAACCATGCATGCATAAATGAATCAATATACCAACAAAATTTACTTGAAACAAAGCTTAATAAATCTAAAATGAACCCGATCTGAACAAGTCAATAATTCTGCGTCACATTTCCTAATACAAAATTTATGTAGCAATTACATTTATTCAAGAATAGCAGGAAAGTAAATTATAGCAAGAACTCCAACAACTAGAATCTTAGATCACCTACTCCATCGGGCAGCTGATCACCATGATCTGCAATTTAACAAATTGCAGGAAAAAAGAAAAAGAAAAAGAAAACAAAATGCCCGTCAATACAAGTTACGGGCCGCTTATAGTGCAGGCACAAGAACATGGGAAATAAACAAATATAGAGTAACAGAGGAAACAATATAGCATGGAATAGGCATGTCAACAAAATAGGATAACTAACATGAATCAGGAAACAAAATCAAATAACATGATATACTAACAGGGTACGGGTAACATGTAACAAATTTCAGGTATCGGGCAAGCAGGTAAACAGGTTAACAGGGAACATGTACAAGTAATCATGTAACAGGTAAGCATGCAGCAGGTATTATGTCATGTCAAGTCTTGTATTTATAGCACTTCATGCGTCCTAAACTTTTATCACATGGTTTCTACATACATGCAAATTACGTTTTGGCCTAGTGGTGGGTTTCTATAGGGCCGTGTACTCAGGCATCAGGTAGCAGGTAGCAGGAACAGGTTCATGAATCAGACAGGTACACGAATCAACCAATTCATGCATCAACAAGTTCATGAATCAATATGTAACAGGTACACGAACCAACAGGTTCATGCATCAAAGCATAAAGTACAACAGGTTCACGAATCCACAGATTCATGAATAAACATAAAGTGCAATAGGTTCATGTATCAACATGAATCAAACATAAAAATGGGAAACACAAGCCCCATTTCTCAATACACATACCTATATTGTCAACTACTAAGGTCTTTTCCTTAACCCCGGCTTGGTTACTTATTATTATTAAACATGCATATACGTGTGCAAAACAGAGCAAGAGTAACATGGTATAAACAAGTAACAGGTTCAAGTCGGAAGATAAATATGCACAGGTGATAGACAACACATAACAGAGTAGGGCAACGGAAATTCTAGTTCAGGACAGCAAGACAGTACTGCACCAAATCTGGGATCTCCATTACCAAAAATATGCAAATCTGAATCTGTTAGAAAATATGGAAAATAGACTCTCGGCCGAATCCAACAAATATATATAAGTCATATGGTAATTCACAACAACAGGACTCAAAACAGAATTGTATCCAGAAAACATGTTCAGCCAGAAATCAGGAGTTTGTATTCATAAAGAGGAAAACAGCATAAAAACTTACTGATTAAATCCAAGAAAAATCTGGGGTACTCCCTAATATGTTAAGTATCAGAAAATAAATTTTTATAATTTTCCAATGTAGATAGTTTAGTCAAATAAAATCAGAAGACAGCAAGATAAAGAAACTTTGTAAATCTGAAATCATAAACACAGCAATACTAAAACAACAATAAATTTCAAAATACAAACCGAAGTCCAGATCCGTCAAAAGGGTGATAAAATAGATACAGTAGGCTACATTTCCTATTCACAATGTTCTTATAAACATTAATTAGAATCGGGTTGAAATTAAGGTTCTTTACTGAACAACATGAAAATTCTGTAAGTATAGTAGTTGTTTGCAAGTATAGAATAGTTCATAAAAGTCATCAATTAAATCCAAAAAAATTAGGGGTTAATTCCAATCAAGTCTAGTTATACTCAGAAAAATATTGGATCAAAATATTATCTTTAACATCAATTTTAAATTAATTACCCTCCAGAATTCATATAAAACCAAATCTGTAATTTTTCTACACCTCTGTAGTAAAATAGCTATAACTTGCAACTCACAAATCGAAACTGAGATCTGTTAGAAATTATGGAAAGTAGGCAGAATTCTTTATAATTCATATTCACAAATAATTTTCAAATACTGACCTTAATATGATCTAAAACACTGGACAAGAATGGGGTACAACAAGGACAGAATTATTCTTCATGCATAAAATCAACTAGATCATATGAAACACATCCAAATCATAATAAAACGTGAAACAGGGTATACTAGATGTCCAAGAACATGGTATATGGTGTTTAACAGATCAACAATAGGATATACTACTAGTAACACGTCAAGCATGTAAGATTAACTCATCATATTATGGTTCACAACCAACATATGTATATGAAACATGGATTAATTAGATCTGAGTTATTTCATGTCGTGTGTGTAATGAGATAACAATGGGAGGACCAACACATGGAGACAAGATATAACAGGGATTTTGCACAAGAAGTGTCTATAGAACACAACTGCACTACATGCAGTATTTAGTACTTGTATTACACAACAAAAAGAATACAAGTTACTTGCCTTATTATTGACAATGAAAACGAAGATGAAAAGAGAATAACGGGAACGGTTTCCCGGGCACGAACACAATACAACGAACGGACACGAACAATCACGAACACAATCGGACCGCTAGATCAAAGATCAAGATCAAGATCAACAAGATCGGATGGTCCAGATTAGATGATGGTGAAGATGATGATCAAAATGCATCGGACGGCCAGGATCAAAATGAAGGGAACATGATGATCATGATCGCAATGATCAAGGAAGATCCGACGGCCCAAATCAACTCCTAATCAAAAAGCACATGCAGAACAGCAAGCAACGACATCCGGGGGGGTTTGCACTGCATCGAAAGGTCGGCGGACAGTGGGTAGCACAACGGACGGGACTGGAAGTATGAGCAACGGTGGGAGGAGACACAGGCCGAGAGGGGGGCACGTTGTGTCGTTGCTTTCACTGCTAGCGGTTGACGCAGCGGGAGGAGAAGGGAGTCACTAGGGTCGTAGCTGTCGGGGCTGAGCGGTTGGCTGATGGCACAGCACAGGGAAGCTATGCTGTAGGGGAGAATACGGGCAGGGGGTGCCGGAGGGAGAGGATGGGAAGGAGGCAGGAGGGTGTTGTTGGTGCTGTAGGTGGCTGGCGCTCGGGAGTAGACGGGGAGAGGAGAGGGGGTTGTTGTGGCGTCGAGGCTATAGGGCGACAGGGGGGTGGTCGCCAAGGGGGTCGGTAGGGGCACAGGGCGGCGCGACGGGGTCGTGCGGTGGGGTGCTGGCTGTCAAGGTGCCGAGAGGAGGAGGGAAGGAAGGAGGGGAGCAATGGGTTAGGGGGATCGGGGGAGAGAGGGGGTGATGAAGATGAAACGGTTGGGGGGTTTTAGGGTTAGGAGATGAACAGTAGGTAAATATAGGATGTATATATATATATATAAACAGATTAGAGTTAGGGGTAAGGGTTGTAACGGTTGGGCATTTGGGTTTTGGGTAATAGATAATGGATTAAGTGAATATATATAGGGGATTCATGACAGCATGACAGTACAGTACCAAAACAGTGATTTCCGTTACTACAGATATCCAAATCTGAATTCGTCAAAGAATCTGGAAAATAAAGTTCCACACGAATCCATCGGTTATATATAAGCCATATAGTAATTCATAAAATCATAACTCAAAACTGATTTGAATCCAGAAAATACGTTCAACCAGAAATCAATAAATCATATTCAAAGTCAGAAAAACAGCACATTAAAACTCCTCAAATAAATTCAGGAAAAATCTGGGGTAATCCCCTATATTTCTAGTATCAGAATATAAAGTTTCATCAAAAATCAGAAAACA
Source organism: Hemerocallis citrina (assembly GCA_017893485.1). NCBI lineage: Eukaryota > Viridiplantae > Streptophyta > Magnoliopsida > Asparagales > Asphodelaceae > Hemerocallis > Hemerocallis citrina. Next base: position 131,573,090 of record CM030364.1, on the reverse strand, counting down.
TCAAGAAACGATAGTTTGGCAAATCTGAAATTCCCAACACCACTGTACGAAAACTGTAATATCTCGCAAACCGTGAAACGAACTCTAAATTTGTCCAAGGGAGATGAAAATAGACAAAATAAGATAACTTTCATATTTCATAAAGATTTTCCATACAGTAAAAGGAATTAGGGTAAAAATACGATTCTTTACAGAACAGCGAGCAAAATACAGCAAGTATAGCTTTTATAAACAAGCATGAAACGGCATATAAAACTCATCAATAAAATCCACCAAAATTCTGAGTAATCCCTAAATAGATATAGAAATACTGTGCAAAGTTTCAGATCAAAATAATATAATTATGACTAGTATCAAATTAGTTTAATCATCAAAATCATTAAGAAACGAAATCTGGAAGTAAAATACACCTCTGTAGTAAAATAGCCATGACTCACTCATACGAAAACGAAATTGATCAAGGTCGGAGGGTTTGGAAAGAAGACAGATTTCTCTACAATTCATGTCAAATAAAAAAAATTAAGAATTCTAACCTTAATATGGTCTAAAATACAAATCAAAACTGATCAACGACAAATACAGATTTTTCTTTAACAACAAAACCAACATAAATCATACGAAACTCGTTCCAATCACAATCAAACATGGTATAGAGTCTACTAAGTGTCCGAACATCATGAAATAGAGTATATAACATATTCACAACCATCATATCACATGGATCTCATCAAACACATAATTTCTTCTAATTATCTCACATATATGAATAGATCAAGAACGGTCAAACCTAGTTGTTTTCATGTCGATTTTTGTGTCGTGAGGCAACTATGGTCAAATAGCACAATAGAGACAAAACCCATAAAAATAACACACACACGAGTTGTCTCTAGAACCCAACTACACTATAAGCAGTATTTTTGACTTGTATCATACAAAGAAATTGGAGTACAAGTTACTTGCCTTATCCGAAGACGAAGAACGATGAAAATTAAGAATAACGGGAACGGATCCCGACAACGAACAAAGCCTACGAACGAAAGTCCAATACACGTGCAAAACCTCCAACACGTGCAACCACAAAAAGCGAGAGAGATCCCGAAAGGGGGTCGGTCGTCGGCTGGCTTGCGGCTGGTCGGCGCTCCGGCGGGTGCTGATGGCGAGCGAAGGCAAGGGAGAAAGATAAAGAGGAGTTGAGTGCTCGGGTGATCGGGAGTTGGCTTGGGTGCTTGGTCGGTCGGGTGCAGCCGAAGGGGAAGTCAGCTAGGTGGCGTCGGGGGTGAGGCAGGTCGGGATTTGGCTGGTGGGGTGTCGGGATGGCTGTGCGGCGCAAGGGAGAAAGGAGGGGGCCGGGAGGGATGACGTGTTAGGGTTACAGTTTGGGGTGAATAAGTATATATAGGGTTTTGTTTAGGTTTAGAATTAGGAAATGGGTAATTGGGTTCACGGGTTTAATTGGGATCCAATAGGAGTAGTAATAGAATTGGACTAATAGGTTTTGATTAGGATCAAATTGTATAGGCTTCACATAGGATTGTAGGTTTAATTTGGCCTTGGTAATCAATTAGGGATCAAAATAGTAGGATTGGAAATAGGATGAACAATCAAATCTCCATGAGCACCCAAGAATAAAATTAAAGGGAACAAAACCCAAATGAAGAGCGAAAATAACAACAATGATCAAGAACAAATTAAGGAACCGAAAATAAATCACAAAAGATCAAGATTGAGCCAAAAATAAATATATATTGAAAACAACTCCAATATACGGTCCCGAAAAAAAATTACAAGGCAGTACAAATACTCAAGAAGGAAGAGAAATACACCAAAAATACGAAAACCAAAAAACAGGGGTTACAATCCTACCCACCTAACAAAAAAGATTTTGTCCTCGAAAGATACATAGGATAACCCCAAAAGAAAAGAAAACATGGCAAAACAAAACAACCACTACTCAAACAAATGAGGAAACTTCTACTGAATCTCCTCCTCCCGCTCCCAAGTCGACTCACCGGGCGAGTGAGGATTCCAAGCAATACGAACCAACTTGATGACCTTGTTCATAAGCACTTTCTCCCGCAGATCCACAATAGCAACTGGTGGAGTCTCACAAGTCAAATCCAGCTGCACGGTCAACTAAGAGTAGTCGACCACGTGACTCTCATCACGGATATATCTCCTGAGTTGTGAGATATGAAAAATATCGTGCACTGCTGATAACGCTGGCGGCAAAGCAAGATGATAGGCCACCTTGCCTACTCGCTCCAAAATCTCAAACGGTCTAATAAACCTAGGGCTAAGCTTGCCCCCACCACCGAACCTAATGACACCGTGCCACGGCGATACCTTAAGGAAAATATGGTTACCAACAACAAACTCCAAAGCCCTCCGATGGACATCAGCCCATCGCCTCTGCCTGTCCTGAGCTGCCTGCAAATGCTTCCTGATCTGAACCACCACATCAACTGTCCTGGTAATCAACTCCGGACCCAACAACTTTCTCTCACAAATGTCATCCTAGCACACTGGCGATCTGCACTTCCACCCATAGAGTGTCTCGAACGGAGCAGCTTTAATACTGGCTTGAAAGCTGTTATTGTACGAGAACTCTACGAGATGTAAATTGTCCTCCCATGATCCACCAAACTGAAGCATACAGGACCTCAACATGTCTTCAAGAATCTGAATAGTCTGCTCTGACTGTCTATCAATCTGGGGATGAAAAGTTGTACTGTACTTCAACTTACTCCCTAAACTAGCCTGAAGACTTTCCCAAAACTGAGATCTGAATCTCGTATCCCTGTCAGATACAATACTGACTGGAACCCCCATGAAGTCTGACAATCTCTTGCATGTATCTCTTAGCTAGGCTCTCAGTAGATTGTCCGACACGAAAATGAATGAAGTGAGCACTCTTCTTCAAAAGGTCGATAATCACCCAAATAGCATTGTGACCCTTAGGACTCCTCGGCAAAGCGGTCACAAAATCCATGGTGATATGCTTCCACTTCCACTCTGGAATAGGAAGCGGTTGAAGAAGTCCAGCAGTTCTCTGATGCTCTGCCTTCACCTGCTTATAGATGAAACACTGAGCAACAAACCGAGCAATAGCCCCCTTCATACCATGCCATCAGAAATGAAGCTTCAAATCCTGATACATCTTAGTACCGCCAGGATGGATAGTTAGCGAAGACTGATGAGCTTCTTCAAGCAACCTCTGATGAACTTCACCCTTAGGGACACACAACTGGGAACCAAAACGAAGCAAACCATCAGCATGAATAACCATGTTCGTTCTGGACCCAGACTCAACCTCAGCTCGAAAACCCTGTAACTGCGCATCACCAGCCTGAGCCTCTTTAATCTGATCAACAAAAGAAGACTAAAGCTGGAGTGCAAGACAACACTGACCAGAACTCGGCAACAAAACCTCCATATCCAACCTCCTCATCTGTTCAATGAGATCACTCTGCTGAGTAAGAAACATAACTGCTGGTCTCCTGCTCAAAGCATCAAGAACCAAGTTTACTTTACCAGAATGGTATTGCAAACTGATATCATAATCGGCAATAAGTTCCAACGAATGCCTTTGCCTCATGTTTAACTCCTTCTGGGTGAAGACGTACTTGAGACTTTTGTGGTCTGTAAAGATCTCCACTCGGTCTCCAAGTAAATAATGTCTCCACAGCTTCAAAGCAAAGATCACTGCCGCTAACTCCAAGTCATGAGTAGGATAGTTCTTCTCATTCGGCTTCAACTGCCTCGATGCATACGCAATGACACGGCCCTTCTGCATTAGAACTGCTCCAAGACCCTTACCAGAAGCATCACAGTGAATTACAAATCTGTCTGAACCATCTAGAATAGTCAACACAGGCGCTGACGTCAATCTGTTCTTCAACTCAACAAAAGCCTCATTGCACTCATAAGACCAACAAAACTTTTGATCCTTTCCCATCAGTTTAGTTAACGGCCCTGCAATCTTCGAAAAATCTTGGACGAATTTCTGCTAATAGCCCGCAAGACCAAGAAAACTCCGCACTTCGAAAACTGACTTAGGAATAGGCAAATCCTTCACAGCTTCAACCTTAGAAGGATCCACAGAAGGACCATCGCCAGAAATAATGTGTCCCAAGAAAAAAACCTTGTTGAGCCAAAACTTGCACTTGCTAAGTTTTTCACAGAGCTGATTCTCTCTCAAAGTCTGTAGAACCACTCTAAGATGCTCAGCATGATCTTCCCGATTTCGAGAATATACCAGAATGTCATCAATGAAGACCACCACAAATCTATCCAAGAACTGAGAGAATACCCACTTATAAGACTCATGAATACAGCTGGCACATTAGTGACACCGAAGATGAACAGGTGATGGGTTTAAGGAGGAGACAGGGGTTGAGGTCGCTGGTTGAGGTCAGGAGGAGGAGATGAGATGATGGGTTTAGAAGCGGCTGTATAGGGCAGAATATGAACAGGTGGGATATGGGTTTAATATATATAGGTATAGGTGATTAGGGTTAGGGGAAGGGGTGAACGAGTAGGATAAGTTGGCTAACGGGTTTGGGAAATGGGTTAATTAATGGGTATTGGGGTTATTGGGTTTAGGGGATTAAAAACAGGGTATTGGGTAAATAAATAATGGGTATGGGTTATTATAGGGAAATGGGTTTGGGGTTTATATAATTAAAATCCAATAAAGAATAGGGTATTAAATCCCATAGGAAATAAAATAATCAATAAAATGTAGCTTTATATAACAAAAATATAATTGTACTACAATATGAAAATTATTTGAAATAACTACAAACACAATTAACAATAGAAATGGATTTTTTAATAAACAATCAAAGTTATAATAATAACAATAATAACAATAATAATAATAATAATAATAATAATAATAATAATAATAATAATAATAATAATAATAACCGTAATAACAATAATTCTAATAGGGTTTGTATAAAAATCATTGAAAAAATAGCTATAAATAAAACTTTTGATCATAAATAGATTTTAATAGAAGATCCAAAAACAAATTTTAACAAAAAGAGTTTAAGAGCGGAAAAATAATTTACAAAAATCAAAAATCCAAAAATACACAGAAAATATGTATTTAGGAAAACGGGGGTTACAATTTGAGTCCAAGTTTTTATGGTGAATTCCTCGTTATGTGCTGAATTTAAATTGATTTTTTTTTCAGAATTTAATATCGACTATAGAATGTACAATTTTGAGGAATGAAATCATGTAACTTTCTTATTTTTGAATAAAAGATAGTTTTCAGAATTTATTGAATATCAACCCTTCAAACTAATTTATTTGAGCCCAGATTTTTATGGTGGATTCCTTGTTATGTTCTAGATTTCAGTGAATTTTTCCAGAATTTAATATTGATTTTAGAGTGTACTGTTTTGAGTAACAAAATCATATAATTTTCAGATTTTGTAAAAATCTATATTTTCATAAATAAAATGTGCTTCCTTACATATCAACGAGTTCTCATGGAAATATTGGTTGATTAAAAAAAATGTGATTAATGAAGAGTGTTTTTTTATAATAAAAACCATGATGGGTTTGATTTGAGACTTAGGGTTATGATGTGGACCCTAGAAAGACTATTAATGATACTTTGGGTTGTGAGGCTCTAGAGGTTGAGTGGGACCCTTGTATACCAGCAAATGAGATTTTGTGGAAGTTGACCAGTTGGGATCTTCGTTCTTGGTTTAGTGGTGTTAAGTCCGGTTGGGTACATCAACTCTAGGGAGACTGTGTTCTAATTAATTAATTAAACATAATAAACATAAGAACATGCACTAGTGGAGATATGATAGATATTGGGAAACATAAGTATGGGCTTTGTTGCCAGTCGCATGAGTGTATTCTGGGACTGTGTATTTGTTGTGTCTCTCTATTATTTTTGCGTATCGATGGTCGGCATGCCTATTCGCGGAATGTCTAGAAGTGAGACGGTTTTGGTATGTTTGCATGTCGATGGTCGGCAGGCCTATTCGCAGAATGTACAGTGTATCTGCGTGTCGATGGTCGGCAGGCCTTTTCGCGGTGTACATGGCAGGGAGGTGATTCTCCGGGGTAATAGCAATGCTTATATGATGCTTGCGTCGATGACGCTAGTCTGGTGAGTAGATACCAGGATGTAGGCCTATTCGCGGAGTATTCTAGATATTGTTTCTATCACCGTAATAGGATTAGTTGCATAACGGGGGACTCAACCTTATAAATTGGAGAACGATAAGGGCTTGTACCGGATCTATGTAGAATGAGATGCATAGAATCCGAAAAGTATGCAGTAGTGATCATCAAATTTTTAACACCCTAGAATTTTAAATAATATTTTTGAGATTAATAAATGAATTAAAGTGATTTTTGGTGATTTAATTAATATTTTTCTGAAATTTATCTTTTTGCCCGTGCAAAATACGTGCAAATATTTTCTTGGAAAACTCAAAGTCAGAAATTACTTTGGGAAAACCTAATAATTATTAGTAGGTATTATTTATAAATTTTCTGGATTTTTTTAATATTTATTTGGCATGTTTGCAAATATTACAAAAAGAGGGGCTTTTGTGCAAAATTACCACTTGGAGTAAAAACTCCACATTTTTGGTTTTTTGGGCTGAGCATGATGAATGGCCAACTCAGAGGTAAAGATTTTAATTTTTGGTCTAATATATTTGGTTTATTTTGCTAATTTATAAAAGAATGATTTTTTTGCAAAATTGACACTTGGAGGCAAAAATTACAAAATTGATTTTTCTGGACATGATACTGATACCATCCGTATATGGAAAGATAATTTTGATTTTAATCTCAACTAAATTGCTTAATCTAGTTACCTATTATAAAGGATCCATATATGTAAAGATATATTCTAATGGAATATTTTGCAAAATCTTCTCAAAACCCTAATATTCCAGATTTGGCTATTTAGGGGGCTATTACAGCCGTCCCTCCTCTGCACATAACAAAAATTATATTTTTATTATTGATTTTTCTTGAAGTTTCGAAGCGAGGATCTTGGATTTTTGCGGAAGGAGGAGCTTTTCTTATTCTTTATTACTTTCGTTGATTCTTCAATAAGGTGAGTGACATATGTTTGATTTCTTGTTGTTCTAAACATGCTAAATATGAAGATTTGCCTAGCAGAATGCATGTTAGATGATTGTATGATGATATAATGTATAAATAGATGGATGGATAATGAAAAGTGGAACTTTTTATGAATGATGTGCAATAGATGAATAAAATATATATATATATGCCTTAAGAATATTAAGAACTTAGTAGGAATCATGGGTATGTTGTTTTCCATCATATTCTTGCTAAATTGATGACATATGATGGGTTTGTACGACTCATAATGCATAAAAGTGAATAAAGATGGATTCTTTACTGTGTATGTATGTATACATTCTGTGTTGATGTTTTGATGAAGAAAAATTCGACTAATACATGTTGTAAATGCATATAATCATGAGAAAACTGATATAACTAGTTGTAAGAGAGTTTTGGGGATCAAAAGATCAAGTTTCTATGCATTGAAAGATTGAGTTTTGTCTTCGGATCTGATGTGCAGGCCGAAAGGGAATTTTTGTGTTTTTGTGAAGTTTTCAAGTGGATCTGATCTATATTGATACTAAGATTTGATTTGGAACATTATACTACTCGTATACCAAGAATCTTGATGTTTTACTTATACATATACACACATATACTCACATATATATATAAGCATGTACATTTCTGATGTTGAAGAATTATAATGAAAAATTGATGTTTTGTGAATTTGTTGAGAGTTTGATTTGATTTATGAACTTCAGTATGTTAGACAAGTTGTATTTGTTCATTTCAAGGTTTTTATTTCACGAATCCATGCTTTTAAAGGTTTAAAACTACGTATCAATTGTGAAGTGCACGATTTTTAAAGCTGATTGAGTATTAGCCGACGGTCGACCGTTCACTATTTGAACTAAAGGTGACAGTCGACTGTCAATTGTTGGATTTCAGATTTTTAGCATGTCAGTCGACCGCCACTTTTTAACTAAGATGTCGGTCGACCGACAGCTACTATGTTGGCTGTTTTATTGAGTTTTTACTGTTTTTCTTGAACGTTTATTTTCTTTGAACTTATGTATTATTGATCTACTATTTTAGATGAAGTTTTTCCTACAGATTACTGTATTTTACAGATATATACATTTTATTTATAATAGAGTTTAACTTTTTATTTCTATGGCTTTAGAAAGCGAATTATATATGGATTTCGAGAGGTTGATGTTTTGTGATTTTTCTCTGACTTCAAAAATGTGTAACTCAGTTGTTTAAGAGTTTTATACTTAGATTTTATTTCAGGGAATTTTATGAGTATTCAGATAAATTTGGATTTGTGCGATTTGAAGAAGTCTTCTTAATATGAACGGTTTGATGATAGAATCAAGAGTTTTATTGAAAGATTTGTGTTAATATTTGAGTTATGAGTCTCTAGAGGTTGAGTGCGATTCCTGTAAACCGGCAGATGAGATTTTGTGGATCTTGGCCAGTTGGGGGCCTTGGTGTTGTTTTAGTGGAATTAAGTCCGGCAGGGTACACAAACTCCACGGAGGGGGAAAATGGTGTTTTAATATCAACCTAAGGACAGACACTAGTGGAGATGTGATAGAACTTGGAAAACGTAAGTATGGGCTCTGTTGTTAGTCCGACGGATGTATTCCGGGATTGTGTTTTGTTGTGTCCCTAGTATATTCACGTGTCGAGGGTCGGTAGGCTTATTCATGGAATGTCTAGAGGACAGTTGGTATGTTCACGTGTCGAGGGTCGCAGGCCTATTCACGGAACATATGGTGCATTCACATGTCGAGGATCGGCAGGCCTATTCACAGAATGTACTGTGTATGTGCATGTCGAGGGTCGGCAAGCCTATTCGTGAGGTACACGGCAGGGAGGTGATTCTCCGGTATTAGAGCTATGCTTACAGGATGCTTGTGCGTCGAGGGTTGTTAGGCCTATTCGCGGAGTATTCTAGATCTTGTTTCTGTCACTGTAGTAGGATTAGTTGCATAACGAGGGATTAAAACCTATAAAGTGGAGAATGATAAGGGCTTGCACCGGACCTATGTAGTGTGGAATTCATAGAATCCGACAAGTATGCATTAGAGAGTCCTTATACTGCATTTATATTTTCTTGACTTGTATTATGCATGGTGTTTCCTGTTTTCCTACACTTGACACTTAGCTTAGTTTCACTTGATGTTTTATGCTTTATTTATTTATTTATTTATTTATTTCATATTCCGTTTTGTTACTACGGTTGCAATGTGTTGGTTATGAATTTATTCTTTATGTTTCATTTAAATTATATTTCTTTTGATGTCACTCACACCGTTATAGCTGACCCCGTAGTTTGGGGGTTAAGGTTATCTCTAGCCTCATGTTTTACAGGTAGGTACCATTAGCTTGGGATTTGGATGCATGTGGTAGAATGATAATATGGCTTATGCAATTTGTAAAAGAATGGGTTGTAAAAGAAAGAAATTGTAATTCAAGGTGTTTAATTTCCGTTGTGCTATGTAAAGAATTGATGTAATAAAAGTTAAAAATTTTCTGTGTTTGACTATGTTTACTATTATATTGAGGTAGATGCTGGGAATTGTGTAGCGCCCCGATTTCCATATACTGGGAAACCGTGACACGAGCCAAGACCTTTTCTTCAATTAGTCACAATACACAGAAAAACAGGAGAATTTAAAACTTTTATTTCAACACCCAATGTATTACAAGTTTGAATATTATACAACTGCAATACCTTACAATAGAGTTACAATATTACCTTTACATTTTCAAGTATTACAACCTTCAACATCTTACAACAGAGTACAAGGAATGAAGAACAACACTTGGTAACTTTCACTTAAGTACTTCTCAACTAATAGATAATCAATACATATACTGCAGCGGAACTAAACATAACACTGACTCCTTGCTTTCCTTGCCTTGAGTCCTCCTGAATCTCGCCTTTGTACTTCGGCGATCCAGTACCTATGAAAGTGGGGACGTCAGTATTCACTGATGCTTAAAGGCTGATATCACAGCAGTGAATCTCCCAAACAACATACAAAACATGGCAATGGTGTTGGTGTAGTTTAAGTGTTCGTGAGTGCTATGACTAGACTCTAATGCGATATTTAAATAGAATTAGGATGCTTCTATTCTAATATCAGCGAGTCTCCGAAGCAACATGCATCTCATACTACATGCGCCCCATCTCAAGCCGTTTTCTCCATATATAGGGATTGAACCCGCGTTATGAATTCTAATTGTACACCACCTGTTCCTGACAGATACAACGTGACTTATGAGGTTGCAGACGTGGTCAAGTCCCACTAATGCAGTTCGCCAGTGGTGTCCATGTTGCCACTGCTATCCGGCTTACCGGACCTCACTCAAAAACCTGACGAACCGTCGGGGATACTGCTAACAGGGGAGCCCCCTGCCGCCCCCTGGTCGGACCGTAGTCCATGGCCTGTTCGCCCTCTTGGCATAGGACCTGACGGAGTTCCGGGGGTCCATCCCCCCTAGCTCCGCCCGCCTTATCATGGCACTTCAGGAATTAACAATCAGGATACGCAACCCATATCCCCAACTTGTGAGAAGGCATCGTACGTATCCCTTTTGACAGGAAGGTACAACCCACTATCACCACCTAAGGCCTGCCTCAAGGGACAAGTTGGTCGTAAGGCGCCCCCTACAACCAACTCCTCTCTTTTCGGCGAGGGTCTAAGTAAAATGATCTTTATAAGTCACTACCATAATGATGTCCCTGACTCGACAATCCTAAGGACGATAATTTTATAAACATAACATGTTAGGCCTTAAATTAGACTTCGCAAGACAACTCTACTAGGTTGCTCAACCTAGACTTACCAGAACCCTTCAGGATCCGGTTCGTGGCTTATCAATCCAAGACCTCGGCAATGCGAATATATGTGCATGCCACTACCCTAAACTTGGATTCCGTCTATACTCCGGTCCTCGATCAACCTACCCTGGTTAAGATTCAACGGTACACAAGGAGTGACTCCTCCACAGTTCCTTAGGGTAAGGAAACATATGTCTTGATGGTCAATAGCCCGTAGGGTGGTAATATCACCCTAGACGAGCACAACGAACTGTGTACTAGCTAACAAGCTATACACGAGTAACAACCTCATACGAGCCAATAAGCTACGTATGAAACAATAACTACCTACAAGCCAGGCAGGCCTCGTAGGAGACAACAACGTACATACCAGCCAAATAAGCCGCGTATGAGACCAACAGCTACGCACGGACCGGTCGAGCCGCGTACGAGACAACAACCTACATACGAGCCAAATAAACTACGTATGAGGCCCACAGCTACATACGGGCCAGTCGAGCCATGTACGAGCACAACCATATGCAAACAACCATACAGATAGTCAATCCTAGAAGCAACCAAACGTGCTTACTAGCAAACCTGATCTCCTATTATATTAGAAGCAACAGACGAATCTACTAATAGTCTATGGTCGGTATTCTACCAATGAAGAACCGAAGGCGACATAACAGCCTTTATCAGACTAACTATTACTAATGGTCTTTCCAACCCTTATTACTTCATCCTATAGCGCCTTAAGCATGACATACAATTGCAAGCATCTTCCTACAACAATCTAATTATATAACATAACCACTCACTCCAATACTCCTAAGTACGAATATGATTAAGCATGTGCTTACATCGAGCTTAAGCATGAAAATCACTATGACCTAGACATGAAGTCCACTATAGTCAAGCATAGGTTATAACTTGAGCGTGAAAGCTTACTACTTATCATGACTAATCACCACAACCCAAGCATGGATATAAAACTAGTATGAACATGCAACATTCCAAGGCATAGTAGGTATTCTAACATTAATCCTACAACATTCTAAGCATGTATTTAAACTTTAGCATGGTATACCTCATTCCTAGACATGGTATGCAACCTTCACATTAACATATAGCATGGTGCACATTTTTGTAACATTCTAGTCATGTATACTAGTTAAGTATCGACCTACAATGTAGCATGAATTTCTACAACAATTCTAGCATGGATAGAACATAACATAAAAATCACTACAACTAACCATGGATAGTTACCTTAATCTAAGCATGAATATCTACGATATTTTAAGCATGAATCTCATTAGCATGGATACCATTATCTTAACATAAACCATAATTAGCATGACACCTATTTACTTTGCATGAATAATGATTAAGCATGATCATCTACTAACATAGCATGAACAAATACTTATCTAAGTATGGGTATCATGTAAACATGAATATTTATTTAATCTAGCATGGTATACAACTTTCCTACAATTAAACTAGCATGGCATACGACTTTCCTACCATTAATCTAGCATGGTATACAACTTACCTACAATTAAACTAACATGGTATACAACTTCCCTACCATTAATCTAGCATGGTATACAACTTACCTATAAGCATGTGAGTATGGATAAATTAATCTAGCACGATATACCACTTTCCTACAACTATCTAAGCATAGATAAATGAAACTAGCATGGTCTACTACTTTCTTACAATCATCTAAGCATAGACAAATTTAGCTAGCATGGTATACTACTTTCCTACTATCATTTAAGCATAGATAAATTTAGCTAGCATGGTATTTACTTAGTAATTAACCTACAACATTCCTAGCATGGTAGATTAATTAAGCATCAACCCTACAACAATATGAGCATGGTATCTACTTAGTAATTAACCTACAACATTCCTAGCATGGTAGATTAATTAAGCATCAATCTTACAACAATATAACATTCCTAAACATGATAGGTAATTTTAGAATGAATCCTAAAACATTCTAAGCATAAATAACATTCCTAAACATGATAGGTATTTTTAGAATGAATCCTACAACATTCTAAGCATGAATAACACTCCTAATCATGATAGGTAATTTTAGAAAGAATCCTACAACATTCTAAACATGGATAACACTCCTAAACATGATAGGAATTTTTAGAATAAATCCTACAACATTCTAAGCATGTTTATACACTTAGCATGGTATACATCATTCCTAAACATGGTAGGTATTTTTAATATAAATCCTACAACATTCTAAGCATGTTTATACACTTAGCATGGTATACATCATTCCTAAACATGGTAGGTATTTTTAATATAAATCCTACAACATTCTAAGCATGTTTATACACTTAGCATGGTATACATCATTTCTAAACATGGTAGATATTTTTTAATATAAATCCTACAACATTCTAAGCATGTTTATATACTTAGCATGGTATACATCATTCCTAAACATGGTAGGTATTTTTAATATAAATCCTACAACATTCTAAGCATGAATAAATTAATCTAATCCAATCTTAGCATGGTATTTACTTTATTTTAATATGAACATAAAATAAACATCTACAACTATCTACTACTACTACTACTTCATTTTAACCAAGAACATAACATACAACTATTTACTACTACTACTACTTCATTTTAACCAATAACATAACATACAACTATCTACTACTACTACTACTTCATTTTAACCAAGAACATAACATACAACTATCTACCACTACTTCTTTTAACACTTGCTACTACTTCTTTATTTTGACAACATACCACTACTACTTTATTTTAGCAACATGTTACTACTACTTTATTTTAACAACATACTACTACCACTTTATTTTAACAACATATTACTACTACTTTATTTTAACAACCTACTACTACTACTTAAATGTCTGCTATTCTTTATTAGCATTTATTTATTACTAGTGATCATAAAAAGAGATCTTTTTATTCATTCTACAACTAGTGATTTAAATTAATTTTTTTTTTCATAATTAGAAATAACATCTAATTTATGTTCTTTTTAAGATTATAAAAGAAAACAACAATAATAAAAATAAGGTAAGAACCTTCATTTGGTTCAACCAACATATACTTATCTTTTTTAGTCAAAGTCCAATACAAGTCCTACAACCAAAAATGGTTGTATAAAATATTCATATGCTTTATGTATAGTTCATATCAAGTCCTACAACCCCAAACGGTTATATGTTCAAGTCCATATGCCTTATGTCATTTTAGTTCAATTAACAAACACAAAACAACAACTACCACTATAAAGATTTAATCTTTATGTCCATTTGTTTCCATTTCATTTTATGTGATCATTACTTTTAACATTTACAAACATACAAAGCAAGAATCTCATACAACAATGCTATCAAAACAACCATCCCAAAAAGAACCAAAGGAAACAAAACAAGGAAGGTAAGAAGAAGAATTAACATCAAAACAACCATACAAACAAACAAACAAACAAACAAGCAAACAAAGGAGAAACCCCCACCTTAATCTCTTTGTTGGAAGGACTTGCTAGCTTAACCTTCTCCTTCCCCTAGCTCTTAGAAATCCTAGGAAAAACCTACAAGAAAACTCTCTTGTTAGTATGAGGTTCTCTCTTTCTTTTCCTTTCCTTTCTTTCTTTCTTTTTTGATCTTTCTAAAATGAGACAAGGTGGAGAAGGAGGGGGTATTTATAGGAGGGGAGAGGAGGGGGAGAGTGCAAATGTGCACTCACATTTTGCACAAAAACCCCAAGAAGGGCAACCGGCCATACCATGTAGGAGGGTAGGAGTAAGGTGTAGGGTATGGTCCTAGGTATGAGTTGGAAGCATGGTAGAAAGGGATAAGGTTTCTAGAAGGGTTTTAACCTTCTCATGCATACAACCCTAGATTAAGCCTCCTAATCAAATCCTAACCATCTAATTAAGTTGTCATGACAAGATGAGTACATTGTCCAAGAGTACATGCTACATATTTTGTATGATGTACTAAGTATCATACAATTGTATGTATGTGTACATGTATGTGTATACAAAAAAATCCTCATATAATCCCCATAAATAGTTTAATTTGAAAATAATAATAAAATAAGTTTTATTATCAATTCGGAGGATCGCGTTGTCAATTTGATGTACTTCGGATTTACACCGACCGATATATGCGCGTAGACAATGTTTGTGGACAAACCGGCAAAAAATCACCAAAATAATTTGATTTTGGAATTAAAACAAAATAATAATAAAATAATAGTAAAATAGTAATTTATACGAGGTAATATCCGTCCGGGATATTACAAATTGTGCCATGTATTTTCATATTTATTTATTGAAAATTCGGGGTGCTACAGAGTTTGGTATCAGAGCATGCTTCAATAGTAATGATAAACATATTATAAGAATAAACCTAGGTGGACATTAGAGCGTGATTACCTAGGTGTGGACATTAGAGTGTCAGTATCACATGAAAATGAAACAAGATGAAATGGTTTGGGGCATGATTGAGATTTTGCCATAAGGTATTGATGTGAAAATGAATTATGCTGTGATGCTCTAATGTTTCCTTCATTTTGTAGTATTCAGTATAATGGTAGGACCCAGGACCAGGAATAGTGGAAATGGTGATGGGGCTGAGGGTTCCAGAGGGCCGGACTTGATCTAGAGACGGAAATTGCCAGGGTGTATCAGACCTTGAACATATTCATGGAAGCCAACATGACTCAGAATCAGAATCAAGGGGCTGGACTAGTGCATATTAATGCTGATCCAACAAAGCAGGTGGAGTCCTTCTAGCGGATGAAGCTGCCTATTTTTTAGGTCAGTCTGATCCAAATGAGGCTGATGATCGGATTAGACAGATGGATGTAGTGCTTGAGGTTTTGGAAATCCTAGCAGCCAACAAGGTGAAATTGGCTACATTGCAGTTAGAAAAGGATGCTGGCGTCTAGTGGTAGTCAGTGAAGAGGACTTTTGGGGTGAACATGTGACTTGGGAGGCTTTTCTGGAGGAGTTCAGTGATCATTTCTTTCCTCTGGATATTCAGGAGAAGAAGGAAATGAAATTCTTGAATCTGCAGCAAGGCAGCATGTTAGTGCGTGAATATGAGACAAGTTCGCCCAGCTATCAAGGTATGCACCAGAGCTGATAGTTGATGAAGCGAAGAAGGCCAAGAAATTCGAGCAGGGCTTGAGGTCGAATTTGAGGTCTCGGATGATACCGTTAGGCATCAGAAGTTTTGATAAGCTAGTTAGGAGAGCAGCAATGACAGCAAAAGATATGGATCAGTTCCAGAAGAAACATGATACTTGGAACAGGAACAAGAGGCCAACAACTAATCAGAATGGTAAGAAGTTCCTAGCGAAGCAGGGCAAGTTCAATAGGCCAGAGCAGAAGGCACTTGCAATTCAAGGCGTGACTTGTTTCAACAGTGGAGAGGCAGGCCACTATCAGTTAGCATGCACCAAACCACCTAAGGTGCGGTCTTTGTTATCAATGTGGTCGTGAAGGCCATATCAGACCAAACTGTCCGCAGTTGAAGAAGGAAGGTGCAAGCGGAGGCAAATTCTAGAGGCAGGGGTGAGTGTTCGCATTAACTGAGGAGGATGCGGGTAACTCAGAAGATGTGATGCAGGGTATGCAAGAATTTTAAATTTATTTATTTGATGTATTAAGTAAAACTTTGTTTAAGAATAAATTGGAGATTTGAGTATCATTCTTCATGTAACAGGATTTATCTTGAATAATGGAATAAAAGCAAAAGTTTTATTTGATACTAGTTCTTCGCATACATTTGTGTCGTCCAATTTTACTAAAGTTTTTGGTGTGGAACCTAAGGTATTTCCAGGCAGAGTCTTGTCAGTGGCAACACCATCAGGGATTCAGGGGAAGAATTGATTGTTGATCGGTATTACGAGTGTTGTGATATCGAGATTGGTGGGAGATTATTCGGCATTGATCTCATCGAACTGTAAGTCTTGGGTGTGGATGTGATCGTGGGAATTGATTGTATGGAAATATATGATTCCACAATTGAATGCAAGAAGAAAGATGTTTTAGTGAAGGCACAAGGAGGTCCAGCAGTGACTTTTCAAGGGAAGAAGAAGAACCCGAAAGTGGCGGCAATGGTATCTGAGTTGATGATTCCAGATGAAGTTAGAAGCATTCTATTGTTAGGAATTTTCCTACAATATTCTAGGAAGATCTACCAGGGTTGCCGCCGCAGCGAGATGTTGAGTTCTGCATCAATATTCAGCCGGGAAGTGCTCTAATTTCTAAGGCTCCGTACAGGATGGCACCGATAGAGTAGGATGAAGTTAAGAAGCAGATTGAGGAATTTCTAGGTAGGGGATCGGTATTCAATGCATACTCTCATTGACCCATCCTTCTTCTTCACTAACAACACTGGCGCACTCCACGGCGAAGTACTTGGCCTGATGTTGAATAGGGTGACCATTCAGAACAAGTATCCGCTTCCACGGATTGATGATCTGTTTGATAGGCTTCGAAGAGCAGCTGTGTTTTTAAAGATTGATCTGCGGTCAGGGTATCATCAGGTCCGAGTTAAGGAGGAAGATGTGAGCAAGACAGCTTTCAGAACGCGTCATGGGCTCTATGAGTTTTTGGTGATGCCATTTAGAGTGATGAATACGCCAGCAGTGTTCATGGACATGATGAACCAGATTTTGCGGCCGTTTATTGATTCCTTCATGGTGGTATTCATTGATGATATTCTAGTATATTCAGAGTCGGAGGAAGAGCACTCTAAACACTTGGCAGAAGTATTGAAGAAGTTACAGGAGCACAACTTGTAGGTCAAGCTGTCGAAGTGTGAGTTTTGGAAGTTTGAGGTAGCTTTCCTTGGTCATATTCTTTCTATGGAGGGAGTGGCCACCGATCCTCAAAAGGTTGAACCAATGAAGAATTGGCCTAGGCCAACGACAGTGAAGGAGGTCAGGAGTTTCTTGGGTTTGGCTGGGTACTACAGGAGATTCATATAGGGCTATGCACAGATCGCAGTTCCTTTAACGGGGTTAACTTGGAAGAGTGTGGCCTTCACTTGGACTGATAAATGTAAGGCAAGTTTCCTAGAGCTAAAGGAGAAGTTGACGAATGTGCCTATCCTAGCTTTGCCACAAGCTGGGAAGGACTATGATATCTACAGCGATGCATCGCTCAGGGGTTTGGGGTGCGTCTTGATGCAGGAAGGGATGGTTATTGCATATGGTTCGAGGCAGTTGCGTCTGCATGAGAAGAACTATTCGATGCATGATCTGGAATTGGTAGCTATTATCTTTGCCTTGAAGCAGTGGAGGCATTATGTGTATGGGGAGAAGGTCAACATGTTCATCGACTAGAAGAGCTTGAAGTATATTTACCAGTAGAGGGATCTAAATCTTTGGCAGAGAAGGTGGTTGGAAGTGTTGTAAGACATTCGTCCTGAGATCAAATATCATCCAGGAAAGGCGAATGTGGTGGCCGATGGGCTTAGTCCGAAGAGTAGTCTGTCGAGTTTGATCACTACTCAGAGAGAGTTGGTAGCAGAGTTAGATCAGGAAGGTATTGAGGTTGTACTGCAGGATTTGGAAGTATTTTTGGCTCAGTTGAGGTTGCAGCTTTCTTTGAGAGAGTAGATTATGAAGGGTCAGAAATCAGATGCAGCGATTCAGAGGATGTTGCAGCAGGTTTCCGATGGCAAGTTATTAGAGTTCCGTGTCCAAGATGTAGTTCTGTGGATGGGTGAGAGGTTGTATGTACCGGAGAATGCAGATTTAAGGGAGAGTATCTTGCAGGAGGCACATAGTACCTTCTTGTCAGTACATCCTGGAGGAACGAAGATGTACAAAGACATCAAACATCACTTTTGGTGGCCGGGTATGAAGAGAGATGTGGTATATTTTGTGGCAAGGTGTCCGACTTGCCAGCAGATCAAAGCGGAGAATCAGAGGCCTGGAGGTTTGTTACAGCATTGCCTATTCCGGAATGGAAGTGGGAGAATATCAGCATGGATTTCATCTCTGGGTTGCCGAGGAGTCCGAAGGGCAACAACTCAATTTGGGTTATTGTGGATCGTTTGACCAAGTCAGCCCACTTCCTATCTATGAAGATTACTTGGTCGTTGGAGAAACTGGCAGAGCTGTACATTGATGAGATTGTGAGACTTCATGGGGTTCTTGTGTCGATTGTTTCCGACAGGGATGCGAGGTTCACATCGATGTTTTGGAAGGGTTTGCAAGCAACTTTGGGTACCGGAACCGATTTCAGTACCGCTTTTCATCCGTAGACCGATGGTCAGACTGAAAGGGTGAATCGGGTATTGGAGGATATGCTGAGGGCCTGTGTTATGGATTTTGGTGGCAGTTGGGAGAGGTACTTGGCATTGGTTGAGTTCGCTTGTCACAATAGTTACCATGTAAGATCGAGATGGCTCCGTATGAAGCTTTGTACGGGAGGAAGTGCAGGACACCCGTTTGTTGGTATGAAGTTGGAGAGAGACAGATTTTTGGGCTGGAGATTGTGCAGCAGACATCGGAGAAGATCGAGCTGATTCGTAAGAGGTTGGTCGAGGCTCAGAGTCGGCAGAAGAGTTATGCAGATACTTGGCGAAGGGACTTGGAGTTTGTGGTTGGGGATGCAGTTTTTCTCAAGGTATCTCCGACTAAAGAAGTGATCAGGTTTGGAAAAGGAGGCAAGTTGATGCCAAGGTACATTGGGCCATACAGGATTTTGATGCGGATTGGTAAGACAGCATACAAGTTGGAACTACCGGAGGAATTGGTGCAGGTGCATGATGTGTTCCATGTGTCGATGTTGAGGAAGTACGTGCCGAATCAGAGTCATCAATTGGTGGAAGTGCCCGAAGGACTACAGTTGAACTTGAGTTACAAGGAGCAGTCTGTAGAGATTGGTGACCGTCGGGAGAAGGTGTTGAGGAATAAGGTGATACTTATGGTCAAGGTATTGTAGAGGAACCAACTGTTTGAGGAAGCTACTTGGGAGCCGGAGGATCATATGCAGAAAATATTCTCCTGAGCTCTTTGTATGATTGTATTCTTTTGGTTAAATTTTATTCTCTTGTATGACTGTATTCTTTAAACTATATTTCTATTTATGTGATTGCATTTTTTTGATTATATTGTTCGGTCCCTATTAGCAGTAGTTCTGAGTACGGAACTATTCTAAGGAGGGAGTGATGTAACACCCTAGAATTTTAAATAATTTTTTTGAGATTAATAAATGAATTAAAGCGATTTTTGGTGATTTAATAAATATTTTTCTGAAATTTATCTTTTTGCACGTGAAAAATACGGGCAAATATTTTCTTGGGAAACTCAAAGTCAGAAATTATTTTGGGAAAACCTAATATTTATTAGTAGGTATTATTTATGAATTTTCTGATTTTTTTGATATTTATTTGGCATGTTTGCAAATATTACAAAAAGAGAGATTTTTGTGCAAAATTACCACTTGGAGTAAAAACTCCAGATTTTCGGTTTTCTGCGCTGAGCATGATGGCTGGCCAACTCAGAGGTAAAGATTTTAATTTTTGTTTCAATAGATTTGGTTTATTTTGCAAATTTATAAAAGAAGGGATTTTTTGCAAAATTGCCACTTGAAGGCAAAAATTACAAAATTGATTTTTTTGGACTTGATACTGATGTCGGCCAGATCTGGGAAGATAATTTTGATTTTAATCTCAACTAAATTGGTTAATCTAGTTACCTAGTATAAATGATCTATATATGTAAAGATATATTCTAAAGGAATATTTTGCAAAATCTTCTCAAAACCCTAATACTTCAGATTTCGGCTATTTAGGGGGCTGCTACAGTCGTGCCTCCTCTGCACAAAACAAAAAGTATTTTTTTGTTATTGATTTTTCTTGGAGTTTCAAAGCGAGGATCGTGGATTTTTGCGAAAGGAGTAGCTTTTCTTATTCTTTATTACTTTCATTGATTCTTCAATAAGGTGAGTGACATATATTTGATTTCTTGTTGTTCTATACATGCTAAATATGAACATTTGCCAGTAGAATGCATGTTAGATGATTGTATGATGATATAATGAATATATTGATGGATGGATAATTAAAAGTGGAACTTTATATGAATGAAGTGCAATGGATGAATAAAATCTCTATATAGATGACTTAAGAACATTAAGAACTTAGTAGGAATCACGGGTATGTTATTTTCCTTCATATTCTTGCTGAATTAATGACATATAATGGGTGTGTAAAACTTATAATGCATAAAAGTGAATAAAGATGGATTCTTTACTGTGTATGTATGTATACATTCTGTGTTGATGTTTTGATGAAGAAAAATTCGACTAATACATGTTGTAATTGCATATAATCATAAGCAAACTGATATAGCTAGTTGTATGAATGGTTAAAAAGTTTTAAGAGAGTTTTGGGGATTAAAAGTTCAAGTTTCTATGCATTGAAAGATTGAGTTTTGTCTTCGGATCTGATGTGCAGGCTGAAAGAGAATTTTTGTGTTTTTGTGAAGTTTCAAGTGAATTTTGATCTATATTGATACTGAGATTTGATTTGGAACAATATACTACTCGTATACCATGAATCTTGATGTTTTACAGACACACACACACACACACACACACACACACATATATATATATATGAGTATAGGGTAAAAGGGATATGAGCAACTTGCTCATTTAGTAAATGAGCAATTGATTATGTGGCATGCATATGATACATTGGACAACTAACCCTTTTAAGGCTTTTCCAATCACATGTATGCCACATCATCAATTGCTTATTTACTAAATGAGCAAGTTGCTCATACCCCTTTTCCCCATATATATATATATATATATATATATATATATATATATATATATATATATATATATATATATATATATATATATATATACGCATATACAGTTCTGATGTTGAAGAATTTTAATGAAAAATTGCTCTTTTGTGAATTTGTTGAGAGTTTGATTTGATTTATGAACTCCAGTATGTTAGAAAAGTTATATTTGATCATCTCAGGGTTTTTATTTCACGAATTCATGCTTTTAAAGGTTTAAAACAACGTATCAATTGTCAAGTTCACAATTTTTAAAGCTGACTGAGTATCAGCCGATGGTCGACCGTGCACTATTTGAACTAAAGGTGACAGTCGACTGTCAATTGTTGGATTTCGGATTTTTGGCATGTTAGTCGACCGCCACTTTTTTAACTAAGATGTCGGTCGACCGACAGTTGTTGTGTTGGTTATTTTGTTGAGTTTTTGCTGTTTTTCATGAGCGTTTATTTTCTTCGAACTTATGTATTATTGATCTACTGTTTTAGATGAAGTTTTTGCTACAGATTACTATATTTTATAGAGAGTGACATTTTGATTATAATAGAGTTTAACTCATAATTTCTATGGCTTTAGAAAGCGAATTATATATGGATTTCGAGAGGTTGATGTTTTTTGATTTCTCTATGACTTCAAAAATGGGAAACACAGTTGTTTAATTGATTTATTCTTATAGTTTATATCAGGAAATTTTGTGAGTATTCAGATAAATTTGGATTTGTGCGAGTTAAAGAAGTCTTCTTAATATGAACGATTTGAGGATGGAATCAAGAGTTTTAATGAAAGATTTGTATTGATATTTAAGTTGTGGGTCTCTAGAGATTGAGTGGATTCCTGTAAACCGGCAGATGAGATTTTGTTAATCTTGGTCAGTTGGGAGCCTTGGTGTTGTTTTAGTGGAATTAAGTGTAGCACCCCGAATTTTCAATATAATATCTCAGAAATACGTGACACAATTTCAAGCATCTACTTCTGTCACGCCCCGCTTCCCAAAAATATGGAATACGAGCTCGTGACGAAGCCCAGCGAATGATTTTTACATCATCCATAAGCTGTAGGATCGACTCAGCATCATAACAAGAATATAACCAGATTTATATATAACCAAGCATGCATGAATAACTTATCAAGCAACAGGAAACAATTTAAACAAATAATAATATTCAAATAGTTCCCATGTCTGGATCAAGTGTAAACTCGGAAACAAGTCTTATACAACAGGAGAAATAAATACCTTAAGAAAAGCAACTATTTAAACAGGTCCTTGCTCCAAGCGAATACTGAAATATATGCTCGCCAATTCTAGCAGGTAGCTCGTCTCCAAAGTCTGTTTAATAAATATAAACAGGAAAACAAGAGGGGAAACAAGAGAAAATGCCCTTAGTGCAAGCTAGGGCCACAAATAGTGAAAGCAAGTACAAGTAAGGGAAAAACAAGAATTGGAATCAAGAATAAGCAGAGTTATAAGTAGTAGTAGGCAAATTCAAAGACTAGCTGGCAAGAGGAAACATCTTAATAACTGGATTAGATAACAACTGCTAGTGGTGTAACACATGTCAGGTATACCTATAGGGGTATTTAATATCAAGCGACAAACCTCAAGTCTAGTGTCGTATGTTATTTCAAATGTCAGGTCTCAAATGTCAAGTTGTCAAGTTCAAGTATCAAGTTGTCTAGTTCAAGTTATCAAGTCCGAGTCTAGTTCAAATTATCAAGTTCAAGTCTAGTTCAAATTATCAAGTTCAAGTCTAATGTGATTACTATCTAGGTAGCACGACATGCATCCATCTTTTTACTACATGGTTGCTACAGTCAAAGCAATTTCGTTTAGACCTAGTAATGGATTTTATAGGGCGGCGTACTTAGGTATCAAGTATCAAGCAAGCCATGGTTCATGAATCGAAAATTAAATAACAAGTTCACGAAGCAAGTTCGCGAATCCACAAGCAAGTTCAAGAACCGCACAATGGGTTCAAGAATCAACAAGTTCATGAGCCGAGTAACCGACTCCATGAATCGAACAAGATACAACAAGTTCATGAACCAAGTATTGGGAAACACGGGCCCCCTTCCGAGTACACTTACCTATATTGTCCACTCTATAGTCTTTCCCAAACCCCGGCTTGTTACACTTATTAACTCTTATCAAGCAAGCATACATATGTAAAATATTGTAATTTAATTCTAGGAAAAATTTGGGATGTCCTATATGGTGTCCAGCAGCTACATATAAAATTTGGGGTCAAACGCTCGCTGTTTACACAGCTAAAATAATTTGCAAAGTAAATATATACAGCAGTTTTGCAAAACTGCGTCTACTGACATAGCTGCAGTATAACTGCCATAACTCCTAGACCGTAGCTCCAAATTCGATCATTTTGGAGTCTATCGATATCTACACATCCGGATCTACAATTTCTATTCAGGGCTCGGGCCCAGATTCAAATGATAAAAGGGTCGAAACCGCAAAAGAATATTCAGACAGCAACACGTGGAATTTAACTTGCTAGTGTAGATTCCATGGAAAAATGTTATTTGGTGTCTAGGTCATTATGTGGCATAAATACATGATGATGGAGGTCAAAACAACAATTAATAAATGTTTTTCAAGTCATAATAGTCGCAAATTCGTCAAAATACTAAATATATATGTATCTACAAATTTTAGGGCTCCTTAATTCATATGTCCATGTGATTCATGTGTTCAAGGGGGTAAAAGAGTCCAATTGATTATTATTTAATACGAGGAAGTTTTGTGACTCTTAGAATTGTGGGTTTGAAGGTTCAAAATTGATTTACAATGATATTTCAAAGGGAGTCACAATCTAACTATATGTGGTATTTTCAAGAAAACTTGTACTAGAGCAATAAAATGTACAAGATGAATACTTGCCTTAGTATGACGATGATAAACTCCGCTTGTTGTAGCAATTTGAATAGAAAAATCCCGGAAGGAGTCCTCAAAAAGCGCGCGCGAAAATCAACTGTAGATCGAGTTTTCCCCACGCCGGATCAGCCCAGAACAGCAAACAGCGAGCTGGGATTCGCTGCGCCAAAACACGGAACACCAGATCACACCAATGGGATTCTTTCCTATGCAGCGGATTGCCAGAACAGGAAACAGCCATCGAGGATCTGCTGTGGGCACAACACGGGACAGCGATCTCGATCGCACGGATCTTGAAGTGATCCGATGGTCGAGATCGAATCCCGCCAATCCGTTCTCCTTCTTCTTCCTTCTTTCGATTCTTCGACGGAACACAGCGCGAGAGAGGGAGGGAGAGACGGTGACGCAAGGCGGCTGCGATGGCACGGCGGCGAGGCGGCGATGCCTGGCGCAACTGTGGCGACGCGACGTCGAGGAGCGACGAGCGATGGTGGCGGCTCTGTTTCGCTGCGAAACAGGGGAGGAGTTTGGGCGAGTGGTTCGGGGTGTTGGCGATGACGGTGGTGAGGTATTGGGTGTGGCGAGGCGGAGAGGAGATGACGGGGCGAAGTAATGGCGATTGGGGTAGAGGTCGGCGGCGGAGATGATGGAGAGGGGTGGTTGTCGAGAATTTGGGTTCGGGAGTTTGGTGATGGTGAAGACGATGGTTGGGTGCGTCCAGGTGGATCAGAGACGGGAGCAGGGGCGCGCTCGCTTGGGTGCAGCCATGGCGATGGTGTATGGGAGGCGACGCGAGGGCGGTTGCGAGGCGAGGTGATGTGGGTAGCGTAATAATAGCGGAGATGGATTGGGTTCGGGTGTTGGGTTCAAAGGTCGAAGGAGTGGGGACGATGGCGGTGGTCCTGGTGGTGGTTGGTTTCGACGGGGTGAAGGTCGAAGGTAGGGGAGATGAGCGGAAGGGGATCGAAGTGGGTTGGGCGTAGCGAAATCGAAGGAGAAGGAAACGGTGAAGGAGGAGAAGAGCGGCGGGGTAGTTTTTAGGTTAAAACAGTAGGGGGTAGGGTTAGGGTATAGGGTCAGGGGTTTTTATAATAGGGTTTACGGGTTTGCGGGTTCGTGGGTTTTGGGTATCCGTTTCAAAAAGAGCCCAACATGAGAAATGCTCAAAATGCAATAAAATGGGGATTAGAGCGATAAATGAGAAGAATTTGTCATTTCTTCATGAGAACGACACAAATAACACACAACTGAATTTGATAAAAGAACCCAAAATTTGAGTCGAGACAGAAAAATGACTTTATTCAGTCTAAAACAAAATACAGGATCGCAATATAGATGAAGGATTACAATGTGGCAAAATAGAGTATAAAATATAAGTACAGGGAAACAGGAGTTACAAATCCTACCCACCTTACACAAAAATTTCGTCCTCGAAATTTGCTTAGGCGGTACATAGGACAGGGTAAAGTAACTTAGGGGCGGGTAACAAACAAGGGATCCCAGAAGAAGTCAACTTGGTGGTAACACCAAAATGAGAAGGGAGTGGATAACAACGAGGTCAAATGGATGACATGAAAGAGAATAACAGTATCTAAAGGATCCAAATAACACAAGATAATAAATACGATGAAGGAGTAGGCAGAACTGAAACCAAGGAGATGGAAGAGATAACCCTAACCCTCAAAACTATAGGGGTCAGCCATAACGTGTGAGTGACATCAAAAGAAATACAATATAAATAAAACATAAAGAATAAAGTTGTAAACAACATATACCAACGGTAGTAACAAATGGAATATGAAATAACAATAAATAAAATATGAAAACATCAAGTGAAACTAGACTAAGTGTCAAGTGTAGGAAAACAGAAAACATACATGCATAAAACCAAGTCAAGAAAACACAAATAAAAATGATGACTCTCTAATGCATACTTGTCGTATTCTATGCATTCCGTACTATAAAGGTCCGGTGCAAGCCCTTATCGTTCTCTACTTTATAGGGTTAAGTCCCTCATTATGCAACTAATCCTACTACAGTGATAGAAACAAGATCCAGAATACTTCGCGAATAGGCATCACAACCCTCAACGTGCAAGCACCACGTAAGAATAGCTCTGACCCCAGGAAGAATCACCTCCCTGACGTGTACCCAACGAATAGGTTTGCGAAACCCTTGACGTGCAGATACACTAGTACATCCCGTGAATAGGCCCGCCGACCCTCGACACGCGAATGCACCTATATGCTCCGCGAATAGGCCTGTAGACCCTCGACACGCGAACATACCAAATGTCCTCTCGAGACAAAACAATACACAGTCCTGGAACGTATCTGTTGGACTAGACCCCTAGAGCATACACTTACGTTTTCCAAGTTCTATCACTTCTCCATTAGTGCATGTACTTAAGTTTATTATTATTAAAACACAAATTCCCCCTCTCTAGAGTTAGTGTATTGTAGCGCCCCGGATCCCCTATTACCGGACATCCGTAACACTCACCAGAATCTTTGCCTTCAAATGCATCTCAACACAGTAATAACATGGAAATTTAAAACTTTTTATTGCTAAATAAGGTCATTACATCATTGATTACAACCGATATCTTGTTCTTGGACAAGTAGTACAAATTACATCCACTTATTACAACTTATTACAAATATTTACAGACTCCACTTGTAAAGCTATGAGCTGCCTCCTGCAATGGTAATCGACTGATTATTGCCGATCTTCGCTGAGTGGTCCATCGGCTCCCCTGGGACTTGCTCCTCGGCTTCAGGCTTCAGCTGCGTGACTCTGATATCTCTGCACCTGCTCGAAAGGTAGAACCGATACCTAAAAGGTAGGGATCGTCAGTACTTCAACTGACGCAAAGCAGATGATAACAAAGATCCTCTAAAATTCAATCACAACCATAATTTATGCAAAAAGGAAAAGTGTTGTGCCAAAACAAGGGTTTAATGGATTCAGGTTCTAATGCAGTGATATGCCATGACCCTATGACAAGATGCAACAAATCACATGCCTGATTCAAATGCAAGCAAGACTTTGGAGCACGAATGCATCCCATATTACACACGCCCCCAAAGCTAGCCTTCTCTCTCCACAATTTAGGGATTCGAACCCTCGCCATGCATCCTACTCTTGTACTCAACCAGTTCCCAAATAGATTTGTCCGTCGCCCAAGGAGGTTGCAGTTGGTCGGTGTAGTTCCGCCACTGCAGTGCCTAAGTGGTGGTTGTAGCTGCCACTTGGTACCCGCGTACGGACCTCTTCAGAAAGTCATGTTGAATCCGGTCGCCAGACCGTATGATTCCCATGTCCACCCCTTACCCGGGCTATGGACTGACGCATGCGTGTTCACCCCTGATCGGGTTATGAACTTATATATATACCAAAAAAACACAAAACCCCCGCGCATAGGGACGTGAGCACCTCGGGAGGTCAAATCCTCCTAGCCTCCCGTACCTTACTCCGACAAAACTTTGGCAATTAACAGATCGAGATACGAGTCGATGACTCACTTATGAGTGCCGAAAATGTATCCCTACGACTGGAAGGTACAACACCGACTATGGTTTTCTAGGACTAATGCAATTTTCCAAACCCCTTAATATGTCATTCTAATCCCAGCCTTACTCTAATAACTTTGGTTAAAAGATAAGATTTCTTCCAAACTTGCTTATCGACCTCTGGCCTTGGCGATACCGGTCCGGTTCGCTACTTCCCCAGCTTGGAATTGTCCAACATTATGGCCTACATTCGCTGCTACCCCGGCTATGAATGTATGTTCACGCCTGACCCGGGCTATGAACTCATATTAATGGCACGGCTCGGATGTCCTATGCTTCGGTGGAAGTTTATAACTTAGGGCCGACAGATGCAGGTTATCCCTTACCCTAGTGACTAACTCGAGTCACACACCCATTATGGGTGTCAACAACACCAACAACAGATACCAACATCCCCAGACAAGAGTTATCAACTCTAATAGTATACAAGGGAAAAGTCCTCACAATACCTAGTCAAAACCAAGGGCTAGGCAATCTACGGGTTTCTGCCCGAATCTTAAAATGGTCATAACTTCCTCGATACAGCTCCGATTGGAGTGTACGAGCCCAATCCGGAAAGGGAAGATCCTAGGCTACAATTTCCTAGTGGATCATAAACTCAAATTCAATCATTTAGATCCCCAAAATACCCTCTCAAGCCTCAGCCTGTGCACTTCCTGTACACGGGCTGCACCTTACCAGTAGCACAAAATATTACTCACTCATCAGAATATCTCAAACCCAAGTTCTATAGGAGGGTGTGGGTATCCTCAAAAATTCTCTAGTTGGTCATGAGTTCAAAATCCACCAACAGATCACCCTAACACAAACATCTCTCACCAATGCACCAAGTCACACACTAGGTATTTCTAAATCAGAGCACTCAGATCCATTCTTGGTCTCTGTCCAGTCTTACAAAAATCACAGTAAATCAACCCTTTACTAGAATCACCTCAAATTGGTCTTGTTGGAAAGGTCTTGGTGTCTACTACAAATCTCTAATGAATCAGTTTCTCAAATTTTGCTCTTAATGAGCCTCAAACGTACAATCTCTACATGGTATCCAAATTGGCTGAAACCAGTACAGTACATGCTAATAAAATCATCTTAAATTCCATACTATTCCAAATGACACAAACTTTACAGTGACAAAACTAGAGATCATAGTGAACAACATGCAAAGATTTCATGTCAAAACTCTAAGTATACAATGAGTTCTCTCTATTTCAATTTAGCACAGAAAGTCACCTTGTTCTTCAGTTCAGCTCCAGCTACTGATTAAAGATCAATTTTTTCATGCCTATAAATTCATCCAAACATTTTCCTGATTTTTGTGTAGAATGTAGATGCATGTAGGAATACAGGGTAAAAATTTCAGATCAAGAACATGCTCCAATAAATTATGAAAATTCCAACAATATCAGTCATCCTGTTAACCAACTGCAGATTCTGCCTTACGACACAATTCTACCATTCGATTTTATTAAAATATCAAACCTTCTCAGAAAAATCCGAAATAAATCTTGAACTATCTAAACATGTATATGAACAATCTCTGAAAATTTTATGGTCTAATTCTGTGTGGTTTGCTCTCGGAAAAATCTAGAAATTAGCATTCAGATCAAGTTTCTTGTTCCAGTTTCTGATTTCATCTTTCAACTTCTTAACTATTCATCCTAGCGCTTCCTACCACACATGCATGCAAGAAAACCAATTAAGAGACATAAAGTAAGGTTTAGAGTAACTCCCCACCCTTGGTTGCTATAGAGGAATTGATCTCCTTGAGCTTCTTCCCTTGAGAATCCTTCATTGAGTCCTTTCTTCAAGCTCTCTTCTTTCTCTCCTTCTCTTATTTTTTTCCTTAGTTGAGTTCTGAAATTCTAGAGCAAGGGAGGTGGGAAAGAGTGGTTTTTGATGGAAAAATGAAGAAGGAAAGAGGGGGAAAGAAGTAGGCCGGATTCCTAGGGGGGTAGGGTCAGGTAGTAGGGTGGGTTTGGAGGCAAAACCATGGCTTTAGCCCATGGTTTTGTGGTTGATGTGTTGGCTGCCCAATTTAATCTTAAATGGGTCCCTACGAATGCGAGACGAGAGGTTTATCGACCGTACGCAATATATATCCACTGTAGTATCATACAGTGTTATATTTGCATAAGCATCGTACCGAAAACTAGTGCTTATACTAGTATCGGTCCTCCTCATTTTCGTGCGTCTTTTAGAACGCAATCCTCCCATGAACCGTCCCGTAACCCTGACCACACACCAAGATAGCAAAATCAAATCAAAACACTGCAATCATGTACACGCATACAGACAATATACATACATACATATATATACAAGCATCATACAATCAGGGGTGTTACGTCACTCTCGCCTTAGAGTCGTTCTGTCCCCAGAATGTTTCTAGTGGGAGAAAATAACAACAATCAAAATAGGAAAAACTTAAAACAAATCCGGATATAAAGCCTTCATGTGGCTCTCCGGTTCTCACGTGGCTTCTTCTACGAACTGATTCTTTCAGAGAACCTTGACCATCGGGATGACCTTGTTTCTCAGTACCTTGTCCTGATGATCAAGTATCCTGACTGGTTGCTCTCTACAGGAAAGATCTATCTGCAAATCTTTCGGAACCCATGGCAATTGATGGCTTGAATCCGGCACATATTTCTATAGCATGGAGACGTGGAACATGTTATGCACTTAAGATAACTCGGCCGGTATCTTCAACTTATAAGCCATCCTGCCAATCCTTTTCAGAACTTGTATTGTCTAATATATCTCGGAGCTAACTTCCCTGCCTTTTTCGAACCTGATAACTCCTTTGGTCGGTAACACCTTGAGAATTATGGAGTCACCTTCCTCAAATTCTAACTCTCTTCGGCGGTTGTCCGCATAGCTCTTTTGCCTGCTTTGAGCTCCTTGAAGCCTTTTCTGAATAAGTTCGATCTGCTCCGATGTTGGCTGTACGATTTTTGGCCCATACATCTGCCATTCTCCTACCTCGAACCAACAAACTGGTGTTCTGCATCTTCGTCCATATAAAGCTTCATACGGGGCCATGCCAATGCTTGCCTGATAATTGTTATTATAAGCAAACTCTACCAAGGCTAAGTATTTCTCCCAACTTCCTCCGAAGTCCAAAATGCATGCCCGCAACATGTCCTCAAGAATCCTGTTGACTCTCTCCGTCTGTCTATCTGTCTGTGGGTGAAAAGCTGTGCTGAAGTCTGTTCTAGTTCCCAATACTGACTGTAGACTTTGCCACGATCGGATACTATCGACACTGGCACTCCATGTAGTTTCACTACGTTCTCAATGTAGACCTCGGCCAACTTCTCGACTTTCCAGGTCATCCTTACTGAAAGAAAATGTGCTGACTTGGTCAAACGATCCACAATCACCCATATTGAGTCATTTTCTTTAGGGCTCCTGGGTAATCCAGTGATAAAATCCATACTGATGTTCTCCCATTTCCATTCTGGAATGGGTAAAGGCTATAACAATCCTCCTGGTTTCTGATTTTCGGCCTTAACTTGTTGGCATGTCAGACATTTGGCGACGAACTCTGCTATATCTCGCTTCATTCCTGACCACCAATAGTGCTGCTTTACATCATGATACATCTTGGTGCTTCTGGGGTGAATCGCAAGTAATGTGGAGTGAGCTTCCTTCATGATGTCTTTCCTTAACTCCTCGTCCTTTGGTACACATAGTCTGTTGCCGAACCATAATGAACCTTCTCTTATATTGAATTCGGGCAATTTTCCATCGTGCACTTGCTTCTTTGTGTCTTCCACCTCTGGATCTTCGGTCTGAGCCTTTTTCACTTGCTCATTCAAGCTTGGTCGTAACACTAACTGTGCCAAAACTGCACTTAAGTGTTGTGTAACCACTTTAATGCCTGTCTACCTGATCTCTTCATCTAGCTCCCTCCGGTCGCTACCAATGTAGCCACACTTCTCTTCCTACTGAACGCATCTATTACCACGTTGGCTTTTCCTGGGTGATATATAATCTCAGGCCTGATGTTTTTGAGTACTTCCATCCATCTCCTCTCGTGTGGTCATAGCTGTCTCGAACCATAAGCTATAACCTTGCCCTCCTGTATTAACACACACCCGAACCCCAAATACGACGCATCACTGTAAATGACGTAGTCCTTGTCCTCCTGAGGTAAAACCAATATAGGTGCGGAGATCAAACGGTTCTTCAGTTCCTGAAAACTCTCTTCACACTTCTCCGTCCAGTCGAAACTTTGGTTCTTCTTGGTCAAGGCTGTAAGGGGTACAGCTATCCTTGCATAATTCTGGATAAACCTCCAATAATATATAGTCATACCAAGAAAATTACTTACTTTCTTCACCGTCTTTGGTTGTGGCCATTCCTTGACCGCTTCTATCTTCTGAGGATCCGTTGCCACTCCTTCCTTAGAAAGGATATGGCCTAGGAATGTAACTTCTGATTTCCAAAACTCACACATAGATAATTTGGCATACAACTGATGCTCTTGTAGTTTGCTCAAGACCGCTGTCAGATGTTCAGCATGCTCCTCTTTTGTCCTTGAATATACCAAAATGTTGTCGATGAAGATCACGACAAATGAGTCAATAAACGGACGTAGTATTCTGTTCATCAAATCCATGAAGATTGCTGAAGCGTTAGTCACTCCAAACGGCATTACCAAGAATTCATAGTGTCCATGTCGAGTTCGAAAAGCTGTCTTAGGTACATCCTCTTCCTTGACTCGCACTTGATGATATCCGGACCGTAGATCCATCTTGGAAAATACTGCTACTCCCTGAAGCTGAGCGGACAAATCGTCGATTCTGGGAATTGGGTACTTGTTCCGAATAGTGACTTTATTCAATTTCCGATAATCAATACACATCCTAGATGACCCGTCCTTCTTTTTAACAAGCAATACTGGTGCTCCCCAAGGTGATGCACTTGGTCTGATAAGTCCCTTCTGCAAGTACTCTTCAATCTGCTTCTTGACCTCATTCTGCTCTACTGGCGCCATTCGATAGGGTGCTTTGGATACTGGAGCACTACCTGGTTGAACTGTGCTAAACTCAACATCACAATGAGGGGGAATTCCAGGTAAATCCTCCAAGAATACAAGTGGAAAATTTCTCACCACTGGTATCTTGTTCACCTCTTCTGGTACCTGTACTTCACTAGCAGTTGCGAAAGTCATTGGCTTCGATCTTTGCTCCCCGTGGAATACAAGTTCCAGTCCTTCAGCTGAGATAACTACCTCCTTCTCCTTGTAGACAATGCTTGCCTTGTGCCTTGACATCCAATCCATACCAATAATGACATCTATTCTGGCAAAAACCAATTCTAACAAATCGATACTTAGGGTTTCTCCGCTAATCTGGAGCTTACATCCCCTATAGCATTCTGTAGTAAGGGTTGCCCCTGACGGCGTAGCTACCGTCAAAGCTAACTCTGGGATTGCCTTTTGTGTGCATCTTAGTTTTCTCGAAAAAGATTTTGAAACAAAAGAATGAGTCGATCCACTATCAAACAAGATCGTAGCCAAAATTTCATTTATATATATATATATATATATATATATATATATATATATATATATATATATATATATATATATATATGTCCTGTTACATCAGTACAACATCCATCAACTTCCAAAAACCTAAAATACAACTTAAACTTGATTACATTACTTCTTCAGCTTCCAAAATATCTCAAAATATAGTAGGGCCACATAACATTTTCACCTTGTTATTTATCCGGTTACTTGCTTCAAGAGCATCCCTTTTGTAATTCTGGGCAATTTGACTTGATATGCCCAAGTTCCTTACAGTTGAAACAAATCTTGATCGCTGTTGGGCAACGCGACTTGTAGTGTCCGACTTCCCCGCAATTGTAGCAACTCTTAGTCGCGATTGCTCCCTTGGGGCATTCACCTTTAGAAGGTTTGGTGATTTTCCTAGTATTTTTTGGCTTAGGGCCTTTCTGAAGTCCCCACCAGCGGTTCTGGAGGTGTGTCATACCGTCTTGAAGCTGCTTTTGTTCTTTCTTCAGGTATGTTATCTGTGCCTAATGAAATTTGATCTGCTGCTGGGCCCGGTGGATCGCCTTGTCCCTGTGTTCCCCCAGCCTTTTCATTTCCAGATACCCGATGACTATCCTCTGCTGCTCCGTCGTTGGGTCTAGCGATGGTGGAGGTGATTTCTCCTCACCTTCAGTCTTCTGTAGCACTTCCCTCATTTCTTCCTCCATTGTCATCATTCCCCTTGTAGGTATTGACTCACCTACTGTTACTGACCCATCCTGAATGAAGATATCTTTGAACACCATTTGCAAAACATAAACAGGGTTTAGTTCCGGAATCACAGACACATATTGTTCTGTCTGCCCCCATTAATGTCTGGTAACAGACTAGACACCATTCGGACTTGACTGCACCAAGCTTATTAGAAAAAATAAAGTAAATTGAGACTGGTTAACATATAGGGAAGATCATAATCATAAGTTGTAAGCTCTACCATATGATTTATAATCATCCAATCTGCCAGCTAGAATCAATTTATCTGCCCTTCAAGTCTAATTTCCTATCGTGTTAGACTACAATTTGAAGTCAGCTCTGATACCAACTCTATAGCGCCCCGGATCCCCGTTACCGGACATATGTGACACTCACCAGAATCTTTGCCTTCAAATGCATCTCAACACAGTAATAACATAGAAATTTAAAAAAAAATTATTTCCAAATAAGGTCATTACATCATTGATTACAACCGATACCTTGCTCTTGGACAAGTACTACAAATTACATCCACTTATTACAACTTATTACAAATATTTACAGACTCCACTTGTAAAGCTATGAGCTGCCTCCTTGAATGGTAATCGACTGATTACTGCTGATCTTCGCTGAGTGGTCCATCTGCTCCCCTGGGACTTGCTCCTCGGCTTCAGGCTTCAGCTGCGCGACTCTGATATCTCTGCACCTGCTCGAAAGGTAGAACCGATACCTAAAAGGTGGGGAACATCAGTACTTCGACTGACGCAAAGCTAATGATAACAGCGATCCTCTAAAATTCAATCACAACCATAATTTATGCAAAAAGGAAAAGTGTTGTGCCAAAACAAGGGTTTAATGGATTCGGGTTCCAGTGCAGTGATATGCCATGACCCTATGACTAGATGCAATAAATCACATGCCTGATTCTAATGCAAGCAAGACTTTGGAGCACGAATGAATCCCATACTACATACGCCCCCAAATCTAGCCATCTTTCTCCACAATTTAGGAATTCGAACCCTCGCCATGCATCATACTCTTGTACTCAACCAGTTCCCAATAGATTTGTCCATCGTCCAAGGAGGTTGCAGTTGGTCGGTCTAGTTCCGCCACTGCAGTGCCTAAGTGGTAGTTGTAGCTGCCACTTGGTACCTGCGTACGGACCTCTTCAGAAAGCCGTGTTGAATCCGGTCGCCAGACCGTATGATTCCCATGTCCACCCCTTACCCGGGCTATGGACTGACACATGCGTGTTTACCCATGATCGGGTTATGAACTTATATATATACCAAAAAAACACAAAATCCTCGTGCATAGGGATGTGAGTGCCTCGGGAGGTCAAATTCTCCTAGCCTCCCGTACCATACTCCGGCAAAACTTTGGGAATTAACAGATCGAGATATGAGCTGAGGACTCACTTATGAGTGCCGAAAACGTATCCCTACGACTGGAAGGTAAAAGATAAGATTTCTTCCAAACTTGCTTATCGATCTCTGGTCTTGGCGATACCGGTCCGGTTCTCTACTTCCCCAGCTTGGAATTGTCCAGCATTACGGCCTACATTCGCCGCTACCCCGACTGTGAATGTATGTTCACCCCTGACCCGGACTATAAACTCATATTAATGGCACGGCTCGAATGTTCTACGTTTCGGTGGAAGTTTATAACTTAGGGTCGACAGATGCAGGGTATCCCTTACCCTAGTGACTAACTCGAGTCACACACCCATTATGGGTGTCAACAACACCAACAACAGATACCAACATCCCCAGACAAGAGTTATCAACTCTAATAGTATACAAGGGAAAAGTCCTCACAATACCTAGTCAAAACCAAGGGCTAGGCAATCTACGGGTTTCTGCCCAAATCTTAAAATGGTCATAACTTCCTCGATACAGCTCCGATTGGAGTGTACGAGCCCAATCCAGAAAGGGAAGATCCTAGGATACAATTTCCTAGTGGATCATAAACTCAAATTCAATCATTTAGATCCCTAAAATACCCTCTCAAGCCTCAGCCTCTGCACTTCCTGTACACGGGCTGCACCTTACCAGTAGCACAAAATATTACTCACTCATCAGAATATCTCAAACCCAAGTTCTATAGGAGGGTGTGGGTATCCTCAACAATTCTCTAGTTGTTCATGAGTCCAAAATCCACCAATAGATCACCCAAACACACACATCTCTCACCAATGCACCAAGTCACACACTAGGTCTTTCCAAATCAGAGCACTCAGATCCACTCTTGGTCTTTGTCCAGTATTACAAAAATCACAGTAAATCAACCCTTTACTGGAATCACCTCAAATTGGTCTTTTTGGAAAGGTCTTGGTGTCTACTACAAATCTCTAATGAATCAGTTTCTCAAATTTTGTTCTTAATGAACCTCAAATGTACAATCTCTACAGGGTATCCAAATTGGCTGAAACCAGCACAGTACATGCTAAAAAAATCATCTTAAATTCCATACTAATCCAAATGACACAAAATTTATAGTGATGAAACTAGAGATCATATTGGACAACATGCAAAAGATTTCATGTCAAAACTCCAAGTATACAGTGAGTTCTCTCTATTTCAATTTAGCACATAAAGTCACCTTGTTCTTCAGTTCAACTCCAGCTACTGATTAAAGATCAATTTTTATCAAGCCTATAAGTTCATCCAAACATTTTCTTGATTTTTTTGTAGAATCTAGATGCATGTAGGAATACAGGGTAAAAATTATAGATCAAGAACATGCTCCAATAAATTATGAAAATTCTAACAATATCAGTCATCCTGTTAACCAACTACTGACTATGCCTTACGACATAGTTCTACCATTCGATTTTATTAAAATATCAAACCACCTCAGAAAAATCCGAAATAAATCATGAACTATCTACACATGTATAGGCACAATCTATGAAAATTTAATGGTCCAATTCTTTGTGTTTTGCTCTCGAAAAAATCTAGAAATTAGCATTAAGATCAAGTTTCTAGTTCCAGGTACCGATTTCATCTTTCAACTTCTTAACTATTCATCCTAGCACTTCCTACCACACATGCATGCAAGAAAATCAATTAAGAGACATAAAGAAAGGTTTAGAGTAACTCCCCAGCCTTAGTTGCTGTAGATGAATTGATCTCCTTGAGCTTCTTCCCTTGAGAATCCTTCCTTGAGTCCTTTCTTCAAGCTCTCTTCTTTCTCTCCTTCTCTTCTTTTTTTCCATAGTTGAGTTCTGAAATTCCAGAGCAAGGGAGGTGGGAAAGAGTGGTTTTTGATGGAAAAATGAACAAGGAAAGAGGGGGAAAGATGTAGGCCGGATTCCTTAGGGGGGGTAGGGTAGGGTAGTAGTGTGGTTTTGGAGGCAAAACCATAGCTTTAGCCCATGGTTTTGTGGTTGATGTGTTGGCTGCCCAATTTAATCTTAAATGAGTCCCTACGAATGCGAGACGAGAGGTTTATCGAGCGTACGCAATATATATCCACTGTAGTATCATACAGTGTTATATTTGCATAGGCGTCGTACCAAAACCTAGTGTTTATACTAGTATCGGTCATCCTCGTTCTCGTGCGTCTTTTAGAACGCAATCCTCCCATGAACCATCCCGTAACCCTAACCACACACCACGATAGCAAAATCAAATCAAAACACTGCAATCATGTGCACGCATATAGACAATATACATACACACATATATATACAAGCATCATACAATCCGGGGTGTTACATGTATCCTGCCGGACTTAATTCCACAACAACAATCCCAAGAACCAACTGGTCAAAATCCACAAAATCTCATTTGCTAGTTCACATAAATCCCACTCAACTCCAAGAGACTCACAAATCGAATATGAACACCAAAACTTTCAATAAAACTCTTTATTCCAAATCTCAAAATGTTTATATCAATGAAAATTTTCTTCAATCAACAAAACCAAATTCATTCAGTATACTCACCAATTCCATAATTGAAATAAAGTATTAAATCCATTAAATAAATGAGAATCATATTTTTAAGTCGTAGAAAGTCATAAAACATCAATTTCATCAAAAAACCATATATATTTTACTTTATAAAGTTATAGAAATACAATTTAAATTATATTAAAATCAAAATATAACTTTCTGTAAAATAATGTAATATGTAGCAAAACATCATCTAAAACAGTAGGTCAATAATGCATAATATCGAAGAAATAATCGTTCAAGAAATGAACAAAAACTCAACAAAAACAACACAGACAGCAGGTGTTGGTCGAATGTCAAAACAGTTCAAAATAATGACGGTCGACTGCACAATCCCAGAAAATCCAATTTTTCAAATGACGGTCGACTACACATTTTAGTTCAAAATGGAACCGGTTGACTGACATGTCAAGAAAATACAGCTTTGAATTTCGTGAACATTTTAACTAATACTTCGTTTAATCTTTGTAAAATCATAAATTTGTAAAACAAAATTTCTAAGATGATCAAACACAACTTGTTTAACATACTGGAGTTTATAATAAAAATCAAAACTTCATCAAATTCATCAAAGAGCAATTTTCGACAAAATTTTCAAAACAGGACATATGTATATGTATAAGTGTATATACATGTGTTTACATTAGTTAAAGCTTCAAGAAAGCATCTTATATAGGTAATATATTATCCTAGTCAATCTCAGGATCAAGAAAATTCAAGATCCAATCAAAAACTTCATAAAACTCAAAAATCAAACTGTCGGCCATACATTATCAGACCCGAATTAAAACAACTCCACCCCTTCAAAACTTGATCTCTTTTTATCCAAAACTCCTCTTGTGATTGATTAAACACATACACCACTACTCACATCAGTATACCCATGAATATGTACAATTATAACATGTGAATAATCAAGTTTTACTCATCAAAATTTCCAAACAGACCACATTTATAACATACAAAAGTGAAAAGTAGATTTTTATTCACTTTTTGCAATAACCAACTTATAACTCATTAAACTCAATCAAATAAGCAAGCATAAGAAAGAAAACAACCTACTCATGGTTTCTATTAGGTTCTTAACAATCTCAACCCATCTATGTAGAATTTTAATCATCAATAGTATCGTTTTCATGAAAAGATTCAATTTTTATTCATCCACACATCAAAAAATTATATTATCATACAATCCCCTAATATGCTTTCTAATAAAAAAAATCATCACATACAACAGGCTTAGAACAATAAGAAATTAAATGTATGACACCTTATTAAAGAATCAATCGAAATAATAAAGAGAATAATAAAAGTTCGTCCTTTCGCAAGAAAACCAAAAATCCTCGGTTCGAAACTCCAAGAAATCAATAATAAAGAAAATCCTTTGTGTAGTACAGCAAAGAGACGATTGCACTCTCTTTTAAATAGGTCGGAAGTTAGGGTAATTAGTGTTTTGAATAGGTTTTGCAAAATATCCCTTTTGAATATATCTTTACATATATAAATCCTTATACTTGGAAATTAGATTAACCAATTCAATTTAAATTAAAAAAAAATAATAACCACCCTAATACTGGCCGGCACTAGCTTTAAATCCAGGAAAACAAATTTGTAATTTTTGCCTCTAAGTGGCAATTTTGCAAAAAGACCATTCTTTAAGAAATGCGAAATAAACCAAATCTATAAAAAAGGTAAACTTTTATCTCTGAGTTGGCTAGCCATCATGCTCAGCCAAAAATTCCAAAAATCTAGAGTTTTCACACCAAGTGGTAATTTTGCACAAAAGCCCATTTTTTGTTATATTTGCAAATATGCCAAATAAATATAAAAAAAATCCAGAAAATTCAAAAATAATAACTACTATTAAATAATAGGTTTCCCCAAAATATTTTCTGAATTTGAACTTCCCAAGAAAATATTTGCACGTGTTCTGCACGTGTAAAATATAATTTTCATAAAAATATTTTTTTGAATCACCAAAATCATTTTAATTCATTTATACACCTCAAAAACATTATTTAGAAATCTAGGGTGTTACATCACTCCCTCTTTAGAATAGTTCTGTCCTCAAAACTACTACTAATAGGGACCAAACAAATATAAGCAAAAAAATACAATCACATAAATGGAAATATAGTTTAAAGAATACAGTCATGCATGAGAATACAATTTAACCCAAAAGAATACAATTTAATCAAAAGAATACAATCATATAAAAAGTTCAGGGAAATCCTTCTGCATGCGATCCTTCGGCTCCCAAGCTACTTCCTCAAACTGTTGGTTCCTCCACAATACCTTGACCATAGGTATCACCTTATTCCTCAACACCTTCTCCCTACGATCAGAAATCTCTACAGGCTGCTCCTTGTAACTCAAGTTCAGCTGTAGACCTTCAGGCACTTCCACCAACTGATGATTCTGATCCGGCACATACTTCCTCAACATTGACGCATGGAACACATCATGCACATGTGCTAATTCTTTCGGTAGCTCCAACTTATATGCCATTTTACCAAATTGCCCCCAAATTCTGTATGGCACTATGTACCTTGGCGCCAACTTGCCTCCCTTTCCAAACCTGATCACTTCTTTATTTGTAGACACCATAAGAAAGAATGCATCCCCGACCTCAAACTCCAAGTTCCTTCGTCGAGTGTCTGCATAACTCTTCTGTCGATCTGAGCCTCGACCAACCTTCTACGAATCAGTTCGATTTTCTCCGATGTCTGCTGCAAAATCGCAGGCCTAAACATCTGTCTCTCACCACTTCATACCAACAAACGGGTGTCCTGCACTTCCTCCCGTACAGAGCTTCATACGGAGCCATCCCAATACTTGAATGATAACTGTTATAAGAAAACTCAACCAATGCCAAGTACCTCTCCCAACTGTCACCAAAATCCATAACACAAGCCCTTAGCATATCCTCCAATACCAGATTCACCCTTTTAGTCTGACCATCGGTCGGCGGATGGAAAGCAGTACTGAAATCGGTTTTGGTACCCAAAGCTGCTTGCAAACCCTTCCAAAACCTCGATGTGAACCTCGCATCCCTGTCGGAAACATTCAACACAAGAACTCCATGAAGTCTCACAATCTCATCAATGTACAGCTCTGTCAGTTTCTGCAATGACTAAGTAATTTTCATGGACAAAAAGTGAGCTGACTTGGTCAAATGGTCCACAATAACCCAAATTGAGTCATTGCCCTTCGGACTCCTCGGCAACCCTGTGATGAAATCCATGATGATGTTCTCCCACATCCATTCCAAAATAGGCAATGACTGTAACAAACCTCCTGGCCTCTGATTCTCTGCTTTGATCTGCTGACAAGTCAGATACCTTGCCACAAAGTCTGCCACATCCCTCTTCATACCGGACCACCAAAAGTGTTGTTTGATGTCCTTGTACATCTTTGTGCCTCCAGAATGTACTAACAATAAGGTGCTGTGTGCCTCCTACAAGATACTCTCTCTTAAATCTGCATTCACCGCAACACACAACCTCTCACCCATCCATAGAACTCCATCTTGGACACGGAGCTCTGATAACTTGCCTTCGGAAACCTGCTGCAACATCCTCTGAATCTCTACATCTGATTTCTGACCTTCCACAATTTGCTCTCTTAAAGAAGGTTGCAGCCTCAACTGAGCCAAAGATGCTCCCAAACCCTGCAGTACCATCTCGATACCTGCCTGATCAAACTCTGCTACCAACTTTCTCTGGGTAGTGATCAAACTTGACAGACTACTCTTCCGACTAAGCCCATTGGCCACCACATTCACCTTGCTTGGATGATAGGACAAATGTCTTCCAACACTTCCAACCACCTTCTCTGCCGAAGATTTAGATCATTATGTTGATAAATGTACTTCAGGCTCTTGTGGTCGGTATACATGTTGACCTTCTCTCTATATACATAATACCTCCACTGTTTCAAGGCAAATATAATAGCTTCCAATTCCAGATCATGGATCGGATAGTTCTTCTCATGCGGACGCAACTAACCTGAACCATATGCAATAACCTTCCCTTCCTATATCAAGACACACCCCAAACCTTTGAAAGATGCATCACTGAAGATATCATAGTCCTTTCCAGCTTGTAACAAAGTTAAGATAGGTGCAGTCGACAACCTCTCCTTTAGCTCAAGGAAACTCGCCTCACACTTATCAGTCCATGTGAATGGCACATTCTTCCGAGTTAACCCTGTTAAAGGAACTGCAATTTGTGCATAGCCCTGAATGAATCTCCTGTTGTATCTAGCCAAGCCCAAGAAACTCCT
The DNA here is from genome assembly GCA_017893485.1 of Hemerocallis citrina. Taxonomy (NCBI): domain Eukaryota; kingdom Viridiplantae; phylum Streptophyta; class Magnoliopsida; order Asparagales; family Asphodelaceae; genus Hemerocallis; species Hemerocallis citrina. The sequence continues at coordinate 131,530,352 of CM030364.1, read as the reverse complement.
GACTTCTTTCACTGTAGTCGGCCTGGGCCATTTCTTCACTGCTTCAACCTTCTGAGGATCAGTGGACACTCTCTCCTTACAAAGGATATGACCAAGGAAAACTACCTCAAACCTTCAAAACTCACACTTCGACAGCTTGGCATACTTGTTATGCTCTTGTAACTTCTTCAATACCTCTACCAAGTGCTTAGAGTGCTCTTTCTCCGACTTCGAATACACCAAAATATCATCAATGAAAACCACCACGAAGGAATCAATAAACGGCCGCAAAATCTGATTCATCATATCTATGAACACTACTAGCGTATTCGTCACTCCGAATGACATTACCAAAAACATATAGAGTCCATGACAAGTCCTGAAAGCCGTTTTACTCACATCTTCCTCCTTAACTCGAACCTGATGATACCCTGACCGCAGATCAATCTTCGAAAATACAACTACTCCCCGAAGCCTATCAAACAGATCATCAATCCGTGGAAGCAGATACTTGTTCTGAATAGTCACCCTGTTCAACTCCCGATAGTCAATGCACATCCTCATGACCCATCATTCTTCTTCACTAACAACACTGGTGCTCCCCATGGTGAAGAACTTGGCCTGATGAATCCCTTACTCAGTAATTCCTCAATCTGCTCCTTAACTTCATCCCGCTCTACAGGTGCCATCCTGCACGGAGCCTTAGAAATAAGAGAACTCCCCGGTTGAACATTAATACAGAACTCAACATCTCGCTGCGGAGGTAATCTTAGTAAATCTTCCAAGAATACCATAGGAAAATCCTGGACAACTGGAATGCCTCTGACTTCATTTGGAATCATTAACTTAGATACCATTGCAGTCACTTTCGGGTCCTTCTTCTTCCCCTGAAAAGTCACTACGGAACCTCCTGGTGCTTTTACTAACACCTCTTTCTTCTTGCATTCAATTGTGGCATCATATATTGCCATCACATCAATACCCACGATCACATCCATACCCAATACTTGTAGCTTAATGAAATCAATGCCAAATAATCTCCCACCAATCTCGATATCACAGCCCTTGTTATATTGATCAGCAATCAATTCCTCCCTTGATGGCATTGCCACCGACAAGACTCTACCTGGAAACACCTTAGATTTCACACCTAAGACTTTAGCAAAATTGGGCAACACAAATGTAACCATTATAAATAAAACTTTTGTTTTTATTCCATTAATCAAAACAAATCCGTTACATGAAGAATGATATTCAAATCTCCAATTTATTCTCAGACAAAGTTTTACTTAATACATTCAATAAATCAATTTAAAATTCTTGCATACCCTGGATCACATCCTCTGAGTTACCCGCATCCTCCTCAGTTAATGCGAACACTCGCCCCTGCCTCTGAAATTTGCCACCGCCTGAACCATCCTTCTTCAACTGCGGACAGTTTGGTCTGAGATGCCCTACACTACCACACTAATAACAAACTCGCACCTTAAGTGGCTTGGTTCATGTTGACTAATAGTGGTATGCTTCTCCACAGTTAAAACAAGATATGCCTTGAATTGCAGGCGCCTTCTGCTCTGGCCTACTGAACCTGCCTTGCTTCATTAGGAACTTCTTCCCACTCTGACCAACTACTGGCCTCTTGTTCCTGTTCCAGGTCTCCTGCTTCTTCTAGAACTGATCCATATCTTCTTTTGTCATAGCTTCTCTCATGACCAGCTTATCAAACCTTTTGATGCCCAACGGTATCATCTGTGATCTCAAATTCAGCCTCAAGTCTTGCTCGAATTTCTTGGCCTTCTTCGTCTCATCAATAATCAGCTTCGGTACATACATTGACAGTTGGGCAAACTTAGTCTCATATTCGTGCACTGACATGCTGCCTTGCTAAAAATTCAAGAATTATGTTGCCTTCTTCTCCTGAATATCTAGAGGAAGAAAAGATCCCTGAACTCATCCAGGAAAGCCTCCCAAGTCACTTGTTGATCCCCAAAAGTCCTTTTCACTGACTGCCACCAAACGCCAATGTCCTTTTCTAACTGTATTGTAGCCAATTTCACCTTATTGACTGCTGGGGTTTCCAAGACTTCAAAGACCATCTCCATCTGTCTAATCGAATCATCAGCCTCATTTGGATCAGACTGTCCCTCAAAAACAGGCAGCTTCATCGAAAGACTCAACCTGCTTAATTGGATCAGCATTAATAAGCACTTGTCTAGCCCCTTGGTTCTGATACTGAGCCATGTTAGCTGTCATGAACGTGTTCATGGTCTGATACACCCTGGCAATCTCCGTCTCAAGATCAAGTCCAGCCATACGGGAACTGTCAGCCCCATCACCATTTCCACCATTCCCGATCCTGGGTCCTGCCATTATATTGAATACTGCAAAATAAGTTAGAGCATCACAACACAATTCACATTCACATCAATACCCCATGGTAAAACCTCATTCATAACCCAATCATAACATTTTGTTTTAATTCTATGTGATACTCACACTCTAATGTTCACACCTAGGTACGCATGCTCTAATTTCCACACCTAGGTTTATTTTCATACCATTTTTATTATTACTATTGAACCTGGCTCTGATACCAACTTCTGTAGCACCCCAAATTTCCAATAAAATATCTCAGAAATACGTGGCATAATTTCCAGCATCTACCTCAATGTAATAGTAAACATAGCCAAAACACAGAATAATTTTTTCAACTTTTATTACATCAATTCTTTATAAAACACAGCGGAAAATTAAAGACCTTAAATTACAATTCTTTCTTTTACAACACATTCTTTTATAATTTACATAAGCCACATTATCATTCTACCACATGCATCCAACTCCGATGCTATAGGTACCTACCTATAAAATATTAGGCTAGAGATAACCCTAACGCCCAAAACTACAGGAGTCAGCTATAATGGTGTGAGTGACATCAAAAGAAGTACAATATAAATAAAACGTAAAGAATAAAGTCATAAACAATACATACCAATGGTAGTAACAAATGGAATATGAAATAACAATAAATAAAACATGAAAACATCAAGTGAAACTAGACTAAGTGTCAAGTGTAGGAAAACAAAAAACATACATGCATAAAACCAAGTCAAGAAAACAAAAATGCAATATGAAGACTCTCTAATGTATACTTGTCAGATTCTATGCATTCCATACTACATAGGTCTGGTGCAAGCCCTTATCGTTCTCCACTTTATAGGGTTAAGTCCCTCGTTATGCAACTAATCCTACTACGGTGATAGAAACAAGAACCGGAATACTTTCCGAATATGCATCACAACCCTCAACGCGCAAGCATCTCGTAAGAATAGCTCTGACCCCAAGAAGAATCACCTCCCTGACGTGTACCCCACGAATAGGTTTGCGAAACCCTCAAAGTGCAGATACACTAGTACATCCCGTGAATAGGCACGCCGACCATCGACACGTGAATGCACCTGTATGCTCCGTGAATAAGCCTGCAGACCCTCTACACGCGAACAACCAAATGTCCTCTCGAGACAGAACAACACACAATCCTGGAACGCATCTGTTGGACAAGACCTCTAGAGCATACACTTACGTTTCCCAAGTTCTATCACATCTCCATTAGTGCCTGTCCTTAGGTTGATTATTGTTAAAACACAAATTCACCCTCTTTAGAGTTAGTGTTTCTTGTCGGACTTAATTCCACAACAACAACCACAAGACCCCACTGGTCAAAATCCACAAAATCTCATTTTCCAGTTCACAGGAATTCCACTCAACTCCTAGAGACTCACAAATCAAATATCAACCCCAAAACTTTCAATAAAACTCTTAATTCCAAATCTCAAAATGTTTATATCAATGAAAACTTCTTCAATCAACAAAACCAAATTCATTCAGTATACTCACAAATTCTAGAATTAAAATAAAGTATTAAATCCATTAAATAATTGATAATAATATTTTTAAGTCGTAGAAAGTCACAAAACATCAATTTCTTCAAAAACCATATATATTTCTCTTTATAAAGTTATAGAAATACAATTTAAATTCTATTAAAGTCAAAATATAACTTTTTGTAAAATACTGTAATCTGTAACAAAACATCATCTAAAACAGTAGGTCAATAATCCATAATATCAAAGAAATAATCGTTCAAGAAATCAACAGAAAACTCAACAAAAACAACACAAACAGCAGGTGTCAGTCGACTGTCAAAATAGTTCAAAATAATGACAGTCGACTGCACAATCCCAGAAAATCCAATTTTTCAAAAGACGGTCAATCGCACATTTTAGTTCAAAATGGAACCGGTCGACTGACATGTCAGGAAAACACAGCTTTGATTTTCGTGCACATTTTAACTGATACTTCGTTTAATCTTTGTAAAATCATAAATTTGTTAAACAAAATTTCTGAGATGATCAAATACAACTTGTTTAACATACTAGAGTTTATAAAACAAATCAAAACTTCATCAAATTCATAAAAGAGCAATTTTCGACAAATTCTTCAAAACAGGAGATATGTAAATGTATAAGTGTATATATGTGTGTTTACATCAGTTAAAGCTTCAAGAAAACATCGTATATAGGTAATATATTATCCTACTCAATCTCAGGATCAAGAAAACTCAAGATCCAATCAAAAACTTCATAAAACTCAAAAATCAAACTTTCTGCCATACATTATCAGACCCGAATTAAAACAACAACTCCACCTTCAATAATTGATCTCTTTTGATCCAAAACCCCTCTTGTGATTGATTAAACACATACACCACTACTCACATCAGTATACCCGTGAATATGTACAATTATAACATGTGAATAATCATGTTTTACTCATCAAAATTCTCAAAAACACCACATCTATAACATACACAGTGAAAACTAGGTTTTTATTCACTTTTTGCAATAACCAACATATAACTCATTAAATTCAATCAAATCAGCAAGCATATGAAACAAAACAACCTACTCATGGTTTCTTAACCCATTTATGTAGAATTTTAATCATCAATAGCATAGTTTTCATGAAAAGATTCAATTTTCATTCATCGCACTCATCAAAATTCATTATATCATCATACAAACCCTTAACATGCTTTCTAATAAACAAATCATCGCATGCAACATGCTTAGAACAATAAGAAATTAAACATATGTCACCCATCTTATTAAAGAGTCAACCGAAATAATAAAATGAATAATAAAAGTCCTTCCTTTCGCAAGAAAACCAAGATCCTCGGTTCGAAACTCCGAGAAATCAATAATAAAAAAAACCCTTTCTGTAGTACAGCAAAGAGACGGTTGCACTTGCACTCTCTTTTAAATAGGCCGAAAATTAGGGTAATTAGGGTTTTGAATAGGTTTTGCAAAATATCCGTTTTGAATATATCTTTACATATATAAATCCTTATACTTGGAAATTAGATTAACCAATTCAATTTAACTTAAAAAAAATTAACCACCCTAATACTGGCCGGCACTAGGTTTAAATCCAGAAAAACAAATTTGTAAATTTTGCCTCTAAGTGGCAATTTTGCAAAAAAGACCATTCTTTAAGAAATTTGCGAAATAAACCGAATCTATTAAAAAAAAAGTAAACTTTTTATCTCTGAGTTGGCTAGCCATCATGCTCAGCCAAAAAATCCAAAAATCTAGAGTTTTCACTCCAAGTGGTAATTTTGCAAAAAAGCACCTCTTTTTGCAATATTTGCAAATATGCCAAATAAATATAAAAAAAAATCCAGAAAATTCATAAATAATACCTACTAATAGAAAATAAGTTTTCCCTAAATATTTTCTAAATTTAAACTTTCCAAAAATATATTTGTACGTGTTTTGCACGTGTAAAATATAATTTTCAGAAAAATGTTTTTTAAATCACCAAAATCATTTAAATTCATTTATTCACCTCAAAAACATTATTTAGAAATCTAGGGTGTTACATTAAGTCCGGCAGGGTACACCAACTCTAGGGAGGGGGGAAATGGTGTTTTAATTAATATTAATCAACTTTAGGACAGGCACTAATGGAGATTTGATATAACTTGGGAAACATAAGTATGGGCTCTGTTGTTAATCCAATGGATATATTCCGGGACAGTGTTTTGTTGTGTCCCTAGTATATTCGCGTGTTGAGGGTCGGCAGGCCTATTCACGAAACATACGGTGCATTCGCATGTCGAGGGTCGACACGTTTATTCATGGAATGTACTGTGTATCTGCACGTCGAGGGTCGGTAGGCCTATTCGTGGGGTACACTGCAGGGAGGTGATTCTCCGATATTAGAGCTATGCCTACAGGATGCTTGTGCATCGAGGGTTGTTAGGCCAATTCACGGAGTATTCTAGATCTTGTTTTTATCACTGTAGTATGATTAGTTGCATAATGAGGGATTAAACCCTATAAAGTGGATAACGATAACGGCTTGCACCAGACCTATGTAGTGTGGAATGCATAGAATCCGACAAGTATGCATTAGAGAGTCATCATACTGTATTTGTATTTTCTTGACTTGTATTATGCATGGTGTTTCCTGTTTTCCTACACTTGACACTTAGCTTAGTTTCACTTGATGTTTTATGCTTTCTTTATCGTTATTTCATATTCCGTTTTCTTACTACTGTTGGAATGTTTTGGTTATGAATTTATTCTTTATGTTTCATTTAAATTATATTTCTTTTGATGTCACTCATACCGTTATGGCTGACCCCGTAGTTTGGGAGTTAGGGTTATCTCTAGCCTCATGTTTTACAGGTAGGTACCATTAGCTTGGGATTTGGATGCATATGGTAGAATGATAATATGGCTTATGCAAATTGTAAAAGAATGTGTTGTAAAAGAAATAAATTGTAATTCAAGGTGTTTAATTTCCGCTGTATTGTGTAAAGAATTGATGTAATAAAAGTTAAAAATTTTCTGTTCTTGACTATGTTTACTATTACATTAAGGTAGATGCTAGAAATTGTGCCACGTATTTTTATATTTATTTATTGAAAATTCGGTGTGCTACAATATGCATTTGTGGCTTCCTTGACTTGTTTTGTGCATGCTTGTTTTTTCTGTTTTCTTACACTTGACACTTAATCTAGTTCCACTTGTTGACTTATGATTTTATTCTTTAAGTTTTCATTTAAGTTTGTATTTTCTTTAAATATCACTCAAACCGTTATGGCTGACCCCTGTAGTTTTGGGTGTTAGGAATATCTCTAGTCCCATGTTTTACAGGTAGGTACCATTAGTATGGAATTGTGAGCATGTGGTAGAAAATTTAAATGTTTATGTATATTTTGTAAAAGGAATGATTCTAAAAAGAAAGTTGTATTTATAGTGCTTTTAAATACCGTTGTGTTGTAAAAAGAATTCTAATTTAAGGTGTTTAAATTTCGCTGTGTTGTTGTAAAAAGAGTTAATGAAATGAAAAGTTTTAATTTTTCCTGTGTTTGTACTATGTTTATAATTACAATTGAGGTCAATGCTGGGAATTGTGCCACTTATTTCTAATTTTATTTATTGAAAATTTGGGGCACTACAAGGAGTCCGCTCGTGCATGCTATATGGCTCTCATTGGGGGCGGGCTCTTCCCCCTTGATGCGGTGGAACTTTCATCTAACAGAAGCCTTTTGCATGCAGAGCTCGTCGACAAGTTCGAAGAGATCCACTTCAACGAGGGGGCAAATCCAAATGGTTCAGAGTAAGCTAGTCTCTCGCTCTGAACCTAAAGCTCGATATTATCGACTGCATCCGTCAGAATGCAGAACTTCACTTGGACACCCTTAGATATGTCAGGGATTTCCGAAGAACTCATTATGCCCAAACTGAGTGTCCACCCGAACTACAATCCGATTTAGCAGAAGCGGCAAAAGTTTGCTCTCGATAGGCAATAGGTCGTGAAGGATTAAGTGGACAAGCTCATCTCAGTGCGCTTCATACAAGAGGTCAGCTACCTACAGTGGCTGGCAAATGTTATAATGGTAAAGAAATCGAGTGGCAAGTGGATGATTTGCATAGACTTCACGGACTTCAACAAGGCTTGTCCAAAAGATCCGTTCCCCCTACCCAACATTGACTCCCTGATAGAAGCGACCTCGGGTCACGAGCTACTGAGTTTCATGGATGCCTTCTCGGGTTCCAACCAAATCAGAATGTTTCCCTCAGACATTCCCAAGATCGCCTTCATGACAGACTAAGTTCTCTATTGTTACAAGGTCATGCCGAACGGCGGCGCCACGTACCAAAGGCTCGTCAACCGGGTCTTCAAGAAACAGATAGGAGGGAGCATGGAGGTATATGTCGATGATATGCTTGTCAAAAGCCGGAGAGGGAAAGATCATGTCAACAATCTAAAGGAGGCTTTCAGGGTCATACGATCCCACAATATGTGACTAAACATCCCTCCAAATGCACCTTCGGAGTAAATTTAGGAAAATTTCTCAGATTCACAGTCAGCATCAAGGCGAATCTCGAGAAGATCCAAGCCATACTAGCCATGGCTCCTCCAAGAAATGTCAAAAAGGTCCAAAGGTTTACAAGTCGACTGGCGGCCATCGGCCGTTTTCCCTCCAAATCTGGAGAAAAGTCGCTCCCGTCCTTCAAAGACCTTCGAGGGGAAAAAATCTTCGAGTGGGGGAACCTTCAACAGCAGGCCTTCGATCAGCTAAAGTCTTACCTGGCCAACCCCCCACTCCTCAGCAAACCTGGGCTGGGCGAATCCCCTTCCTTTACCTGGCCATGTCAGAGAACGCGCTCAGCGCTGTATTAGTCATGGAGGAAGACGGGGTCCAGAAGTGCGTATACTATGTCAACAAAGTTCTGCACGATGCTGAACTCCGATATGCCACAACGAAAAAAATCACCTATGCCTTGGTGATCTCTGCTCAGAAACTACGACCGTACTTTCAGGCTCATTCCATCCAAGTCCTAACAGACCAACCTCTCAAAACTTTCCTCCACAAATCGGAGAACTCCGACTGCCTGATCAAGTGGTCGATCGAGCTCAGCCAGCATGACATCAGCTACCAACCCCGGACAGCCATCAAGGGGCAGGCCCGCATAGAATTTATCACAGATTGCACCATTCCCGAAGCCCCAAAAGTCCTAGAGGATGAATCAATATGGGAAGTCTATGTAGACGGGTCATCATGAGAAGGTGGAAGCAGAGCTGGTGTCATACTCAGGGGCCCCGAAAACTTTGCTCTCTAGTATTCCCTACGTAAAAACTTCCATGCGTCCAACAACGAGGCTGAATACAAAGCGATGATCACTGGGCTCATGCTAGCACACAAAGCGAGCGCAAGATGGGTAAAGGCCTTCAGCGACTCCCAGCTTATGGTCAAATAGATCACCGGGGAGTACGAGGCCTGCGATACCCTGATGATCTTGTACTTAGCACACGTAAGAGAACTCATAACAGTCTTCGAGGAGGCCGCTGTTGAGCGCATTCGGAGGGAACACAATGCCCAGGCCGATGCCCTTTCCAAGCTCGCTCGCCTCATCGCCCTTCGAGGGCCTCGATCATACAGTAATCATTGAGATCCTTCTTAAGCCTAGTATCGAGAACCACGAGCTTCTCTGTATCAACGAAGGCGTTCAGATGGGCACATGGATGGATCCTGTCCAAAAATTTATGTCAGATAGCGAGTACCGCCCAGACCCAACCGAAGCACGACAAACAATAATTCGATCGGAGAGATTCACCCTCATCGATAATATACTCTCCAAGCGCTTGTACACAAAGGAAGATTGAAGACCATATCTTCGATGCCTGGACCCCGATGAAGCCTAGTACGCACTCTGGGAGCTGCATGAAGGAATTAGGGGCAATCATATAGGCAACAGGTCGCTCGTTAGAGAGGTACTCAACTACGGCTACTAATGGCCGACCATACTGTAGGACGCCCACAATCTTGTGAAGAAGTGCGGCCCCTGCCAGAGGTTCTCCTTGGTTAGGTGCATGCCCCAAGCCGAACTCAGGTCACTCTCTAGCCCAACCCCCTTTGCCATGTGGGGGATGGACCTGATCGGCCCGTTTTCCAAGGCTATCAGCCAATGGTGCTACCTCATAATGGCCATTGACTACTTCACCAAGTGGATCGAGGCTGAACTGTAACCCCACAAAAAATTGATTTATGATAATTTTGCCCATGGGTGTTACGCACATATATTTTGTACTATTATGAGTAATATCCGTAACGTATTTTAATTTAAATGTCCTTCGTATTTCTGTATTTCAATTATTTGTACATTTTTTGTCTTCTCAAAAATCATTTTTTATCCTATTCTGAGCCAACTTAAGTATTTATTTTAATCTTTGTATTTTTACGTGCATTGTGCGTGCTTTCAATACACGTGTCGATTACATATATTTTACCGTTACGTGTAATATTATAAAATTTTCAACGTGTTCAATATTTATTTAATATCTTGTTCGAATTTGTTTCATAAATTGAAATTCATTTTTCTCCTATTTTGACTCAAATATATTTTTACACGAGCAGTGCACGTGTTTTCTATGCACGCGTTCATTATATTGTTGTATACATATATAGAATTAATGAAACGTATTTTACATATTTTTTATTTCGATTGTTATAGATATTTTTCGTTTTTTCGAATTTATGTTATATATGAATATTTATTAGCATGTGCATTACACGTGTTTTTTTATGCACGTACAAATTGTGCTATTTTATTTCAAAGTTGTGCACTAAAATTTTCACTAGGCTAATTATACTAAATTTAATATGAGTATTTATTAAAAAAAATTATAATAATTTAAAATGGTATAAAATAATAAAAGTGAATATAAAATGAGAAAGTGTACAAAACATGTGCACATGTGCAATGTGCACTCTTTCAAAAATGGCTGGATATAGGAGAGCATGAGGGTGGGTGGGTTTGTGACTGGTGTGAGTAAGTGGGTGTGTGGGTGTGTGAGTGGGTTAGTGGGTGGTTAGTTGCTAAAACTACTCCCTAATTACCCATATAAATACCCCCTATCCTAACCCAAATAAACACAAAAATAAATCAAACAAAAGAGAGACTCAAGAAAGGGGACTTGCTGTTTATTTTTGCTTTCGGGGTTGGCATAGAGGTTTGCGTGTTGTGCTTATGGAGTCTCTTGGAGCTTTTTCTAAGGGGTTCAACTATTAGGAAATCTTTTTGAGGTGGGTGTTTATCCAACTTTCTGATATAATTTTATTAGTAGAATGCTAGGTTGAAGAATATATGTGTGTAAACTGTTTGATGCATGATAACTTATATAGATTGATTATTCATGTTTAGATTATGTGTCATTGATTAAAGGTATGAAATTATGATATGATTGATTTGGGGGCATCTTTATAAGTTTCTGTTTTAAGTTTTAGTTGCACTTCATAAAATTATATCTATTAAACTAGGTAGATCTGGAACTAAAATTTTTATATGAGCACCCCGTATGTCAAGAACTTTCCTTAAAAGTACATAATATTTGGATGCCATTTACTATTTTAATAAAATCCACACTTAGGACTGGTTGGTAGTTTGGCTAGTTGCTGAAAATTTGTATACATTTCGAACTTTGATCATTTCAGAATCTTAGATGCAGTATTTTGAGAATGGTAAAATCTAAGAAGTTGAAATAGACTCGTTAACCTTTCTTTATAGTCTAGGAAATCAATTTTTGGGAGGAAACCCATGTTTTATAGCCAAACCTGGGCTCTGATACCACTAAAAACCCTGTCACGCCCCGCTTCCCAAAAAGAATACGGAATACGGATACGAGACAAAAGCCCAGCGAATGATTTTCATCATCCATAAGCTGTTCAAGAATCTTTACAACATCCCATGAAATAATCAGAGTCGGAAGCAAAAGTATCAACCAACATGCACATATGAACCAAAATACCAACAAGAATACTTGAAACCAAATATATAAATCTCAAATAGTCATGATCTGAATAAGTCAACAAAATCCTGGGTTACATTTCCCAAATACAAGAATAAAATCAAGTATCAAAATACAATATTGTTCAAGCAAACTACACGAAATAATAATAATAAAATCCATCACTAATACTTCATGTCACCAATACCGTCTGGAACCTGTTCTCCAAAATCTGCAGTTTAACAATTGCAAGGATAGAAAAAAGTTAAACAAGTACCCGTCAATTGCAAGTTAAGGGCCGTTTGTAATGCAGGATACAAGTACATGAAAAAACTAACTAATAACATGGAATAAGCATGATAATAATGTATAATAACTAGCATGGCAAGGTGAACAAGTATAAGTGGTTTGTATCAAGTGTCAAGTAAACAAGTATCATGTAACAAGCATCAAGTGTCAAGTATCACGTAATCATGTAATCAAGTGTCATGCTTCAAGTCTCATGTATCATGTAATCAAGTAAACTTGTAATCAAGTATCAAGTAAGCATGTATCATGTTCAAGTATCATGTATTAAGTCTTGTAGTGATTACTATCTATGTAGCACTTCAAGCAGCCTACCTTACATGGTTACTACAACAAACAGTTTTGCTTTAGATTTCATAGTGGACCATAGAGGGCGGTGTACTCTGGGACAAGTAATTCAAATCATATACCGAATTCCAAATTAACCAAATCATATACCAAATTCCAAATAATCCAAATCATATAACAAATTCCAAATAATCAAAATCATATACCAAATTCCAAATATGGGAAACACGAGCCCCCTTCCGAGTACACGTTTCTGAATTATCCACTATTAGATCTTTCCCTTAAACCCCGACTTGATTATTTTATTGATATTACCAAACAAGCATATATGTGTGCAAATCATATCAAGAATAATATGGCATGATCATGTAACAAGTTCAAGTTGTGAGATAAGCATGTATGGGAGCAAGATAACACATAAAAGAATAAAAATAACCAAATCTCAAGTTCAGGACAGCAAGACCACACTGCAGTAAAACAGTGATTCCCAGTGTTACAAACATGCAAATCTGAATCCATCAAAACTTCTAGAAAATAGACTCCCAACTGAATCCAGCGAGCATAAATAATTCATATAGTAATTCACAAAAACATAGTTCAAAACTAATTTGAATCCAAAAAATAGGTTTAGTCAGAAATCAGGAAATCGCATTCAAGAACAGGAAAACAACATTAAAACATCTCAAATAAATCTAGAAAAAATCTGGCGTATTCCCCTATATGTCTAGAATTAAAATAAAAAGTTTCATAATATTCCAGAAAGATTAGCTTAGCCAAGTAAAATCAGAAATCATAAAGAAACGATAGTTTGGCAAATCTGGAATTCCCAACACTGCTATACGAAAAATGTAATATCTCGCCAATCGTGAAACGAAATCCAAATCCGCCAAAAGGAGATGAAAATAGACAATATAAACTAACTTTCATATTTCGCAAATACTTTTCATAAAGTCAAAGGAATCAGGGTGAAAATACGATTCTTTACAGAACAGCGATTAATTCATCAAGTACAGTGTTTATAAACAAGCATGAAACGGCATATAAAACTCATCAATAAAATCCGCCAAAATTCTGGGTAATCCCTAGATAGATATAGAAGTACTGACCAAATTTTCAGATCAAAACAATATGTTTAGAACTAGTATCAAAATAATTTAGTCATCAAAATCATCAAGAAACGAAATGTGGAAACGAATTACACCTCTGTAGTAAAGCATTCATATCTCACACACACGAAAACGAAATCGAGCAAAGTCAAAGGGGTTGGAAAGAAGATGAATTTCTCTAAAAATCATGTTTTATGCTGAAATTATGATTCTAACCTTAATATGGTCTAAATTACTGATCAAGACAGAATATCGGCAAAACATAGAATATCCTCAAAAACCAAAATCAACATAGATCCAACAAAACTTGATTCAAACACAACCAAACATAAAATCGAGTCTACCAAGTGTCCAAACATCATGAAATAGGGTAATTTACATATCTAAACCAAATCTATCACACGGTTCTCAACAAATACCCAAATTTTCCCAAGAAGTCTTACATACATGATCAAATCAAGAACGGGCAAAACCTAAGTTGTTTCATGTCAATATTGTGTCGTGAGTCAACTATGGTCAAACACTATTAAGACAAACTCATCAAGAACATCACACACACGAGTTGTCTCTAGAACCCAACTACATTACAAGCTGTATTTATGACTTGTATCATACGAAGAATTTTTGAGTACAAGTTACTTGTCTGAGAGATAGCGACGAGAACGGCAAAAGAGAAAGAATAAGAATAACGGGAATGGATCCCGGGGCACGAATGCAAAATAACGAGCAGATGAACATGAACAAGATGAACAACCAATTACGATCGGGCACGGATCTTGATGATCAAGATGATGAAGATCAAGAGATTCAACGGCTAGATCAAGATCATATCAGTTCGGACGGCTCTGATCGAAGATCAAGATCAAGATCAAGATGTGATCAGTATCTTGATGATGATGATGATGATCGGATCAGATCAACGTGTTGATTCTTGATTTTGATGATCACAACACACTGCATATGTATCAATGCTAAACTTACAGGTACTATACACAAAGGACTTATTACTTTACAGCTGAACAAATGATCAAGCATAAAAGCTCCAGATAAAAGACAATGGCTAAAGCTTCATTCCAGACTCAAGACTCAAGACCCAAGACTCAAGCTCAATTGTGTCATTATTTTGTCCTGTCTTGTTAAACATTGTATTGTTACTTTTGTTGAGTCTTAGTATGATTGTAAAGCCTTGTCACACACACATACACTCACTATTTCATAAATGTGTGTTTTTCAAAAACAACAAAAGAGTCAAAACAGTTTGATATAATTTAACTGTTGAGTACCAGTCGACTGATACATCTGGCAGTCGACTGGCAGTACAAAACTGTTTAAATTTATTCAAACTCTGACCAGTCGACTCATATGGCAACCCAGTCGACTGTTCGAGTGCTTTTGACCATTTTCTGTTTTCAAAATTGAATTTTCAAAATCAAAAGCTTTAAGATCTGTTGGTTGACAGTTGGAATAACTGTCTCCCAACGTCCAGGAGATCTAACTCTATAAATAGAGTTCAGATCTCACTGAAAAGATCTTACAACATACTTTTCTAAGATCCGAGCATTCTTTGAGAAATTTTAAGTGAAAAGTGAGAAAAAGCTTTCAAGTTTAAATTCTCTGGTTCTCTACACTCAGTCCAGTATAACAACGATTTCGTTCTGGACTGGGTATAGAAGTCGACCTTGTTTTAGCCACGTGCAACAACACAATACACCAACAAGGCTATAGGTTGACTGTAAAGTTTTTCTTGTTTCTTTTTGCTCTCGGTTGGAGAGTGGTTTAGACTCTAGGTTGTAGAGTCGGTTTGTTTCACTCTTGGTAGTAGAGTGGGTCTGCTTTCTCTGGTTGAGAGAAAGGACTACGGGTTAGACAAGGTTGTTGTCTTAACGCCGTAGGGTATTCTTGTAAACCTTTTTTTCAAGAATAGTGGAAATCTCAAGTGGGTTGCTTGGGGACTGGATGTAGGTCGGGAGGACCGAACCAGGATATATCTTGTGTACTCTGTGATTGGTTGTCTTGATTTTGCATTTACTTTTTGTTTACTTAAGTTCTGTAAAAGTTGTCTGGACAGTCGACTCCTTGCACTATCAGTCGACTGGTCAGTCTCGTATAAGTTGTACTTTCATTGTGTGTCTCAACTATAAGTCGACTGCACATAGTTGTTATATTTTCTTTTATTTGTTCATATCAGTCGACTGGTTCACAACTAAGTCGACTGCACCGAAGAAAATTTCTGCAGTTTTTTTTATTAACACTATTCATCCCCCCTCTAGTGTTTGTTGTCTCGCCTACAGGATCCAACACTTGGTATCAGAGCGAGGTTACAGGCTATGGCAACTACTTCAAATACAAATCAGTACCATGAAGGCCAATCTACACAACGGCCACCGCTATTCGATGGAACTAACTACAATTATTGGAAGTACCGAATGAGAATCTACCTCCAATCAATCAACTACGAGATATGGCAAATGACAGAGATGGAATACACTGCTCCTACTATTCCATATGCACAATGGAATGATGATCAAAAGAACCCAACGATGAACAATGCCAAAGCAATGAATGCTTTATTTTGTGCACTCACAAAGGAAGAATTCAACCGTGTATCCAATGCTACAACTGCACATCAAATCTGGCATACACTCGAGGTAACACATGAAGGGACAAATAAAGTTAAAGAGTCTAAAATCTCTGTTCTTGTTCACAGGTTTGAGATGTTCCGAATGAAGGACAATGAGACTGTGTCCGAGATGATCACCAGATTTACTGATATCACAAACTCTCTTGTGGCACTTGGAAAGACTTACACTCAAGCAGAGATAGTTAGAAAAGTCCTACGTGCACTCACTCCAGAATGGAAAAAGAAGACCACGGCAATAGAAGAAGCAAATGACTTGTCACAACTTTCTCTTGAGAATCTTGTGGGCAATCTCATGGCATACGAGGTCCAACTCGAAGATCGAAAGAAGGATACAGAATCACACCAAGAAAAGAAGAAATCATTGGCTTTTAAAGCCATAACAGACTCAGAAGATGAGGAAGTTGATGAAGAGGAGATAGCAATGTTCACTCGAAGATTCAAAAAATTCTTAAAGAAGGGTAAGTTTAATTCTAAAAATAGATATTCTAATGACCCTCCTACATGTTTCAGGTGCAATAAAACAGGACACATGAAGAAGGATTGTCCCCTTGAAAATGCAAAGAACAAGGGAAAACCATCCAACTTCAAAAAGGACAAATATTCAAAGAATAAGTTTGCCAAGAACAAGAAGGCCTATCAAGCAACATGGGATAATAGTGATTCGTCTTCCGAAGAAGAAACGGATGAAAACAATGAAGTGGCAAACATGTGCTTCATGGCTTCACAAGATCATGTAAGTAATGATTATGAATCAGAAGATTTACTTGATGCCTTTAATGAAATATTTCAAGAATTGAAAAAAGAAAAGATTAGAGTTAAGAGTCTAGAGAAAGTTAATCAAACACTTTCTCAAGAAAATCTTAACCTTGATAAGGAAGTGAAATCTTTAAATTCTCGCATTGCAAGTTTAGATACTGATCTTGAATCTCTCAAAAAGAATTATGAAGAGATATCAAAGAACGTATCTAAATTTAACAAAGGTAAAGAGAATTTAAATGATGTCCTTCATCATCAAGTAAAATCTAGTCAAAAATATGGTCTTGGTTTTAAAAATTCTTCTGTAAAAGAATCTCCTGCTAAAAACACTAGTAGAAATAAATCAGCATCTATTTCTAGTGTTACACACAAGTTGTATGAATTTTTTGAAAAGCCTAAGGTTGTTAATGTAAGTGATAAAAGCAAGTCTACTGTTCGGTTAAGTCGACTGAGCCAAACTACCAGTCGTCTGTCCAGAGGAATTGAATCTTATTCAACGAGATCAAAACCTCATATAAGTCGACCTAGTGTATCATACAGTCGACTGACTCACACTAGAAGTCGACTGAAGGACACTATTAAGTCGACTGGACAGAACAAGTTTGTGTGAGTTCCAGTCAGCTTAAATCAGAATGATAGAATTGCGTATATTACTTCATATGTATCAAATGTGTGTAATTCTATTAATTATATTCCTGCTTATGGAGGAAGATCAAACTCTTCATGGGTTTGGTTTCCCCCAAACTAATGTGTTTTGGACCCAATAAAAAGGGTACCATATTTACCTTAAATTTTTTATAGGTACCCAAGAAAGAACGCTGGATACTAGACAGCGGGTGTTCAAAATATATGACAGGACATGCCAACCTGCTATCCACATTCAAAGCATAGATGGAGGAACTGTTACCTTTGGAGATAACAACAAAGACAAAGTCATAGGAATTAGCATGGTCGGTAAAATTTCTAACCCAACCATAGAAAATATATTATTAGTTAGTGGTTTAAAGCATAATCTTTTAAGATGCAAAATGTATCATTAGTTAGTGGTTTAAAGCATTACTAGTCAATTATGTGATAAAGGGTATAAAATAGTTTTTGAAAAAGATGCATGTTTGATTTATGACTCTACTATGCAAAATGTTATTTTTCAAGGTTTTCGTAAAAATAATATTTATGAATTGTGTTTAAATGCAATTGAATTTTCAAATGATTTTTGCTTAATAGCCTCTAACAATGAATCTTGGCTATGGCATAGAAGATTTGGACATGTGAACATGAAGAATCTCTCAAAATTATCTAAATATAACCTAGGTAAAGGACTGCCAAAACTATCCTTTAAAAAGGATAAGTTATGTGATGCATGTCAACTAGGAAAACAAATCAAATCCACTTTTAAAACAAAAGAAGTAATTTCTACTAGTAGACCGCTCGAATTAATCCATATGGATTTATTTGGCCCTACTAGAGTTGCTTCTTTAAATAAAAGTAGATATGTATTTGTTTTAGTAGATGATTTTTCAAGATTCACTTGGACATTCTTTTTAAAACATAAAAATGATGCTTTTGATGAATTTGCACATTTTTGTAAACGTATTCAGAATCAAAGATCTCTAACCATAGTCACTATTAGAAGTGATCATGGTGGAGAATTTGAGAATGAGATATTTACAGAATATTGCAATAAGAATGGTATAACACATTCATTTGCATTTCCTAGAGCTTCACCACAAAATGGAGTGGTTGAAAGGAAGAATAGGACTTTGCAAGAATGCGCACGTACCATGCTTGTTGAAAGCAATTTAACAAAGCACTTTTGGGCTGAAGCTGTTGCTACAGCTTGTTATATTTTAAATAGGATTCTTATAAGACCTAAGCTAAAGAAGACTTGTTATGAATTGTTTTATAACAAAATTCCTAAAGTCTCTTACTTTAAGACATTTGGTTGTAAGTGTTTTATTCTAAACACAAAAGATAATCTAGACAAATTTGATCCTAGATCTAATGAGGGTATCTTTTTAGGATACTCAAATATGAGTAAAGCATATAGAATTTTCAATAAGTCTACAATGACTATTGAAGAGTCAATGCATGTTACATTCGATGAATCTCTGCCTTCATCAACTTTAAATAAAGATGATGAAATTGATTCATCACCTTTAAATAATGTGATTAAATCTTTAGAACAAACTAGTCTGGCTGATAAGTCGACTGATAAGGACTTACAGTCGACTGATGTAAAGCAGTCGACTGAAGAACCTGTCAAGTCGACTGATCCTATTGTGATATCTTCAACTTTACCAAAATCATTTGTTGAAGTTAAAGATCATCCTCATGACTTAATAATTGGTGACATCTCCCATGGTATTCAGACACGTTCACATGTTAATATGATTTCTCATACAGCATTCTTGTCGGATTTTGAACCGAAAAATATACAAGAAGCTTGTGAGAATGAATATTGGATGAATGCCATGCAAGATGAACTAAACCAATTTATAAGGAATGATGTATGGGATTTAGTTCCACGACCTCCTGATCAGACTATTATTGGTACCAAATGGGTATTTAAAAATAAGTTAGATGAATCAGGACAAGTTGTAAGGAACAAGGCTAGATTAGTTGCTCAAGGATATAATCAAGAAGAAGGTATATATTTTGATGAAACATATGTTCCTGTTGCTAGACTAGAATCTATTCGTATTTTATTATCTTTTGCTTGTTTCATGAATTTTATACTGTATCAAATGGATGTTAAAAGTGCTTTCCTTAATGGGTTTATTAAAAAAAATGTTTATGTTAAACAACCACCAGGTTTTGAACATGAACAATTTTCAGATCATGTTTACAAATTGAAAAAGGCTTTATACGGTCTTAAACAAGCACCTCGTGCTTGGTATGATCGTCTGAAAACTTTTCTTTTAGAAACAGAATTTGAAATAGGTAAAGTAGACACTACATTGTTTATTAAGAGAGTTAAGAATAATATCTTAATCATACAAATATATGTTAATGATATAATTTTTGGTTCTACTAATAATAACCTATGTCAAGAGTTTGCTAATACCATGAAAAACGAATTTGAGATGAGTCACATGGGTGAACTCAATTATTTCCTTGGACTTCTAATTAAGCAGTCCTCAAATGGCATATTTATTAATCAAGGAAAATATGCAAAGGAATTACTCAAACGTTTTAACATGGATAGTACTAGTAGTAAATCCACACCTATGGCTACTACTACTCCTCTTGACAAAGATATATTAGGTAAGAGTGTTTATCAAAAACTCTATCGGGGTATGATTGGTTCACTCTTATATATTACTGCAAGTAGACCAGATATTATGTTCAGCGTATGTTTATGTGCTAGATATCAATCTAGTCCTAAAGAGTCTCATTTAAAAGCAGTGAAACGAATTTTAAGATATATTAAAGGCACATCTGAATATGGTTTATTTTATCCACGCACCGATAATTTTCAACTTCTGTCATATAGCGATGCTGATTTTGCTGGAAGCAAAACTGATCGCAAGAGCACTAGTGGTTCATGTCACTTTTTGGGACATTCACTAGTCTCTTGGTACAGTAAAAAGCAAAACTCCGTGTCCCTATCAACCACAGAAGCTGAGTATATCGCTGCAAGTTTGGCATGTGCACAAATCTTGTGGATGAAACAAACTTTATTAGATTATGGTATTTCATTTGAAAAACCTTCAATTATGTGTGATAATACCAGTGCAATTAATTTATCTAAAAATCCGATTCAACATTCACGTACGAAACATATTGATATTCGACATCATTTTCTACGTGATCATGTTTTAAAAGGAGATATATCTTTAGACTTTATCTCTACTGATAAACAAGTAGCAGACATATTTACCAAACCCCTTAAAGAAGATACTCTCATTAACTTAAGAAGAGAACTAGGAATATGTGATTTTATTGATATTTGTTGAAAATTGTTTCTGTTAAGTCGACTGTGTTTTCAATAAGTCGACTGTATTGTATTTTCATATATACCTATTTTGTTCTCTGACCAGTCGCCTGATCTTTAAACCAGTCGACTGATCAGCAGATATAAAAATTTAGTCTCGTCTCGACTAAGTCGACTGATATACCCTACCAGTCGACTGTCGCGAGCTCAAATGTCTTCAGCGACAATTCATCGCAGCTTTTGAGATAAAAATTTCATCTCTTTTTCACCCGTGACCTCTTATTGTAGCCGTTGATCTCTATTCTCTCCATCTCAGCCGTCCATTTTCGGTTAAAAACCCCTTTTCACCGCCCCCTTCTTCACTTTTACCGATCCTCAATTTTTCCCCAAATCTCAAAACCCTAATCTGAGAAGAAGGTGTAGTCGACTCATCCGATTGCTGTTGCTAGAATCAGTGCTGCTCTTTCTCTCTTTCTTTGGTAAAATCTTTCCTAATTCCTTTTTGTTATGGCTCCTAAACGATCTAAGAGATCTCATGAGGCTAGTTCCTCTCAAGATTACTCACAATACTTGTTGAGTCCAGATCTTCTAGAACGTTGGCAATTGATGTGTAGTATTATTATTTTCCCCGGTCGTTTTGTTAACTTTAATGATTTGGATAGGTTTAATCTTGTACCCCTATTCCAAAATTGTAGCCTCTATGAATATCTTTCTCTTGCTAACCAACCCGATTATTATCCACAATTAATTTATCTCTTTTTTACAAATATGAGAGTTGTCCAATTAAGAGATGGACCCGTTGTGATTCGTTCTTCCGTTAAAAATACCAAGATATCTCTCACATCCGAGAGAATCAATCAAGTAATGGGTATTGATAACGAAGGACTTGATTTAGGTGACATAATCCTTGATGACTTTTCTATTTTATCTAAAATATTTTTACCAAATCAAGGACCCCCAATGACAAGCAAAAATATAACTCCTGTTGCAAAACTAGTTGCTAGAATACTTGCTTATAACATTCTTCCCAAAAGAGGAAGTTATGATCAGTATTCGATGGAATTGCAACCAGCTGTTTATGCCATTTTTGGTAAAATAGCTATTAATTGGGGTCGTGTCATCTTTTCTAAACTTCAACAGCATCATACTCATTTCCTACCCTTTGGAGGTCTCCTAACCAGAGTCTTTACAGCTTATGATATTGATCTCGCCTCCGAGACCAATGTCGTTAAGCAATATGAATGCTTCGATCGTGCTAGTTTAGCACGTATGAAGCTTCTTGATCCTCCTCCTAGAACAACCCCTAGGTCTCCTCCACTCTCTCAAGTTCCTTTGGCTTCTACTTCTAGACCTTCTAGACCATCTGCCTCGTCTAGTTCATCCCTTCCTCGTGCTAACTATGAGGATCCAGCTACTCTCTATGAATGTGTCAATTATCTTATGAAACATTCAGAGACTGTTGATTCTCAGATTCACACCCTTGATTCCAAAATTGATCATCTCACTGATCTTTTCACTTCCCAATTTCCACCTCCTTCTCATGCTGCTGATGAAGATTCAGACGAGGACAATTGAAGACTTTCTTTTTCGCTGTTATGTAATTTTCTATTTTATTTTGTCTTAATGAACTTATTTATGTATGAGAATATTTCTTAGTTTATTTCTATGTTTTTATAATGCAAAAGACTGTTTATTCTGTGTTTTTTGTTGATGACAAAGGGGGAGAGATATCCTCTTATATGTATGTATGTGTTTTTTGTGTGTATTGAAGTATTTCTCTGGTCAGTCGACTGGCTACAAGCATATTAGTCGACTGATATTACTACATCTGTGATTTTATTATGTATGTTTATTTTTGTCTGATCAGTCGCCTGATCTATTGTTAAGTCGACTGATACATACTCTATGATACATTTTTATGAATGCATGATGTGTTTTTAATAGGGGGAGCATATCATTACTATGCTTGTATATTTTCTGTTAGTATCAGCTATTGTGTTGTCAACATCAAAAAGGGGGAGAATGTTGATTCTTGATTTTGATGATCACAACACACTGCATATGTATCAATGCTAAACTTACAGGTACTATACACAAAGGACTTATTACTTTACAGCTGAACAAATGATCAAGCATAAAAGCTCCAGATAAAAGACAATGGCTAAAGCTTCATTCCAGACTCAAGACTCAAGACCCAAGACTCAAGCTCAATTGTGTCATTATTTTGTCATGTCTTGTTAAACATTGTATTGTTACTTTTGTTGAGTCTTAGTATGATTGTAAAGCCTTGTCACACACACATACACTCACTATTTCATAAATGTGTGTTTTTCAAAAACAAACAAAAGAGTCAAAACAGGTTGATATAATTTAATTGTTGAGTACCAGTCGACTGATACCTCTGGCAGTCGACTCGCAGTACAAAACTGTTTAAATTTATTCAAACTCTGACCAGTCGACTCATATGGCAACCCAGTCGACTGTTCGAGTGCTTTTGACCGTTTTCTGTTTTCAAAATCGAATTTTCAAAATCAAAAGCTTTAAGATCCGTTGGTTGACAGTTGGAATAACTGTCTCCCAACGTCCAGGAGATCTAACTCTATAAATAGAGTTCAGATCTCACTGAAAAGATCTTACAACATACTTTTCTAAGATCCGAGCATTCTTTGAGAAATTTTAAGTGAAAAGTGAGAAAAGGTTTCAAGTTTAAATTCTCTGGTTCTCTACACTCAGTCCAGTATAACAACGATTTCGTTCTGGACTGGGTATAGAAGTCGACCTTGTTTTAGCCACGTGCAACACCACAATACACCAACAAGGCTATAGGTTGACTGTAAAGTTTTTCTTGTTTCTTTTTGCTCTCGATTGGAGAGTGGTTTAGACTCTAGGTTGTAGAGTCGGTTTGTTTCACTCTTGGTAGTAGAGTGGGTCTGCTTTCTCTGGTTGAGAGAAAGGACTACGGGTTAGACAAGGTTGTTGTCTTAACGCCGTAGGGTATTCTTGTAAACCTTTTTTTCAAGAATAGTGGAAATCTCAAGTGGGTTGCTTGGGGACTGGATGTAGGTCGGGAGGACCGAACCAAGATATATCTTGTGTACTCTGTGATTGGTTGTCTTGATTTTGCATTTACTTTTTGTTTACTTAAGTTCTGTAAAAGTTGTCTGGACAGTCGACTCCTTGCACTATCAGTCGACTGGTCAGTCTCGTATAAGTTGCACTTTCATTGTGTCTTCAGTCGCCTGTCTCATCTATAAGTCGACTGCACAGAGTTGTTATATTTTCTTTTATTTGTTCATATCAGTCGACTGGTTCACAACTAAGTCGACTGCACCGAAGAAAATTTCCGCAGTTTTTTTTATTAACACTATTCACCCCCCCTCTAGTGTTTGTTGTCTCGCCTACAGGATCCAACACAACGATCGGACGGTCCACAATCAAAGCAATCAAGAACTCCAAGATGATCAAGAAGTTGATCAATGGCCCACATGCAACATGATCAAAACTCTAGATCACACCAACACACAGCAACCCATAGCTCTGGCTCTGGCAATGCTGTGCGGCACGGCGGCACGACGAGATGCTACTGCTGGCTGGCTGACGGGAGGAAAGGCCAGCACAGGGGGATCACCGGCAAGGGCTGATGCTGCGGTTGCTGAGGAGAGCCGGGAGGGCTGCCGCAGGTGGCTACAGGCGACGGCGCGCTGTGGTGGTCGCGCCAGAGGGTGGCTAATGCTCCGGGGAGCACCGGGTGGTCGACAGGGTGGCACTGGCTATCGACGAGGGCAGTTGTCACTCCAGTCGAAGGTGGAGAAGTCGTGGCTGGCTGTCGACACCGAGATGGGGAGATAGGGCAGAGAACGGGATGATGGAGAGGAGACGAGGGAAGGAGCTGTGGCTGTTGGGCTGCTGCGGATGAGGGGAGGTCACGGTGGTGGGTGCGAGGCAGGAGGGAGACCAGGGGAGTCGTGCGCGGAAGGAGGCAGGGAGGCGCAGGGCAGCGCGACAGGGGATGGGTGTATGGGTTAGGGGAAACGGGAGAGAGGGAAGGGAGATGAAGCGGCGGTGAAGGGAGATGAACAGGTTTAAATAGGAATAGTAAAAATAGGTAGGGAAATTAGGGTTAGTTATATAGGGTGTTACCGGGTGCGGGGTTTAGGCTTAACGGGTTGGGTAGGGAAATAACTGATAGGTAGGGTAATGGATAATGGGTAGGTGTTGGGTTAAATGTATGGGTTTGGGTGTTTAGAATAAATGGGTTTTGGGTGTTTAGAATAAATGGGTTTTGGGGTTATAATCCAACAGTGGGTTTAAGTAAATGGGTATGGGTTATGTCTTAATGGGTTTGGGTTGGAGTTAATGGGTATTTGGGTTTTAATGGGTTTTAAGTATTAGGAAAATACAATACTAATAAAAATATACAATTAGGATTTTATAGAATTAATAATAATAATAATAAAACAATAAAAATAACAATAATAATAATACAGTATTAAAAATAACAGTAATAATAATAATACTGCTAGCAATAATAATGATAAGAAAAATGATAAAAATAATAATAGCATCAGTAATAATAATAGAATTCAAAGTGTTAATTACAATAATAAGATTTACAATAAAATTATCAATCGAAATAGATTTTAATAGAAGATCCCACACTACATTTTGATAGAAGAATTTGAAAATCGAAAAATTAATTTGCGAAAATTTTAAATACAGAAAATACACAAAAATATATTTTTTGGAAAACAGGGGTTATATTAATGTTTCATCTAATATTATTTTGTATGAAAATTTCTTTCAATCTATAATACCTTTCATGGTCACATTCTTTTCTACTATTTTCTAGTTTTTCTTGTTTTGTTCTAATTTACTTTGATACTCATAGTTTCCTGATAAGTTTACTTTGTTTTTCACATTACATACTACATTTCTTTTCTTAGTATTGGCAGCTTTTCTATATACTATAATGATTTTTTTTTCTTTGTTGTGTACAAGATACAACTTTTACCCTAATAAGTTCTGAGGACAGAACTATTCTAAGGGGGGAGTCTGTAATACACCAAAAAATTGAGTTATGACAACTTTTTCACGGGTGTTACACACATGTATTTTGTACTATTACGAGTAATATCCGTAACATATTAATATAAGTGTCCTACGTATTTTTGCATTTTAATTATTTATACATTTTCTATCTTCTCAAAATTCATTTTTATCATATTCTGAGCCAACTTAAGCATTTACTTTAATCTTTTTGTTTTTACGTGCATTGCACGTGCTTTCAATACATGTGTGAATTACATATATTCTTGTAATATTATAAATTTTTTTACATGTTCAATTTTTTTTTATTACTTGTTCAAATTCGTTTAATAAATTGAAAATCATTTTTCTCTTATTTTGACTCAAATATATTTTTTACACGTGCGGTGCACGTGTGTTCTATTATTGTATACTTATATATAATTAATGAAACATATTTTACATATTTTGTATTTCGATTGTTATAGAAATTTTTTATTTTCTAGAATTTATTTTATAAATGAATATTTATTAGCACGTGCTTTATACATGTTTCTTTTATGCACGTGCAAATCGTGCTATTTTATTACAAAGTTGTGCACTAAAAATTTCACTAGACTAATTACACTAAATTTATTATGAATATTTATTAAAAAATTAATAATAATTTAAAATGGAATAACATAATAAAAGTGAAAATAAAATGAGAAAGTGTACAAAACACATGCACACGTGCAATGTGTACTTTTTCAAAAATGGCTGCATATAGGAGACAATGAGGTTGAGTGGGTTTTGAGTGGTGTGAGTGAGTGGGTGTGTGGGTGTGTGAGTGGGTTAGTGGGTGGTTAGATGCTAAAACTACTTCCTAGTTTTTCATATAAATACCCCATATCCTAACCCCAAATAAACACAAAAATAAATCAAACAAAAGAGAGACTCAAGAGAGGGGACTTGCTGTTTTTTTTGGGGGGTTGGCATAGAGGTTTGCGGGTTGTGCTTATGGAGTCTCTTGGAGCTTTTGCTAAGGGGTTGAACTACTAGGAGGTCTTTTTGAGGTGGGTGTTTCTCTGACTTTCTAATATAATTTTATTAGTAGAATGCTAGATTGTAGAATATATGTGTGTGAATTGTTAGATGCATTATAACTTATATAGATTGAGTTTCATATTCAGATTATGTGTGTGAAATTATGATATGATTGATTTGGAGTCATTTTTATAAGTTTATGTTTTAAGTTTTAGTTGCACTTCAGAAAATCATATCTATTAAACTAGGTGGAATCTAGAGCTAACTCCGTATATGTCAAGAACATCTCCTTAAAATTTCATAATATTTGGATATCGTTTACTATTTTAATAAAATGCACACTTAGGACTGGTTGGCAGTTTGGCTAGTTCCTAAAAATTTGTATACATTTCGGATTTTGATCATTTCGGCATCTTATATGCAATATTTTGAGAATTGTCAAAACTAAGAAGTTTAAGTAGATTTGTTAACCTTTCTTTAGAGTCTAAGAAATCAATTTTCCATGAAGAACAGAATTTATAATGAATTTTACAAGATTGAACATGTAGTAGTTTGTATAACATTTAGACCCGACTGTAGATTTCGAAGAATTCAGGGTTATAGACACAATATTTTGGAGAAACTTATAACTACAAAGTTATACTAGACCTGTATACCTTTAGTTTGAGCTAGAGAACACAAAGTTTCATGAAGCACAGAATTTTCTGTGATTGTACAAGTAGCATGGGCTGTAGTTTTCGGATTTGAATCTATTGTTTTGCAACTGAATTTAGATGAAGTAATTGAAGATGAATTTAGATGATCTGAAATACAAAGTTGTAGTAGACTCATTTATGTTTTTCCTATGAAACTAGGCTTGTACTTCGAGAAGCAACGAGAAAATCCTTAAACCCTCAAGTACTCGACTCTCGGCTTGAACCTCGAGCCACAACGGGACTTCTCAGTCTCACGCACTCGACTCTCGGCTTATACTTCGAGAAGCAACGAGAAAATCCTCAATCCCTCAAGTCCTTGACTCTCAGCTTGAACCTCGAGCCACAAAGGGAATTCTCCGTATCACGCGCTCGACGCTCGGCTTGTACATCGAGCAACAACGAAAGAACTCTCGATCCCTCATCCTCAGCGAACGGCGTATGTTCCTCACAGTCTCCCCTCAGCATCGGTCAAGACCCACATCAAATAGGGAATGAAAGAACATATAAAGGTTATTTTATTGAGATAATTGGCAAGGCCACATTACAACTATTAAAATCTCCACCACATGATTACAACTATTACCACCTCGGCCTAACTATAACGCCCAAAATTCCAAAACACAGTAATTCGTAGCACAACAGGATCTTTTAATTCAAATTCGTACAATTTTACAAGAAATTTAAAACTCTCATTATACACATTGTTCTTTTACATCAACGCAGCGGAATTTAAATCAATACAACATGATAAATACAACTTCAACATCAACAATTAAAATATGAAAGTGATCTTTAACATCAATTCATCTTTATGTTAAAAGCAAATCCAAGCCCTGCACTGAAAAACTGTGGGCACGTCAGTTGCATATAACTGACGCAATACTATAAAACAGCGATTCTTCTTACTTTAGCAAACAAAAACGTGAATGCACTACAAAGTTTAAAAGTGACTATCCTAAACATGTCAGTGTATGATATGCCTCAGATGCCTAATACAGATTTACACTACGATGGACTAATGCATACTTGTTCAGATTCTATGCATCCCATTCTACATAGGTCCGAGGGCAAGCCCTTATCGTACTCCTCAATGTAGGGTTTAATCCCTCGCTATGAATACTACTATGGTGACTAATGTATATTATAGATATTCTCCCACCGCAAGTAATTTTCAGCCATCACACCTCATACCCCGATAATTCTGGAGACAAAATCCACACAGTGCTATCATAGGTACCACATCACACAAATACCCCACGAGCGTCGCCTTGATCCCGGTAATTCTGAAGGAATATCCCCCACACCAGCCTTAACCCCGATAATTCTGGAGATACCTCCCACCGTGCTATCTAGGCCCTCATACTCATATTTGCCCATACTTCATCACATTTCCCCTTAGCGCCTAACCTTATGTTTTAGTTATAATCATCACAACCTAGAGCTAGCTTACCCTACCGGACTTAAACCAACACAAGAGAAAGTCAGCCTACATTGGCTACTTCTCAATGAGAGAGTTAACCTACACTGGTTACTCCTCAAAATTTCACTAATCACAAATGCCGATAACTAGGGTCTCGTTTAGCCTCTAGACTCCAACAACAATTTCACTCTAGCGATCAAATAGGTTATATCCAACCTCATCATAAATATTTTAACTTTCAATCATCAATTCTCTTTATCCAAGAAGTATTCAACTTTCATAACTCATTCAATAATAATTTCAAATCGAATTTCACATAAACGACTTTTTAGTTAACCAATCAACCAATCACTTCAAAAGTTTTCTCGAAACTCATTCCTTCAAAATTGATCACTTTCAAACATTTACAGCTCCTTTCATATTAATCTAAATTTCAATCAAAACTCATTTATTTTATTTTTAATTTCACACTTCTTTAAAATCATCACCAAAATTTCTTTATTTCCAATTCAAACTGTACTTTAATTTCGTTTAAAATCAACTTTTAATATCTTCAACCATATACATTTTAAATTTGAACTCCAACTCAACAAATGAACAAAACATACCCTTTAGATTCTATAAATTTCTTTAGAATAGTGTAAAATAACTCCAAATTGTTCTAATAATGTTTTATGAATTTTTTCATGAAGTTTCCCATTAAAAAATACCCAAAAGCACAAAAAAATATGTTTTAACTCAACTGCACCCCCACCCCCCTGGCTCGAACCAACGTCAACAGACAGCAAACCAAACGCCTACCCAATGAGCTAAGCTCAGTTCATAGTTATATAGTGCTCTGAGTATTTAAATACTCAACTACTCACTGTTTCTGACTTAATTTTTTGTTGTTGAAATCAACAGAGTCAAGCCCACTCAAACCCGCAACCACAGAGACCCCCACATGCCACGTGGGAGCGTCTGCCACAAAGACGCACACGCTAGCCACAAAGCCCAAATACCATCTCTGACCTAATAGGGGTTAAAATCTTTAACAACCAACTCATGGTTCATTCCTCCATTTGGTTTATACATTCAAATTGATTTCTATTAATTGTATCAAATTTATTTGCTCATAACATGCATTTCAAAAATTCCAGTAACGAATTCTTACGGATTTTTCTTATAATACAGTGATTCCATGCAAAATAAAATGTAGATAGCCATTTTGAGAACATTCATACACCATATGTCTTTATAAATTATCAAAACTACTATATAAGAACATATATATATATTTCTTTTCAATGTCATGTGAAATGATGGGAAAATTCTCCAAAATTATAATCCAATCAAATCATACTCACTTTCATTTGCAATTCATCTACCAAATCTACACATATGATACAAAAATTTTGCATGGCATCACATATGAGAATTATCACAATTTGGAGTTCAACTACACATAAATTCTACACTGAAATTTTCTATCTAACATGCATTTTTTTCACATTCATTAACTACTAGATTTCTAGATATCCATACGATATGCATTACACAAAACATTAGAAGTTAAACAATTTAATCACATCTACAATTCTAACATGAATCTCCTAAATATTAATTTAAAACACAATTAGAAAGCAAGTAGAGACACCGACCTATCAAAGAGTATACTTGTAGCAATTCCCCCTTTAAAAGCTCCAAGAATCCACAAAACCACACAAAAATCCCTCACCGAAATTGACAGCAAACACTCCCGCAAGCCTCTGGCTAAAACATGGTTTTGATTAATTTTTCTTTTGTGTTTAGAAGTGGCCTAAGATGTAGGGTAATTTGGAGTAGTTTAAATAACTAATTTGTCCACCTCATCACCCATTAACCCACTCTCTTTCTCCACTCTCCAAGTACAGTCGGCCCCTTTTCTTTTGGAGTGTGCACATTGCATGTGTGCACGTGCACGTGCTTTGTGTACACTCACCGATTTAATAATTTATTTTTATTGAGTGAAATTGGGTATTCTACATGACAAGTTGTGTGTAGGTTTTCATTTAAATAATTTTTGTGGGCTTTAAAAGCAATTTTGGGCCCATGAATTTTTATAAAATAAATAATACAAAGTGTAATAAATAAAGTGAGAAAAAAAAAGTGCATTACTTCTTAGAAAATTTTAGAAAAACCATGCATATAAAATTTTATGTGCAATGCTCCAAATTGTGAAATTTAATTTATTATTTTTCTGGGATGTCACAACACTCCATCCTTAGAATAGTTCCGTCATCGGAACTACGCTGAAAGAGTTCAGGATGGTCTCTCATCATCCTCTCCTCAGATTCCTAGGTAGCTTCCTCAATCAGTTGGTTCTTCCACATGACTTTGACCATAGGTATAGTTTTGTTTCTCAACACTTTCTCTCGCCGGTGAACAATCTCCACAGGATGCTCCTTGTAGCTCAGATCTTACTGCAGACCCTCTGGCACTTCCAGTAGATGATGACTCGGATCAGGAATATAACCTCACAGCATAGACACATGAAAGACATTGTGCACTTGGGCCAGTTCCTCCGGCAATTCCAACCAATAGGTTGTCTTCCCAATCCTCTTCAATATCTTGAAGGGTCCAATGTATCTCGGGGCTAAATTTTCACTCTTTCCAAACCGAATCACACCCTTAGTTGGAGATACTTTCAGGAAAACATAGTCACCCTCTTCGTATTCCAAATCTCTTCTCCGATTATCAGCATAACTCTTCTGCCTGCTCTGCGCGTCAACCAACATCTTCCTGATCAACTGAATCCCTACTTCATACCTGCATACCGGTGTTCTACACTTCCTCCCATACAAAGTTTCATATTGTGCCATATCGATGCTAGTCTAAAAGCTGTTGTTGTAAGCAAATTCCATCAGAGCTAAGTGCCTCTCCCAGCTGCCACCGAAGTCCAACACACAACACCTCAACATATCCTCCAGCACACGATTTACTCTCTCAGTCTGCCCATCTGTTTGAGGATGAAAGGCAGTACTAGAATCAGTCCTGGTCCCCAAAGCTGCCTGAAGATTCCTCTAGAAATGCGATGTGAATCGCGCATCTTGATCTGCCACAATCTATACGGGAATTCCATGAAGTCTTACAATCTCCCCGATATACAATCCTGCCAACTTCTCCATAGACCAAGTGATCTTCATTGCCAAAAAGTGAGCAGAGTTGGTGAGTCGATCCACTATCACCCAAATCGCATCATTTTCTTTGGGACTCCTAGGTAGCCCCATGATGAAATCCATGCTGATGTTATCCCATTTCCACTTCGGAATGGGTAACGGCTGCAACAATCCTCCAAATTTCTGATTTTTTGCCTTGATTTGCTGACAGGTTGCACACTTTGCAACGAACTCTGCTACATCCCACTTCATCCCTGACCATTAGAAATACTGCTTGATATCCTTGTACATCTTGGTACTCACTGGATGCATTGATAAAAGAGTGGTGTGTGCCTCCTGTAGAATGCTTTCTTTTAGTTCTGCTTGATCCGATTCACACAACCTCTGTCCGAACCACAACAATTCGTCCTTCACCTGGAACTCTGACAACTTGCCTGCGCCGACCTAATCTTTCATCTTCTGGATCTCTGGATTCGACTTCTGACTGTCGATAATCTTTTCCCTCAGCGTGGGCTAAAGGCTCAACTGTGCTAATAACGCTCCCAGTCCTTTCAACCCAACTTCTATCCCAGATTGATCGAGCTCCTCTACTAGCTTCTCCTGAGTTGTGATCAAACAAGACAAGCTGCTATTTCGACTGAGCGCATCAGCAACCACATTTTCTTTACCCTGATGACACTTTATTTCAGGACGGAATCCTCCAGTAATTCCAACCACCTCCTCTGCCTCAAATTTAGATCCCTTTGCTGGTATATATACTTCAGACTCTTGTGATCCGTGTACATATTGACCTTCTCTCCATACACGTAGTGCTGCCACTACTTCAAAGCAAAGATAATTGGCGCCAACTCCAGATCATGGGTTGGGTAATTCTTCTCATGCGGTCTTAGTTGCCTAGACTCATAAGTCATACCATCTCCTCTTGCATCAACACACAGCCCAATCCATCATGTGAAGCATCGCTGTAGACATCATAATCGACCCCTACCCTCGGCAAAGCCAGAATTGGAGCGGTGGTCAACATCTCCTTCAACTCCTGGAAACTTGCCTCACACTGCTCCATCCACTTAAAGCCCACATTTTCCCTTGTAAGTCCAGTGAGTGGCACGGCTATCTAGGCATAGCCCAGAATAAATCTCTGGTAGTAGCCAGTTAAACCCAAAAAGCTTCTGATCTCTTTCACTGTAGTTGGCCTTGGCCAATCCTTCACTGCCTCTACATTCTGTGAATTAGTGGCCACTCCCTCCTTAGAAAGGATATGACCCAGGAGCGTGAATTCGAACTTTCAGAAGTCACACTTAGATAGTTTGGCATATAGCTTCTGTTCCTGCAACTTCTTCAGTACCTCAGCTAAGTGCCCAGCATGCTCTTCCTTTGTCTTAGAGTAGACCAGAATATCGTTAATGAACACCATGACGAAAGAATCGATGAATGGTCGCAGGTTCCTGTTCATTATGTCCATGAATATAGCCGGTGCATTTGTTACTCCAAACGACATAACCAAGAACTCGTAATGCCCACGTCGAGTTTGGAATGCAGTCTTGTGCACATCCTCTTCCTTTACACGAACTTGGTGATAGCCCAACCGAAGATCTATCTTGGAGAAAACTGCTGCTCCTTGTAGTCGATCGAACAAATCGCCGATTCGTAAAATTGGATACTTATTCTGGACAGTCACTTTGTTCAGCTCCCTGTAATCGATGCACATTCTCATTGATCCATCATTTTTCTTCACCAATAGGACTGGCGCACCCCAAGGTGACGCACTTGGTCTGATGAAACCATTGCCCAACAGTTCTTCAATATACTTCTTGACCTCATCCTGTTCCACCGATGCCATTCTGTACGAAGCCTTGGATAACGGTGCACTCCGTGGCTGAATGGAAATGCTAAACTATACATCCCGATGAGGTGGTAGTCCCGATAAATCTTCCAAGAACATAGTCAGAAAATTCCAGACTACAGGAATCTGCTTAACTTCCTCAGGAATCTTCTTCTTAGTTATAGCTGCCATCAATTGCTTACACTTTCTCTTCCCCTGAAATGTAACTACTGGCCCTCCTGGTGCCTTCACCAAAGCTTCCTTCCTCTTGCATTCGATACTGGCACTGTAAATTGACATCCAGTCTATGCCAATGATCACATCGACTCCCAAGACTGCCAACTCAATGAGATCGATTCCAAAGATTCTCCCTCCGATCTCGAGGTCACAACCATCATAGCACCGATCGGTAGTCAACATTTCTCCTGAAGGAGTAACTACTGCTAGAACCTTGCTAGGAAAATTTTTCGGCTCAACTCCCAATTGTTTAGCAAATGCAGGTGACACAAAAGTGTGGGACGATCCAGTATCAAACAATACATTTGCTTTCATTCCATTAATTAGAATTTCTCCTGTTACATAATGAATACTCTCTGTACATAACACTTCTTCTAATATAAATAGGAAATAACAACAGCAAAGCTCTATTCAAGTGCTCCCATACCAGTGATGACATTGTCAACATCATCCGCATCAGCTTCAGTCAGGGCGAACACTCATCCCTGCTGGTATGGCTTCTTCCCTTGCTCTGCCTGCTTCTGCCTATGCCCTCCCTACTGGAACTGGGCGTAAAAGGGCTTAGTATGGCCTTCCTTCCCACAATTGCAGCATGTTATGGGGTTCCGAGGCTTGGTGCAATCGGTCCTGAAATGACTAGCTTACCCACAATTGTAAAAAGTCACACCCGTGCCCTTGATACCTACGTTGCTTGGTCTTCCCATCACAGAAATGGCATTTGCCCTAGTTGGTCTGAACCTCTGCGCTGGGGGTTGCCCCTTGAAGTACCTACTGTTGCGGGCCTCTTACCAGCCCTCCAATTATTCTTCTTGGTCTGAGCCAACTGATACTGTTCCATGTCGGCTTATGTGGCTGCAGCCCTTCTGACCAGCTTATCGAACCATCTGATACCGAGGGGTATTATTTGGGATCTTAGACATGGCCTCAATCCCTGCTCAAACTCCGTACCCTCTTTGCCTCGTCAATCACCAACTCCGGTGCATACCTTGAGAGCTGAGTAAACTTTGTCTCATACTCCCGAACTGACAAGCTCCCCTGCTGTAAACTCAGGAAATCCAAAGCCTTTTTCTCTTACACATCCATCGGAAAATAGTGGCTACGAAACTCCTCCAAGAATTTGTCCCAAGTGATCGGTTCATTTCCTAGGGCTCTCTTCATGGACTTCCAGCAGACCCTGGCTTCCTTCTCCTGCTGCATAGTGGCCAACTTCACTTTGCTTGCCTCTGGTGTCTCCAAGACCTCGAACACTGTTTCTTTCTGTCGAATCCAATCATCTGCTACATCAGGACCTGCCTTACCCTTAAACACTGGTGGTTTCATTCGCTTGAACGATTCCACCAATTTGATTGCCTTCGAGACTTTTACTGTCCGTCCCACCCTGGTTTTTTGGGTCACACTTGCGGCAAAGGTGTTGAGAGTTTGGTACACCCTGGCCAATTCTGTTTCCAGATCAAGCCTATTACCTTCACCACTGGGTCCTTCACCATTTCGGGTTCTTCGTCCGGCCATTTCTGGGTCACAAAACTTCATTAATCACCAAAATTAGCCACAACATATAATTTTCTTCAACCTAATTCATTCATTTCCAAAAATAAACTTTTTAAATTCAGAAGTGAAAGCTTGTCCATACATCCATTACATAAAACACCAGAAAAGAAAACTCCAACATAAAACAGTCTAGATTCTACGGTTCCTTTTGGCTTCTCTAAGCTCTTCCCGTAGTTCATCTATTTCTCTCTGCATCTCTGTGCATCTCTGACGGCATTCCTGCTTTCCCCAACAAGTTTTGTTGTCTAGCTGGGTAAAGTGCCGAGCATACCTGTGTCGAAGCTTCTCCAGTTCCCACACTTGCTGACTTAAATCAGCGATGTTCTGCTTGTCCTCCGCGTGATGAGTATCCATGTGGTTTACTCTCCACTTATGGATGATTAATTGCTTCCGGAGAGAAGCGATGATGTGGTCCTTCCTGTCTCGAACCGGTTCTTCATCTGAGGATTCATCTGGAAAATCAGGTGGAGGTGGAGTAATCTCTCGAGATTCGGGCAGTTCCCATTCTTCCTCCGGGTCTTCCTGTTCTTCAGGTTCCTCTTTCTTCAGGGTCTTCCTCTTCTTCGGGTTCTTCTTCAAAGAACCATTCCACTTTATCAACGGGATCTTGGTTATCAGCCATCCTATAGAAAGGAGGAGAAAATGTTAGTGTATAAAGCAACACAAATGTAAATCACTTACATTTAAATCTCTATAAATTGAACTCACACTTCTACTGTCCACCTTCAAGTGTCGTCCTTGTAATTTTGTACTACTTATTGAAGTTGGCTCTGATACGACTCTGTAATGCCCCGAATTTTAAAACACGGTAATTCATAGCACAACAGGATCTTTTACAACAAATTCGTACAATTTTACAAGAAATTTAAAACTTTTTCATTATACACATTGTTCTTTTACATCAACATAGCGAAATTTAAATCAATACAACATGATAAATACAACTTTAACATCAAATATCAAAATCTGAAAGTAATCGTTAGCATCAATTCATCTTTATGTCTTTTTGCCAATCCAAGCCCTACACTAAAAAATGTCGGCACGACAGTTGCATACAATTGACGCAATGCTTTAAAACAGCGATTCTCCTTACTTTAGCAAACACAGACTTGAATGCACTACAAAGTGTAAAAGTGACTATCCGAAACATGTTATTGTATGATACGCCTTAGATGCCTAATGCAGATTTACACTACGATGCACTAATGTATACATGTTCAGATTCTATGCATCACATTCTACATAGGTCCGAGAGCAAGCCCTTATCGTACTCCTCAATGTAGGGTTAAATCCATCGCTATGAATACCACTACAGTGACCAATGTATGTTTTAGATATCCTGTGAGTATCAAGTACCACCCCGATAATTCTTGAGTATCACACTCCCACCTCAAGTGATTTTGGACACACTGCCTAACACCTAGTAATTCTAGAGGCGAGTACCCACACCGCAAGTTATTACCCCGATAATTCTTGAGAGTCATTCTCCCACCACAAGAGATTTTCGGCCATCATGCCTCATAGGTACCTCATCACAAAAATACCCCACAAGCGTCGCCTTGATCCCAGTAATTCTGAAGGAATATTCCCCACCATGAGCCTCAACCTCGATAATTCTAGAGATACCTCCCACCGCGCTATCTAGGCCCCCATACTCATGTTTGCCCATACTTCGTCACATCTCCCCTTAGTGCCTAACCTTAAGTTTTAGTTATAATCATCACAACCAAGACCTAGCTTACCCTACTGGACTTAAATCAACACAAGAGAAAGTCAGCCCACACTGGCTACTTCTCAACGAGAGAGTTAACCAACACTGGTTACTCCTCAAATTTTCATTAATCACAAATGCCGGTAACTAGAGTCTCGCTTAGCCTCTAGACTCCAACAACCATCTCACTCTATAGATCAAATAGGTTATATCCAACCTCAACATAAATATTTCAACTTTCAATCATCAATTCTCTTTATCCATGAAGTATTCAACTTTCATAACTCATTCATAAATAATTTTCAAATTGAATTTCACATAAACGACTTTTTAGTTAACCAATCAAACCAATCACTTCCAAAGTTTTCTCGAAATTCATTCCTTCAAAATTAATCAATTTCAAACATTTACACTCTTTTCATATTAATTTATATTTCAATCAAAACTGATTTCTTTTATTTTAATTTCAAACTTCTTTAAAATCATCACCAAAATTTCATTATTTCCAATTCAAACTTTACTTTAATTTCGTTAAAAATCAACTTTTAATATCTTCAACCATATATATTTTAAATTTGAACTCCATCTCAACAAATGAACAAAACATGCCCTTTAGATTCTAAAAATATCTTTAGAATAGTGTAATCCCTGTTTTCCCAAAAACGTATTTTTGTGTATTTTATGTATTTCAAATTTTAGCAAATTATTTTTTTCGGTTTTCAAATTCTTTTATCAAAATGTAATGCTGGATCTTCTATTAGAATCTATTTCGATCGATAATTTTATTTGTAAATCTTATTATTGTTAGTAAAAATTTGATT
The DNA here is from genome assembly GCA_017893485.1 of Hemerocallis citrina. Classification (NCBI taxonomy): domain Eukaryota; kingdom Viridiplantae; phylum Streptophyta; class Magnoliopsida; order Asparagales; family Asphodelaceae; genus Hemerocallis; species Hemerocallis citrina. Next base: position 131,492,038 of record CM030364.1, on the reverse strand, counting down.
ATATTATTATTTTTAATACTATTATTTTATTATTATTATTATGGTTATTGTTTTTATTATTATTACTATTATTTTTATAAAATCCCAATTGTATATTTTTATTGGTTATTATGTTTTCTTAATACCCAAAACCTATTCATTAACCTATTGGATATTTTTCCATGACCCTATAACCCATATACCCATTAACTAAACCATAACCCAATTACCCAACCCTGTTTTTAATTAACCAAAACCCAAATACACCCGTTTACCCTATAAGCCTAACTACCCGATACCCACATTACCCAATACCCGTAACCCAACTACACCTAAACCCTATTTTCCCCACCATATATATTCATATCCCTGTATACCTCTCGTCCCTCAGCCGCCTTCCTCCTTCTCATCTCTCCCTCCTGCTCCCTTGCCTTCCTTTCGTCAGCCAGTTGAAAGCAGCATCGCGAGCCACCCTCGCGATCGCTGTAGCCCCGCCGCCCCGTGCCAGTGTTCCTCCGCCGTCATGCAGTACGACAGCCCAGGTGACCCCACTATCGGTGCCCATCCTCTCCCACCTCACGATGCACAGCCACACCGTGCTCCTCCGTCGACGCGCAGCAGCAGCCGTTGCTCAGCCTCCTCGCCTGCAACCCCCTGCGGTGCCACCCCTTCTCGTCCTGCTCCTCCCAATGCCGATACTGCACAACGCCATGCCGACGCAGCAACCCCCATGCACCGGTGCTCCCCTCCATGTCGCGACCAGCGACAGCCAGTGCAACCCTTGGCCGCTGTCGCCCCACGGCAGCCCTGTGACATGCTCCCTGTTCGACTGCAGCCTCCGCTGGTGCTTCCTCCCCGCTGCAGCCAGCCACCCTCCTCCCGAGCATCGCAGCAGCAGCAGGCAGCCATGCCAATGCACTATTGATAGTTGCTGTTTGTATTGGTTTTGATTATGTTGAATCTCGGCCGTCCGATCTTCTTGGTCATCATGATCATCATGTTCCCAAGATTGTGATCTTGGCCATCGATTGATCTTGACCGTCTTGATCATCGAGATCCGTGCTTGTGTTTGTGTTTGCGATTGTGATCGTGTGTTCGTAATTAGTTTGTGATTCGTTCGTTGTGTTCGTGCCCGGGAATCCGTTCCCATTATTCTCTTTGCATCATTATTTCATCGTCGGTTAAGGCAAGTAACTTGTATTAAATTTCCTTGCAAATACAAGTACTAAATACCACCTGTAGTGTAGTTGGGTTCTAGAGACAATTTGTGTGTGAATCCTCTTATTGATATTTTCTCTATAGTGATGATTTGACCATAGTTGTCTCACGACATAGATGACATGATATAACCTAGCATTGACCACATCTTGTTGCATATATGCGTGTTGTTTATATGATATCATGTGCTCGTTCGTGTTATTCGTGGTAAACTTCTTGTGGACTTGGTAAATACCCTATATCATATTGCTTGGACATCTTATACACCATATTTCGTGTTTGGTTATGATTTGGATGAGTTCTATGTGAACTAGTGGATTTTGTGCAAATGCGATATTTTCAGTTTTGCCAGTTTTCTCATTTTGATCAATATGTTATACCCTATTAAGGTCAGTATTTGAAAATATTTTGTGAACATTATTTGTATAGAATTCTGTCTATTTTCTAACTCTTTTGACGGATCTCAGTTTCGATTTACGGTTTGTGAGTTATGTCGATTTAACTACAGTGGCATCAAAAGATTTTCAGATTGTGTTTTCTATGAATTCTGAAGAGTAATCTATTTTTATTTTGATGTTAAAATTATTATTTTGATCTGAAATTTTGCTCAGTACTTCTAGACTTGATTGGGGATTACCCAGAATTTTGGTGGATTTATTTGAGGAGTTTTAGAAACCTTTTCATGCTTGCAAATAAAGATTTTATATGCAGAATTTTACTACTGTTCAGAAAATAAACTGATTTTCGACCTATTTATACTCGCTGTTTGAAAAATATTCATGAATATGAAAGTTAGCCTACTGTATTTATTTTACCAACCTTTTGGCGGATTTGGATTTTGATTTATGGTTTGTGAAAGATTATTGTTTTCGTACTGCGGTGTTTATTATTTCAGATTTACAAAACTACTGCATCTTGCTGTTTTCTGATTTTACTTGACTACACTATTTTTTTTGTAAAATTATGAAACTTGATTTTTGGTTACTATACATAAGGGGAATACCCCAGATTTTTTGTGGATTTAATTAATGAGTTTTCATGCTATTTTCTTGTTCTTGAATACAATCTTCTGATTTTTGGCTGAACGTGTTTTCTGGTTTCAAATCAGTTTTGAGTTATGATTTTGTGAAATACTATATGAATTATATATGTTTGCTGGATTCGGCAGGGAGTCTATTTTCTAGGCCTTTCGACGGATTCAGATTTGCATGTTTGTAGCAACGGGAATCTCAGTTTTAGTGCAGTACTGTCTTGCTGTCCTGAACTAGAACTCTCGTTGTTCTATTCTTTTATGAGTTATATCTCACTCGTGCATGTTTATTCTTCATCATGAACTTGTTACTTGTTTGTACCATGATATAATTGCCTTGTTTGTGACACATACATACTTTTTTGACACTAATAATAAATAACCAAGTCAGGGTTCAAGGGAAAGATCTAGTAGCGGATAATACAGAAACGTTTACTCGGAAGGGGATCTATTGATCCTACGTGATATTTGGAGATTAATATTTGGTTATTTGGAGCTTGACACCTGATTACTTGACACTTGAACACCAGACACAGAGCTTGATATTTTGGGTATTTGGAGCTTATTTGGAGCTTGTTATTTGGTTATGTGGAGCTTGTTTGGAGCTTGTTATCTGGTTACTTGGAGCTTGATACTTGACACTTGAGAGCTTGTCCCTGAGTACATTTCCCTCTATGGTCCACTATAAAATCTAAAACGTAACTTGTTTGAATGTAGCAACTATGTGATAAAAACTGGGGTGCATGAAGTTGCTACCTAGATAGTAATAAATACAAGACTTGAACATGATCACTTGACACTTGATACTTGATTACTTGTACATGATACATGATACCTGATACTTGTTCACTTGATACTTGATACTTGCTACCTGTACATAATACTTGACACTTGTTACCTGTTTACCTGCTTGCTTGACACTTGTTGCTTGTTTACATGATATTTGTTCACTTGACACTTGATACATACTACGTGCACTTGTTCATCTTGCCATGCTAGTATTCTATTTTGTTATCATGCATGCTCTATGTTATTAATTAGTTTTTCCCATGTACTTGTATCCTGCACTACAAGCGGCCCGTAACTTGCATTGACGGGAGTTTGTTTTCTTTTTCTTCTTCCTGCAATTGATAAATTGCAGATTTTGGAGATCAGCTGCCCGATAGAATTGGTGACATGAGATATTAGCTGCTGGAATTTTGCTATCATTATTTCTTGTTGCTTGTTTTGAACAATTGTATCTTGTACTTGGATTTATTTTGTATTCGGGCAATGTGACCCAAGATATTTGACTTATTCAGATCTGGATTATTTGAGATTATAATATTTTGGTTTCAAGTATTCTTGTTGGTATTTTGGTTCATATATGCATGCTTGGTTGATTCTTTTGTTTCCAACTCTGATAATTCTTGTGAAATGTTGTAATGATTCCGAACAGCTTATGGATGATGAAAATCATTCGCTAGGCTTAGTCATATATCCGTATTCCGTATTCTCTTTTAGGAAGAGGGGCGTGACAGATAGTGTAAAATAACTCCAAATTGTTCTAATAATGTTTTATGAATTTTTTAGGAAGTTTCCCAATAAAAAATACTCAAAATCACAAAAAATATATGTTTTAACTCAACTGCACCGCCCTGGCTCGAACCAGCGCCAACAGATAGCAAACCAAATGCCAACCCACTGAGCTAAGCTCAGTTCATAGTTATATAGCGCTCTGAGTATTTAAATACTCAACTACTCACTGTTTCTGACTTAATTTTTGTTGTTGAAACAAACAGAGTCATGCCCACTCGAACCCACAACCACAGAGACCCCCATATGCCACGTGGCAGCGCCTGCTGCAAAGATGCATGTGCTAGCGACAAAGCCCAAAAACCATCTCTGACCTAATAGGGGTTTAAATCTTTAACAACCAACTCCCGGTTCATTCCTCCATTTTGATTTATACATTTAAAATGATTTCTATTAATTGTATCAAATTTATTTGCTCATAACACGCATTTCAAAAATTCTAGTAACGAATTCTTACTGATTTTTCTTATAATAAGGTGATTCTATACAAAATAAAGTGTAGATAGCCATTTTGAGAACATTCATACACCATATGTCTTTTATAAATTATCAACACTACTCTACAAGCACATATATATATATACTAGGTATGCCCGTGGGACGTGCCTACGGCACGTATTCGGGACTGCATGTAAATTTAGTTAGATTTATTTGATTGGGTGAACTGCATATAAATTTCTAAAAAAATTAAAACATTTTAACGAATAAGTGGATGTAAACAAAAAAGGTTAGTGTAAACAAATACACCCACCTTTCTAATACAATTAACTACTCTATACAGGCCTCCTCTGAAATTATATTGCCTCGTCTTTAAAATGTTTCATACAGCACGTTATCGCGATGTCTTAACTTTCTTTAAAATGTTTAGTAAATATTTCGACAATATTATTTAAAATTTTACAGGTAATTGTAGTAAAATTTTCGATAGAATCTCTCATGAAATATTATTCCTTTGAGAGCAATTCCTTAACATCATAGACAGTCAAATTGAATCCTCTTTAGCCTAATCCAAGCCACATTACACAGACATAATATATATTAGGCTCTGGGAAAAAAAAACCTTCATATGACTAAAGATATAGTTTGGAATCAAAATAGATTTTAGGAAATTTTATAAAAATTTTGACAGAACCACCCTTAAAATATTAGCCATTTTACAGCAATTCCTCACGAAATTTTGCTTACAATTAAAAATTTATCATCACAGTCAAGAAATATAAATCCTCCCCAGGCCAATCCAAGCAACATCACATAAACATTATATATATAGGGCTCTGGGAAGAAAAAAATCTTCATATGACTAAGATACAAAATAAAAACCAAGATGTCGTTTGAAAACATAATAGATTTAAAAAAATTTAGTAAAAATTTTGACAAAACCTCCCCTAAAATATTAGCCCTTTTACAGAAATTTCTTACAGAATTCTGCTAACAATTAAATATATGACATCACAGGCAATAAATATCAATCCTCCCCAGACTCAACCGAGCAACATCACACAGGCATCATATATATAAGGCTCTGGGGGAAAAAATAAAAATATAATGCAAGATACAAAATAAAAACCAAAAATTCGTTTGAAAATGTAATAAATTTTTTGAAAAACCTTCGAAAAACCTTTAAAAAACAAAACACAGAACCCAATACTCCACAAAATTGCGGGTACGGGTATTAACATAACTATATTATATACAGTTACTTACATCATCTCCAAAAATGCTAAATATTACAATTATTACAACTATTACATCCTCCACCATACTAAAAACCAACCAACTGAATGAAATTTTTTTTTACATGGTTGTAGGAGAACACAATGGCTGAAGTCTTCAAAAATATGACCAAACAGTGAGCCTAAAAAACAGTTAGAGTTTTGAATCAAATAGTAAGAGTTTACAATAAACAATTAAAACAATAGTAATAGTTTTGAAACCATTACCTTTCAAACAGAACAATGGCTTCAACCAAACATTTTCCTCATCACCCTACAAAATGTTAAACAGTCAATATGTACATGACGGTTTTGAGTGTGGACGACAATCTGGGAAAAAAAAGAAGCATTAAATTAGCAGCAATTAACGGTTAACATAGGGTGTAGTTGTAGTAAATATAAATTTACCTTATTGCAACCCCAATTCATCAATGTAGTTGCATTTATAAATTTGAGGTCCATGTCAGCTGCTTCCCAGTTCTATTAAAGTTCAAAAGTAAAACAACAATGAAAATAAGTTTTAGTAAGGTAAATCTATCATATAAAGAAAAAATAAGTTTTAGTAAGGTTGTATCAAGTTTGTTTCAAAATATACCCTAAAGTTGGTTGATTCAGTTTTCTCTTATGAATTATTTTTCGAATTTGTCTGATGGAGTAACAGGTAGTATTAGAATTCTTGTTTAGTAGATTCTCTTTTATTAGTTCTTATTCGCGATGCTTTTTTATCTTCCCGTATTATTCTCTGTTATAATAAATTAATTATGTTAATATTAGTTGGTTTAAATTTCTTTTCTTGAAAGTATGCTAATTGTGATCATTTATCTTTTACAGCTAATTAAATCTTTTCATGATAACTGTGTATATTGCTGGTAAATGGAGATGGATTTCAGTTGGTGCTTTCGGACCGCCCTAGTTGTAGTTGATATTAGTCGTAGTTGGCACTTGAAGGTTGGATTAGAAGCATGTCTATAATGTTCTTGGTGATGCCCAATCACTCATGCCATGAGAGTACAACTTTCCTCAATTTAGTACTTCCTTTCCTCTCATCTGACTACTCCAAGTTAGTAAAAGACACTGCATAGCTGGTGTGGATACAATGAAGCATTCTATGTAATAAACAAACCTACAATAAACGCTATGCATTCTATGTTTGATCTTCATATTGGGTTAAAAAATTAGGACCTACATTTTAACCTTCCACACAACATCCAAAATACATGATTCATTCTTGCCATAAACAATTAAAACAAAGATTGTTATGACAACCATACAATTAATATTCTACCATTCACCATCACACCATCGCAACATACTATTCACAACCAATACTTCTACACCAAAATGCAAAAAAATGATCCTAAACTTTTTTTTCTAAAAAAAAAGTACCAATAGCCCTCCACGGCAATTGCGAATATATATGATCACAAAATGCACTTCTACATCACTTCTTGATTGCCCATGGAAACTTAAGGTAATTTTTTGATTGCCCATGGAATCTGAAGGTAACTTTGGGTAATTTTTCTTTTGTTGCATTCTAGACGTACCCTTTTAACCAAACATTCACAATTCAGAAAAACAGTATTTGAACACAAAATGCAGTTATACTTCAAATACTCCATCATCCAGTGAAACTTTGAGGTAGTGTTTCACTAAACAAAAGTTTGAGTGCATCTTCTTCAAATTTTTTTTTAGTTGCAGTTTGAGTGCATCTTCTTCTACTTGCAGTTTGAGTACATACTTCAAATACTCCATCTTCTTCAAATTTTTGTAGTTGCAGTTTGAGTACATCTTCTTCAAAATGCAGTCATTCTAAAATTAAATATCACTTCACATTGTATAATTGACTTAATTCTCTTAATAATCAAAGCTAAAAATGCCTAAAAAGGAAAAAATAAACTTAATGATCAATAATCTTATTGCATTGTATAATTAAATTGAATGTTTTGATAAAGTTGTGCATTTCTCCAGTTACCAACTGAATTTCAATTGAATAGATTTAAAGATTTCTTCATTTAAAGAGAAGACTGTATCTCCTAAAACTAAAAGTATTGGGTTTGAAGGCATGCATATATATTTCTAGAGAATGATTTGATCAGTATTCCCTTGATTGCTTGCTGCAAGAAACCTGAGAGCAAAGATCAAGCTTCTAAATGATAAATCTTGATTCTTTTTATGATGTAGGTGATACCAATATTATTTTACTCCAGGAATGTACATTTTTATTACGACTTAAATGCATAGTGTGTAGATTGTTTACCCATAGCTGATAGCAAGCCATGATTTCAGTGTGTCAAAATTATACCTTTCAAGGTGCACGTTCAATTTCACTCGTAGTATAGAAAAACCGATACAAAAACTTGGGTAAAGTTATTATCCACACGATGATTTCTACTACAATTTAATACTTCGAAAATAACAAATTATGAAAGCGAAAAAATAGTTTTTGTGGTATGAAACGCGTGTTGATCATAATTCCTGACTTAAAGGCTTAAAAAATCTAATGATCATTTGGTAGAGAACTCAAACACCATGTTGTGCTTGTACTTCTGACCAGGCTGTACCACAACAGAAGGAAAATTTGGCTCACTGATTGCGTTCGGAAACCCCTGAGTTTCCAAGCAAAGCCCTAATTGCTTTTCATAAACTGCACCCCCTTTTCCCTTTTTACCATCAACATAATTTGCAGTATAGAATTGAATACCAGGTGCATCAGTCCAAAGATTTAGTACCCTAATAGAAACAAATCCGAAAACCCTGAACATCGCTAGTGACCTCAAACCCTTTGAATAGTTTTGTTTAATATAATTTTCAGTTTATAATTAATAGTACTCTTGTCACAGAACTACCCTAATAATCACCCTAAACAATATTCTTATGAAATTAATTAGGTAATGAGACATTCATAGATGTAGAAATTTAAAACCCAAAAAAAATTGGAGCTGTAAACATCACCTACAATCCACACACACAAATTGAAATTTCCACACAACCAGCAAAATCATTTCTTCAACCAAAATTGGGGCTGTAAAATCTAAATTCTACATCAGAACCCATTAAGGAAATCTAAATAAACTCTAAATTTGACCATGAAACCCTAAAATTTGCCTAAGGTGAACTTACAGTGGGGGTTGGGTTTGACGGAGCTTCGAGGTTGTGTTGACGGAGCTGACGGAGCTTCGAGGTTGTGTTGACGGAGCTGACAGAGCTTTGAAGGAGGTGGACGGAGCTTCGATGAGGCGGGGCTGACGGAGCTGACAGAGCTGAGTAAGCTAAAAATGATAAAAGCAAAGAAATCAAATAATCAAGAATTCAAAAACATCCTAATTCCGATACCAAATAAATTCCGATTCAAGAAAAAAAAATCTGCTGTGAGGTGAAATTTATGGAGAGATTTTATATACCTGAGAGATGAAATCGATGGTTGAGTGCGATGGCGACTGGACTGAGCTTCCTCATGATTGACTCTAACAGTTCCAACAGCAAATCAAACAATTGCAGCAAAAGAAACAATCCCTTCCCATATCTCCCGCATGATTGGCTCCCATGTCTCTGATTGCTCAGAATTCAGTGCTTTCAAGGAAAAAAAAATAGTGTAGAATTCAATCTCAATATAGAACAAAATAAGAAATAAATTGAGAATATAGAGTACATTATTCTTGTCTGTTTATACCATTTGTAGATGGTAATATTATCAAAACTACAGTCAATATTCTTTCTCCAAAAACAAAGAAAAAGATTATGACTCAAAACACAGAAACATAACATTTATAAAGAACTAATTAGAAAAGTTTTAAAGTAAAAGCTTTATTCTGCACATCAATCTTTATTTTATTGCAACAGTTGATGCATCAAACTAATGATCATTTGGTAGAGAACTCAAACACCATGTTGTGCTTGTACTTCTGACCAGGCTGAACCACAACAGAAGGAAAATTTGGCTCATTGATTGCGTTCGGAAACCCCTGAGTTTCCAAACAAAGCCCTGATTGCTTTTATAAACTGCACCCCTTTTCCCTTTTTACCATCAACATAATTTGCAGTATAGAATTGAATACCAGGTGCATCAGTCCAAAGATTTAGTACCCTAATAGAAACAAATCCGATAACCCTGAACATCGCTAGTGACCTCAAACCCTTTGAATAGTTTTGTTTAATATAATTTTCAGTTTATAATTAATAGTACTCTTGTCACAGAACTACCCTAATAATCACCCTAAACAATATTCTTATGAAATTAATTAGGTAATGAGACATTCATAGATGTAGAAATTTAAAACCCAAAAAAAATTGGAGCTGTAAACATCACCTACAATCCACACACACAAATTGAAATTTCCACACAACCAGCAAAATCATTTCTTCAACCAAAATTGGGGCTGTAAAATCTAAATTCTACATCAGAACCCATTAAGGAAATCTAAATAAACTCTAAATTTGACCATGAAACCCTAAAATTTGCCTAAGGTGAACTTACAGTGGGGGTTGGGTTTGACGGAGCTTCGAGGTTGTGTTGACGGAGCTGACGGAGCTTCGAAGGAGGTGGACGGAGCTTCGATGAGGCGGGGCTGACGGAGCTGACAGAGCTGAGTAAGCTAAAAATGATAAAAGCAAAGAAATCAAATAATCAAGAATTCAAAAACATCCTAATTCCGATACCAAATAAATTCCGATTCAAGAAGAAAAAAATCTGCTGTGAGGTGAAATTTATGGAGAGATTTTGTATACCTGAGAGATGAAATCGATGGTTGAGTGCGATGGCGACTGGACTGAGCTTCCTCATGATTGGCTCTAACAGTTCCAACAGCAAATCAAACAATTGCAGCAAAAGAAACAATCCCTTCCCATATCTCCCGCATGATTGGCTCCCATGTCTCTGATTGCTCAGAATTCAGTGCTTTCAAGGGAAAAAAAAATATAGTGAAATTAAAAGATCAAAAGTTTATTCAATAGTGTAGAATTCAATCTCAATATAGAACAAAATAAGAAATAAATTGAGATACTATGTCATGTATCATTTCAAACCTGAGGTTCACAGTCTATGGTATGCACTTTAGGTTGTTCTTCTGCCAATATTGATCAGTCATCTTTCACTACTATTTGCTATACAGCCTTATGAAGTCCTTGTTTCATAAGCAAGTCTTTCTTATTGACTTGTTATATATCAACTATCGAAGTTTAAATTCTGAAGATTCAGTGGTCTTCTGCTCTATTTTGATTCTTTTTTCCCTTTGGTATCTAATTTCAGTAGTATTATATATTATTGTAATGTTTCACTTTGAACATTTCTCTGTTTTCCTTCGACCTTCTGTACTCATGTAATCTAGACTTTCCTGTAATGTGTATGCTTCATACAGTGTATACACAAAGAAATGGAATGTGGAAACTAACCCAGGGAAGAAGATGAAGACAAACATGAACTGGAAATACATCTCAACAAATTTGCGCTTGTACCATCTCAACCTCATCCAGTTCATAAGAATCGGTTACAAAACAACCCACGAAACTCATTAGAAAATCAGGTACCCTCTATTTTCAGGTTAAAATATAAAACAGATGGAGAGAAATTTACAGGAACGATAAAGAGATAGACAATGGCAACAATTCCACCCGATATCACCGTTGTCAGCAGGTCATCTCCTCCATTCTCTCCGGTCACTGCCAAGGCAGCAGGTGTCCCGACCTGCAGAAATCGATCAAAAACTATACTACATCAAAGAGGAAATTATAAGGTTTTGATTAAGGCAGCTCCATATTGAAACAGCAACAGTCTGAGCTTGTCAAAGTGAGGAGTTGAGCTTTTGATCTCGGCATTGAGAGTGTAGGATTCTGGTTTGTTGTTCAGGTTGGCTCTGAAACTTAATAATAAAATGAAAATGTGGAAACAACAAAAAAAATAAAAGCGTTGAAACCCTAGATCTCTAATCGATAGGGAATTACCCGCTGCTGCCACTGCCACCACCGAGAGTGGGGCCCACGAAGGGGGTGGAGAAGGCAGAGGATGCGGCCACCGCTGCCACTGCCACCACCGAGAGTGGGGCCCAGGAAGGGGGTGGAGAAGGCGGAGGTCGTAAAGGAGAGGCAGCGGGGTTTGGTGGAGGTTGGGAAGTGGAGGAGGGTGGAGGGGGGAGGACGGCTGGAGTGGCGGCGGTGGCGCCTAGGGGGAGAGCCCGGGGAAGAGAAAGAGAGAACCGATGGGTGATTTGGGGAAGGGAGAGAGAAAGAGAGAGTCGGGGGAAGAGAGAGAGAGAGAGAGCGGGATGAGACAGAGAGACGGTGAGAAAGAGAGAGAACGGGTTGGCGGCGGTGGCGCCTGGGGGGAGAGCCCGGGGAAGAGAGGGAGAGAAACGATGGGTGATTTGGGGAAGGGAGAGAGAGAGAGAGAGTCGGGGGAAGAGAGAGAGAGAGAGCGGGATGAGACAGAGAGAACGGGGAGAAAGAGAGAGAGAACGGGGAGATTTTTTGGGGAAAAAGAGAGAGAGAGTGTGTGTGTTTTGAATTTGTGGAGTTTGAAATTTGGGCGGGAAAATATGTTTTGTGAGAGTAGATCTGGTCCATTGATTTTGGGATAGATTGAATGTGAGCCACTTGATAGCTTTCTTTGTGTTTTATTATATAGATATATTTTCAATGTCATGTGGAATGATGGGAAATTTCTCCAAAATTATAATCTACTCAAATCAAACTCAATTTCATTCACAATTCATCTACCAAATCTACTCATATGATACTAAAATTGTGCATGGCATCACATATGAGAATTAACACATCTTCTAGTTCAACTACACATAAATTCTACATTGAAATTTTCTATCTAACATGCATTTTTTCCACTTTCATCAACTTCTAGATTTCTAGATATCCATACAATATGCATTACACAAAACATTAGAAGTTAAACAATTTAATCACATCTACAATTCTAACATGAATCTCCTAAACATGAATTTAAAACACAATTAGAAAGCAACTAGTGTAATACTCCGTAGTTTCAAAGATATACTAGTATATATAATATAATAATATATAGTATAAGGGGTATTAATTGATGAGTGGCATAATGGTAAAATATTGTGAATTAATGGAGGGGGTCCCACGGGCTGTGCAAACAGCAGGTTGCTGTTTCCTTTGCTGGCATGTGAGGATGTCAGCATGGGGTGGGGGGTCACCCGGGTTCAGTAAGGCAACAGAGAGCCTGGGTGACGTGGCATAGGTAGGGGGCCCACCTTTCGGCTTTCTCTTTCTTGAGAGAGAGAGGGAGAACGAGAGAGAATGTGTATGAAAGTTAGTCCCATATCGGGATTTGTAATAAAATAATTAAGTATAAATATAATTGCCTATGATCAAGAGTCACCTAATTGGTTAACCACCTTTTGAGAGCCAGCCTGTGGTAGATAGTTGTACTATAAATATTAATTTGTCTTCTAAAAATAATAAAAATTGTCTGAGTATTGGGGCGGGGCAGTACAAATGGTAAAAGCCGACTTTCGACCCCAAGTGTGGAGATGTATGTCTGGTTAAGGTCAGTACACTGGTAGAAAATCTAGGAATGCAGTATTCTAGCAGGATGGCTGAGGTCAGTACGCTGGTAGCCCAGAGTGCATTACGCTAGCAAGGATACTCCACTCCACATCGGCTAGAAAGAAGGATCCTGCACTAGATTATACACCCTGTACTCAGCGAGGACGCTGATCTCTAAAGGGAGGTGTATATAATACCCAATAGTTTCAAAGATATACTAGTATATATAATATAATAATATATATTATAAGGGGTATTAATTGATGAGTGGCATAATGGTAAAATATTGTGAATTAATGGAGGGGGTCCCACTGGCTGTGCAAACAGCAGGTTGCTGTTTCCCCTGCTGGCATGTGATGATGTCAGCTTGGGGTGGGGGGGCACCCGTGTTCAGGAAGGCAACAGAGAGCCTGGGTGACGTGGCATAGGTAGGGGCCCACCTTTCGGCTTTCTCTTTCTTGAGAGAGAGAGGGAGAACGAGAGAGAATGTGTATGAAAGTTAGTCCCATATCAGGATTTGTAATAAAATAATTAAGTATAAATATAATTGCCTATAATCAAGAATCACCTAATTGGTTAACCACTTTATGAGAGGCAGCCTGTGGTTGGCAGTTGTAGTATAAATATTAATTTGCCTTCTAAAAATAATAAAAATTGTTTGAGTATTGGGGCAGGGCGCTACAAAAACTCCGTAGCGCCTCGAATTTCCAATAGATAAAATTAGAAATACTTGGCACAAATTCCAGAATAAACTTCAATGTAATCATAAACATAGTAACCAAATACTGGAAAAAATTAGAACTTTTTATCACATCAATTGTTTACAAAGCACAACAAAAAATTAAACACCTTGAATTACATTTTTCTTTCTTTTACAACACATTCTTTTACAATTTACATAAGCTCTATTATCATTCTACCACATGCATCCAAATCCCAAACTAATGGTACCTACCTATAAAACATAAGGCTAGAGATAACCCTAACCCTCAAAACTATAGGGGTCAGCCATAACAGTGTGAGCGACATCAAAAAAATACAATATAAATGAAACATAAGGAAATAAAGTCATAAACAACACATATCGACAGTAGTAACGAAAATAATATGAAATAATGGTAAATAAAACATAAAAACATCGAGTGAAACTAGACTAAGTATCAAGTGTAGGAAAACAGAAAACAAACATGCATAAAACCAAGTCAAGAGGAACACAATGCTATATGCTGACTCTCTGATGCACATTTGTCGGATTCTATGCATCCCACTCTATATAAGTCCGGTGCAAGCCCTTATCGTACTCCACTTTATAGGGTTAGATCCCTCGTTATGCAACTAATCCTACTATGGTGACGAAAATAAGATCCAGAATACTTCGCGAATCGGTATCACACAACCCTCAACACGCAAGCATCATGTAAGAATAGCTCAAAACTGGAGAATCACCTCCCTGCCGTGTACCCCACCGCCGCCCCTCGACGTGCAAGTACACAGGCACATCCATGAATAGACCCGTCGGTCCTCAACACGCGAATGTACCTGTATGTTCCGTGAATAGGCCTGCAGACACTCGACATGCGAACATACTAAATAGTCCTCTCGAGACAGAACACAAAGTCCTGGAACGCATCCATTGGACTGGACCCCAAGAGCATATACTTACATTTCCCAAGTTCCATCACATCTCCACTAGTGTCTGTCCTTAGGTTGATTATTATTAAAACACAAATCCCCCCTCTCTAGAGTTAGTGTATCCTGCGGGACTTAATTCCACAACAACAACCCCAAGACCCATTTGGTCATAAATCCATAAAATCTCATCTGCCTGTTCACAAGAATCCCACTAAACTCCTAGAGACTCACAAAACAAATATCAATACAAAATCTTTCAATACAACTCTTAATTTCATCATCAAAACTTTTCTAATAAGAAAACAACAAAACCCAAATCCATTTAATGTACTCATAAAATTCAAGAATTTGAAATAAGCATTAAATCCATTATATAGCAGAAAATCACATTTAGAAGTCATACAATATCACGAAACATCAATTCCTTCGAAAACTACAAATATCTCTCTTTATAAAGTCATAGGAATGTAATTTAAATTCTATTATAAACAAAATATAACTTTCTGTAAAATACTGTAATCTGTAGTAAAACATCACTTAAAATAGTAGATCGATAATCCGTAAGTTCGAAGAATTAACCGTTTAAAGAACGAAGAAAAACTCAATAAAACAACCCAAAACAGCAGGTCGGTCGACCTTGCAGTCGACCGTCATGACAGTCGACCTCCATTTTAGTTCAAAAAATGGACAGTCGACCTCGCAGTCGACCGCTGGCTGCTATACAGCCAGGTTTGAAGTTTGTGCATGTTTTGACTAATACACTATTAATACTTTGAAAAATCACAAATTTGCAAAACCATTTTCCTGAGTTGATCAAATATAACTTGTATAACATAGAAGAGTTTATAAAACGAATAAAAGCCACATCAAATTAATAAAAGAGCAAAATCTTGACAAAACTCTTCAAAACAGTAAAGAAATATATAGATATGTGCATAGGGTGTTTAAGTTATGTATCAAATTCATCAAATAGGAGTAGTATAAATTTCTAATCAGCCTCAGTATCAAAACAACTCAGTTCCACTTGAAAAGTTCACAAAACACTAAATTTTCGACAATCCTTTCAAATAGTGTGTATATATATATATATATATATATATATATATATATATATATATATATATATATATATATATATATATATATAGGTGTATGTTGGCATCAGTTTAATCATCAAGAAAACATCATATATGAATAGTGTAATGTCCAAAACCAGCCAATACTAAAACAGTCATGATCCAATTGAAAAACTTCGCAAAACACAAAAACTCAATTTTCGGCCATACCCTTCAGACCCGAATTTTGGTTACTCAACCCTACTTCAAAATTTGATTCTTTTGATTCAAAAACTCATCTTGTAATTCATGAAACCCATAAATAACATCATACATCAGTTACCCATGAAATGTATGAAATCTCAATATGTTTCAGTCAAGCTCTTCTTCATTGAAAAAAATCCAAACAGTACACACATATATATACACACACAGTGAGCAATTCTTTTGGTTCATTTTTTGCAAAAATCATCATACAATTCATCAAACTTCGTCAAATTAGTAAGAATATGAAAGAAACAACCTACTCATGGTTTCTATTAGATTCTTTAACAATCTCAAGTCATCAATTAGGGTTTTAAAGCATCAATAGCATAGTTTTCATGAAAAGATTCAATCTTTTAGTTCATCTAATCATTAAAATTCATATTATCATCATACAGTCACTAATAATGCTTTCCAATACACAAATCATCACATACAACATGTTTACAACAATAAGAAAACAAACATATGTCACTCACATTATTGAAGAAATCAACCGAATGAATAAAGAATGAGAAAAAGCCTGTCTTTTGCAAAAAATCTAAGATCATCGCTTCGAAACTCCAAGAAATTAATAGTAAAAGTAATATTTTATTTTTGCAGAGGATAGGGCCAGCTGTAGTTGCCATAATATAGGCCGAAATATGGAGTTTTTAGGGTTTTACAAGTTTGTGGAAACATACGTTAACAAATTATTATTTTACATATATAAACCTTTCTTTAGTTAAGTAGTTAAATAAATTAAAATAAAACCAAATCCTTTTTCTACTAAGTTATCCAACCATCAAGCATAGCCCAGAAATTAAAAAATTCGGATTTGTACTCAAAGTGGTAATTTTGCACAAAAGTCCCTTTCTTTGTAATATTTGCAAATATGTCATAAAATATACGTAAAAATCCAGAAAACTCAGAAATAATATCTTCTAATAAATATTAGATTTTCCAATTAAAATTTCTGACCTTTACTTTCCAAGAAAATATTTGCACAAGATCTATCCTAATATTTGCAAAAATACCATATTTTTATAAATTTTTACCAAATCAACTGTAAATAAAATTTTAATAGATTTTATTTTCAATGATGACTATGTCCAGCCCAAAAATCAGTAAAAATAAATTTTCATTATTTGTTTGAGATCCAAACGGTTTTTACATAAAAGCCCCCCTCTCTCGAAGTATTTAAATAAATAGTTTCTTTATTCAGAAAAATCCCAAAATTTAGGATACACTTAATTATAAATAGGAGAATCTATCCAGAATTTAAAAGTGGAGATTTGCACCAAAAAAATATTTGCACGTATTTTGCACGTGTAAAATTGACAAATTCATATAATAGTCAAATAAATTCAAATAAATCTGAAAATTAAAATATCATAAATAAATAAGAAAAATCAATCATTAACCATAAAATTTTAATAATTCAAAATTTTCTAACTTTGCACGTGTGTTGCAGTGCAAAATAGCAATTTCAAGAAAATAGTTAAAATAGTCAACTTTACCAATTTAATATTATTTAGTAATGCAAAATAAATCATTTTATTTTGTGGGGTGTTACAAGTAGAGACACCCACCTATCAAAGAGTATACTAGTAGCAATCCCCCCTTCAAAAGCTCCAAGAATCCCCAAAACCACACAAAAATCCCTCACCGAAATTGACAACAAGCACACCCGCAAGCCTCTGGCTAAAACTTGGTTTTGATTAATTTTTATTTTGTGTTTAGAAGTGGCTTAAGATGTAGGGTAATTATAGGGTAATTAGGAGTAGTTTAAATGACCAATTTTTCCACGTCATCACCCACTAACCCACTCTCTTTCTCCACTCTCCAAGTACAGCCGACCCCCTTCTCTTTTGGAGTGTGCACATTGCACGTGTGCACGTGCTTTGTGTACACTCACCCATTTAATAGTTTATTTTCATTGAATGAAAATGGGTATTCTAAATGAAAGTTATGTGTAGGTTTCATTTAAATAATTTGTGGGCTTTAAAAGCAATTTTGGGCCCAAGGATTTTTATAAAATAAATAATACAAAGTGTAATAAATAAAGTGAGAAAAAAATGTGCATTACTTGTTAGAAAATTTTAGAAACAACCATGCATATAAAATTTTACATGCAATGCACGTGCATAATGTGAAATTTAATTTATTATTTTTCTGGGATGTTACACTAACCCTCCTCTTGGGGGGGGGGGGGCTTATGGCTGACACTGACCGGTTCAAGCCCCATCGAGCGTGTCTGCTTATCAACTCGCCCACTGGTTTCCATCGAGGTCGCCAAGGTGACACTCCAGCAACAAAATTCTGGGCATCACTCGGCCTCGAAACCTCCGGCCTCAGGGACAGAGACGAGCCCCCAACGATGGGCCAAGCACCCCCGTAAGGACCAGATCGAGATACACTCATTCCAAGCATGACCTTGAACCTTTGTATCTCCAGTTCCTTTTCCACGATTACCTCTCAGAGGAACAATTCTGAGGCGGGTGTCCGAGTGGAAGCACTAGACATTGACCATATAGTCTCAGTGTTCCCCATGTCGCGGTCGATAATCGTCCTCTTCAGGCGAGCCGATTTCGAGCTCAACTTCTTCGATTTGTTCATGAAATAAGAAACTGTCGCTTCCCGGTTTCGAGCCTGTTTTCGGTAGCACGCCAAAATGGACTCTAGGGACATGACCTTGCCATTAAGGCACCCCACTTCGATGCCACGAGGGTTGACCTCGAGGGGCACGTCCATCTGAAACAAAGAAGGAAAGAGTATATCATTCCGAGCCTCATAAATTTGGCTAAATTTCAAAAACCCAAAAGTACACCACCAAAGATTATGCCAAGAAAATTTCAAAGTTTAATTTTGTGGCCAAAAATCGATTTCATAACAAAAACCTTACAAAACTGCAATGGCCAGTCTGCGCTTGGCAAAATTCAAAAAGTAATGGGAAAAATAAAAACTACTGCTCAGGAGAGAGGTGAACCTCTTTGTCGGCCTCCACATCGACTATAGGATCGGCCTCCGCTATTGGATCCTCCTCGGAATGCGTCTCCTCAACCCCCTTTTCACCATTGCCTCCGGTCGTCTTCGGTTGCTTGGGAAGCCACATCCCGTAGTGAAACTCCTCGAGTTGGCACTCGGGGAAGTAGAACTTGACATGCTCAAGGGCCCTATTATATGCCTCGTCCTGAGAGGCGATGACCTTGTCAATGGTGGCATTCTTTTCCTTTTTTATCTCCTGAGCGGCAATCTTCTTTATTTCTCCCTCTGCTCGGACACGGCTATCGGCCAGGGAAGCCAGGGAAGCCTGAAGGGTTTGCTCACGAGACGTGGACGCATCCAGATTTTGCTTCAGGTCCTTCATCTCGCGCTCGCACCTTGGAGCTCCCAGGAGTGCAAATTCATCACTGGGCCCCAGCCATAGAAGCCTACAGGACTTAAAAAAAAGAAATGGGGGGAGAAAATCATATTGCAGGACTTCAGCAGTTAAAGGAGGACTTACCAGCACGCTGGCCTGAGCCCACCTCATATAACAGGACTCTAGCATCTTAATCGCCAGGACCTCTCTGTCGTGAGGCGTGGTAAGCTTTTCCACCACCTCGTCCGCCACTGGCCCCTTGGTCAGCATATCTCCAGTCCTCATGGCCCAGTCAGGGGCCCACAGTCATAGCCGCTCGTCCTCTGAGTCGCTCGATTCTACTACGAAAGGCTTTCGACTGCGGAGCAACTGGACATCACAGATCCGCTCCTTCATCTCCCAAGACGAAGAGTCAGAGAGATGACCCTCACAGCCATGACCAGATGTGGAGGCGAAAGAACCAGACTGAACCCTCGACATAATAAAAAATACTAACCTTATTGCCTTCGCCGGAAAGTTCGCCAAAAAATTTATCGCTGGTTACTGGGCAGCACTTAGAAAGAGAACTCTATAGGAAGAATAAAAGGGGGAGTGGGGGATATATAGGTAGCTCTCCAATGCCTCGAAGTCCGTAAACAAATCCCAATCGCCCATTTAGATCCTACGGTTAACAAAGATTTCGACACCTCGATTTCCACAACCGTGACGTCAGCTTCGCTCGTGCAGCACCCATGTCACTCAACCATAGCCAGCGTGCAACTCACTTTCTCGCGAAGTCCACCACACTTGGAGCTCGGCATGGACTTCGAGCCAGCTTCTAGCTTTCTCTCAAAGTCCACCACGCTCGGAGAACGGCATGAACCTCAAGCAAGGGCGTAGCTTTCTCACAAATCATGAGGCTCGATGCTCGGCATCAACCTCGAGCAAGGACCTAACTTTCTCACGAAGTCCACCACGTTCGGAGCTCAGCATGGACCTCGAGCAAGGGCATAGCTTTCTCACATCGCAACAACTCAGAGCAAGGGCCTAGCTTTCTCATAAAGCATGGGGCTCGACGCTCGGCATCAACCTCGAGCAAGGGCCTAACTCTCTCACAAAGCATGGGACTCGGCACTCACATGGACCTCGAGCAAGGACCTAGCTTTTTCACAAAGCATGAGGCTCGACGCTCGGCCTCAACCTCGAGCAAGGATCTAGCTTTCTCACGAAGCATGAGGCTCGATGCTCGGCCTCAACCTCGAGCAAGGACCTAGCTTGCTCACAAAGCATGGGGCTCGATGCTCGGCATCATCCTCGAGCAAGGGCCTAGCTTTCTCACAAAGCATGAGGCTCGATGCTCGGTCTCAACCTCGAGCAAGGGCCTAGCTTTCTCACAAAGCATGTGGCTCGATGCTAGACATGGACCTCGAGCAAGGGCGTAGCTTTCTCACAAAGCATAAGGCTCGACGCTCGGCATCAACCTCGAGCAAGGGCCTAGCTTTCTCACAAAGTCTACCACACTTGGAGCTCGGCATGGACCTCGAACAAGGGCATAGCTTTCTCACAAATCTTGGGGCCCGATGCTCGTCCTTAACCTTGAGCGAGGGCCTAGCTTTCTCACAAAGTCCACCATGCTCGGAGCTCGGCATGGATCTGGATCAAGGTCCTAGCTTTCTCCCAAAGCAGGTGGCTTGACGCTCGGCCTCAACCATGAGTAAGGGCCTAGACTTCTCACAAAGTATGAGGCTCGACGCTCAGCATCAACCTCGATCAAGGGCCTAGCTTTCTCACAAAGCATGGGGCTCAACGCTCGACCTCAATCTCGAACAAGGGTCTATCTTTCTTACAAAGCATGGGGCTCGACGCTCGGCCTCAACCTCGAGCAAGGGCCTAACTTTCTCACAAAGCATAAGGCTTGAAACTCGGACTCAACCTCGAGCAAGGGCGTAGCTTTCTCACAAAGCATGGTGCTCGATGCTAGGCCTCAACCTTGAGTAAGGGCCTAGCTTTCTTACAAAGAATGAGGCCTAGATTTCTCACAAAGCATGGAGCTCGACGCACGACATCAAAATCGAGCAAGGGCCTAGCTCTCTTACAAAGTCCACCATGCTCGATGCTCGGCATGGACCTCGAGCAAGGGCCTAGATTTCTTATAAAGTACATAGGGCTCGACGCTCGGCATCGACCTCGAGCAGGTGCCTATCTTCCCCACGAAGCTCGGTGCTCGACATTAACCTCGAACCAACCATCTGGGCACACAATGCTCTACGCTTGTAGGTCGGAACTTGGTCATCACGGAGCTTAGCGTCGAGCTAAAATCACTCGTCAGGGACCTTCCACTTTACGCTCCTGAACACCGTTTACCGATCTTCTCACAAAGGATGAACTACTCCTCGATGCCTGACTCATACAACCCTCCAGGAGTGGGGGGCCTATGATATGTGAAAATAATCCGTCTCAATCTGAACCGACTGATCCCCTCACGATCCGTAGACTCCTACAGAAATAGGCCATCTGCTGCTTCAGGCCCACATAAGAGGGTCACCCGGTCTATTAGGGTTAGGGTTTTCCCTCTCCCTCTTAGCCTATAAATACCAGACCCCCTTCCCCCTTTCTGAGGTAATGAACTTTTCTCCACCTGAACCCCAGCTTTCATTTATCCCAGTGACTGACTAGATCTTCGGAGGGCTTGTCACAGGGACCACCCTAGTGTCTCTAGGCATTTTTGCAGGTACTCGGGCGTCCAGCTATCATCAATGCTCCTTCTCCTGCTCCTCACCAAATCTCCATCTCAGATCCAGATCTGTGGCTAAGATATGTTTCAGATCGGTCGCTTCCACTATAAATAACAAGAACTGACACCTGGTGCCCCCACACTTAAATTGCAGCATTAATAAGCACTATAATAATACGTATTCGTTTCATTACTTGTCAGAGGAGTTGTTGATATGATTTATTTTGAGTGCAGAAATTTTGATATGATACCATGCATCCAGGAGTGATCAGTTTAGTAGGCTAGAGAGCTCACATATTCCATCTATTCTCTAATGTGTACATCCAACACCAATACATCTCTTGCTACCAAAAGACTTGATGTTCTCTCCTACACGAGAGAATAATCTTGAAATTCAAGAACAAATGGAATGTAGGTATTTGATATGGATAAAATCGGAGTCACTAGATTTGGCATGCATATCAAAGTTTCGCAAGGGTGGAATGGTAATTTCACAGCAACCACATGCCTATAAGAAGAGCATGAGCCGTCTCCAGACATATTAGGTTTCAATTAGGAAAGCAATTAAGTCTTATTTACAGCCTAAGAAAGAGGGATTTCCAGCTAATTATGGTTATCAATCAAATTTCCTATCTAAAACATCATTGTTAACTAATTCTCTCCTATCATCATGAGAATCTCCAGTTTAAACTTAAAGATACTTTTTCAGGTCTATATTTTAGAACTAACTCCTAGCCTACAAATACTCACTCTTTAATTAGTCAAATGTAATCAATATTTCTACACCAAAAACCCTAATCTCCTTTCTGAGTTACTGACTTGAGCATCGGAGAGCCTCTCACGGGACTCACCTTCGGTGTTAAGATTTTTTGGAGGTTTGGCAAACTTTTTCAGCCGTCCATATCTTTTGATCCAGGCATTCTCAACCGTTCATATTTGGCTCTCGATCGACGGTCTAGATTGTAGCTTTCCTCCTAAGAGAATGATCATCTAATTGCTCTCATAATAGGAAAAACAGCAACAGATTGACACCGTCTGTGGGAAACCACATATCTACCTCTTTGATAAGATCTCGTAGGCAAAAAACAACTTTCGACTATGCCTCTGGCAAGAAATACGAAGGCAGCAGCTGCTCCAGCCTGCAAGCCGCTAGGAGGATCCTTTCCCCGAACCGTCGACCACCTCGTTCGTCATCGCAGCTTCCTCCCAGTGGGGCTGCGTCGGTGGGCTCCCATATCAACAATCCTTAACTCCGTCTGGTTGAGAATTAGGGGTTGGTCCGCACGACCACTTCCTCTACGATGTCCACTATGCAGCCAGACCTCTGCAATGTCATCAAGTCCTGAAAGCAGGGAACGGATCTTCGTCTGTGCTTAAATGAAAGGCATTACCAAGATGATGCTCCCCACTTAAAGCACCGAGGGAGTCAGGGAAGCCCTTCTCCATGGTGACAAAAATCCCATTGATCACCCTCACCACATGAAGAAGATGTGAAAGGAGCCATACTCTAGTTAGTCGGTGGGCTCTCATGAACAACAGAGAGGAGGAGGAACTCATTACTCAAGCCGAGCTCTATGACTTCAAAGACCAAATCCTCATAGCCCTCCAAATTGGCCCGAACAAGGACCATCAAACAAGAAATCACCACCCTAGAACAGTGCAAGAACAAAAATCCTGCAGGTCAACTCGTTTCGAGGGATAAGAAGATGTGGTAGTTTTTCGCCCCCAAAAGATGGAGTACCACCTTGCTCAGATCAGTCAAGAGGAGGGAAGCTAATGCAGGGGATACTGCCCCATCCAACCTCCCTTCTCTAGATATATCCTTGAAGGCCTTGATCTAGGGAACTTCTAGCCTCCCACCTTCGAGTCATACAACAGTGAGTCCGACCCAGGCACATCACATCGAGTATTTCAAAACTCTCATGATGATCTACAAGGCATCCAAAACACTTCTCTGCAGAACTTGTCCAGCAACCCTAAAGGGATTAACACAAAAATGGTACTCCCAAATCTATCTAGGGTATAGCTTCTCCTTTTTTCAACTCGAGGTGCTCTTCCTCACACACTTTGTCACCAGCCGCAAGACTAAGAAGAAGAGTGCCTCCTTGCTCGAGTTAAAGCAAAGGGCAAGGTAGCCGCTCAAAGATTTTGTCAGACGCTTCACAGTCGAATCTCGATCCATCCCGTCCTTGACTCGGCAATAGAAGCTGCCACTTTTCGACACACCGTCAGCCATGCATCCTTCAAAGCATCTCTTACGAAGAAGCCTCATCGGGACTTCTTCAAACTCTTGTAGAGGCATGAGAAGTTCATTTGGGCTGAAGAGGTTCTTCATCCTCAGGACCAAAGAGAGTCCTCATACGGGAACAGGCAAAAGAAAACAAATGAAGAAAGGCCCATGAAAACTCAGATGGACGGATCCAGTCAACGTCAGCCTCCTCTGGCCCCTCGTTTTGATAAGTTCACCCCTCTACGCCAGAATATCAACATTCCTCATGGAAATCAAGGGAGATGGGCTACTCCGCCCACCTCCTAGAATGAGCATGCTAAGAAAAAGAAGTAATAGGGACCGGTGGTACGATTTCATAGGGACCAGGGGCATGACACAGATGATTGTCTAGCCCTCAAAGACAAATCGACGCTCTTATCCACCATGGTCACCTATTCAAGTGCACAAAGTCAAGCATCCTCAGGCTTGGGGAGCTAATAAGTGTGTAGAGAAAGATCCTGAGTCCCAAGACTTGGAGCATATGGTCGTCTTCCAATCCATCTATGGAGGACCTATAGGTGGATTCTAACTCCTCCCGAAGGGCGTTCGTCTTAGAGGTAAAATTAGTGCACAACCTCCCTCCCGGTGCTTCGCAATTTCCGTAACATTCTCGGACAAAGATCTAAAAGGTATCCAAACACTTCATTACGACGCACTAGTAATCAACCTCTGCATGGCAAACCACGAAGTGCGCCACATCTTGCTGGACAATGGTAGATCAGTAAACATCCTCCTCTTAGAAGCTTTCAAAGGCCTCAAGCTTTCCAGGGACCTTCTGAAACTCACGGGTACACCCTTCATGGGTTCTCTGGAGTTTTGGTCCATATCGAAGGAATAGTCACCTTTAATGTGACTGCATAAAAGCCCCAGTTACCCAAATGAGGCCATGGACTTCATGATCATCAATGTGAAAACTGCCTACAATACCATCCTCGGTCATCCCAGCCTAATAGCTCTTCACATCGTAGCTTCAGCTTTCCACATGAAAATGAAGTTCCCTACATCAGCAAGGGATAGAAGAAGTTAAGGAAAGCCAAGAAGTGGCTCGGGCATGTTACACTGCCACGATGGGGGATCGGTTCACACCTTCGATGTCGTACAACTACCTCATGAAAGGAATTAAGTTGACTCAGAGCCCATGGATAAACTAAAATAGGTCCCCTTCTCCAAAGAAGATCAAACCAAGTATTTCTATGTAGTTCAAACTCTCCCCCACCGAGTCAAAGAACAAGTTTTCAGTTACAATAGGGAGAACTGAGACTTGTTCGCTTGGACCGCTGCTGACATGCCCTACATCTCAGAAGAATTGATCATGCACCACCTCAGTGTCAATTCAAATGTCAAGTCGGTCCAACAAAAGTGCCGCAAATTTGCATCTGACAGGCAACAAGCAGTCAACGAGGAGGTCGAAAAACTCCTAGCCACTCGCTTCATCCAAAAAGTTATTTATCCCGAGTGACTAGCCAATGCAGTCATGGTAAGAAAGATCCGACTTCTCGGATACAAACAGATCCGAATGTTCATGCCCTTCCGGTAAGAAAGATGTCCTTCATCACTGACCAAGGCCTTTATAGCTATCGGGTCATGCCCTTTGGGTTGATGAATGCTAGACTCAAATACCAGCGGCTAGTGAACAAAGTCAAAGAGCACTTCGGCCAAAACATGGAAGCCTATGTAGATGATATGCTTGTAAAGAGCCATAAGAAAGAAGACCATGTTACTAGGCTCCAAGTGGCTTGCGACGTCCTCTGGAAGAACAAAATGAGGTTGAACCCCTCGAAGTGCGCCTTCGAGGTCTACTCGGGGATGTTCTTGGGGTTAATGGTTAGTCAGAGGGGAATTGATGTCAAACTAGAAAAGATATGAGCCATACTGGACATGTTTCCCTTGACGAACATCAAAGAAGTCTAGAAACTCACAGGGCACCTTGCCGTTATTGGTCGCTTCCTCTCCAAGTCTGGGGAGAAGTGCCTCCCTTTCTTCAAAACTCACCGATGATCAAAGGGCTTGGAGTGGGGGCAAGCGCAACATGAAGCTTTTGAACAGATCAAGGCATATATCATCAAACCTCCACTCCTCAGGCATGCCCAAGCCGGGAGAGGTGCTCTACCTCTATTTAGCCACTTCGGATCAGACCCTCGGTGTCGTCTTGGTGAGGGAGGAAGACAGGGTCCAGAAATTGATCTATTATGTGAGCAAGGTGCTTTACGACGCCAAGCTTCATTGTTCCAAGATTGAGAATATGGCTTATGCTTTGATCATGGCCACCCTAAAAGCTCCATCCTTACTTCCAAGCCCACTCTATCACGGTCCACACCGACCAAACCCTCAAGCATATACTCCACAAACCAAAAAACTCTGGACGAATCATGAATTGAACCATCAAGTTAAGACTACCGAGCAAGGAGGGATATTAAAGCCCAAGCCTTAACTGAATTCATCGTTGAAAGCACCATCCCCAAATCCCCCCGAGGACGGTGAATATCCTCCAGCCTGGAATGTCAACGTCGATGGCTCCTCTTGCATTGAAGAAGCGGGGCTAGTGTCATCTTGCTCAGTCCAGATGATTTCACTCTCTAGTACTCACTTTGACTCAACTTTCGAGCCTCCAACACTGAGGCCGAAAATGAGGTGCTGATCATCGGCATCCTCTTAGCTAGGAAAGCGGAGGCCCAAAAGTCAGAGTATTTAGTGACTCTCAACTAGTGGTAAATCAAATCCAAGGAGACTATGAGGCTAGGGATGAGCACATGATCAGGTACTTATCTTGCGTCAAGAAGATTTTAGCCACATTTTGAGAGGCTAAAGTGACTCGGATCTCCTGCGAGGAAAATGGGCAAGCATACACTCTCTCAAAGTTAGCCTACTCTTCCTTCAAATGTCTCGATTACACAATGTTCATTGAGGTCCTACTCAAGCCAAGCCTAAAAAAGGAAGTCATACAACTCATGTTCATCACTTCACAGACACTCGGGGACAATTGGATGAAACCCTTATTAGAGTTCCTCGAAAAGGGGATCCTCCCCACATATCTAGGAGAAGTGAGAAATGTCCGGGTAAGAGTGGAAAGGTACACTTATCTAAGGAGTCAAAGTACCCTTGTAGATGGCAGACCTTACTTGCGATGCTTCTCCCTTGAGGCGGCCAAGTACGTTGTTAAAGAAATACATGAAAAAATCAGTGGTGGCCACATGTGTGCGAGGTCCCTTGCACAGAAAATTCTTAATCATGGGTATTATTGGCCTTCATTCCTAGACGATGTCCATGAACATGTTGGCTGATGCACCTCCTACAAGAAGTTCTCCCCCATTAAGTGGGTCCCCTAGGCCGATCTTAGCTCCATGTCAAGTCTGATCCCCATCGCCATGTGGGGAGTGGACTTACCTGGGCCATTTCCTACCGCAACTGGATAGGAAAACTTCATTGTGGTAGCTATTGACCACTTCACAAAGTGGATCAAAGCAGAATCATTAGCCTTTATCACTGAATAGAAAATCCAGAAATTTTTTAGAAGAACATTGTATGCAGGTTTAGAATCCCCCGAATTCTCGTCATCGACAATCGAACCCAATATGCCGCCAAGGGATTCCATAAATTCTGCACCGACTCATGGATTAAAAAAACGTTTCTCTTATATCTCACACCCCGAGACCAACGACCAAGCCGAGAATGCCAACTGACATATCCTTGATGGCCTCAAGAAGAGGCTCAATGAAGCCTCCAAAGGGGTATGGGTTGCAGATCTCTCAAGTGTGCTCTGGTCTTACATGACCACAAAGAGGACCCCAACAAGGGAATCCGCATTCAACCTCACTTTTGGTTCCAAAGCAATGCTCCCAGTAGAAGTCGGACTGCCTTCCACTCACCTCCTCTCATTCAATGAAAAAGAGAACTCAAATAACCTCAGGGGCAACGTTGATCACATTGAAGAAGTTCACAAGAAAGCTGCCTTTTGAATACACATCTATCATCAAGTAGTAGAGAAGTTCTAAAATCAGAAGGTCCACTCGGTCAACCTCAAAGAAGGGGACCTCATCCTACAGGAGCTTGAAATCTCCAAATTGACTAAGAAGAGAATGCTTGCTCCGAAATGGGAAGAACCATACAAGTTCTCCAAAGTCGTTCTCCCATGAGCTTACCGACTTGAAGACCTAGGAAGCAAGAAGAAATCAAGGACTTGGAACACCGAGCATCCGATGAAGTTCAACGAAGACGTCCAACATCCTCTACTAGGTTCTTTAGATTTGTGATAAGGTCGATCCTTCAAATCATGTAATAAAGGCTAGCTACCAATGTGGTCACTTAGATCAATTTTACAATAAAACTTAGTATTTTCTTTCGCAAACTTATTGTACGACTCTCTACACAAAACAATGAGTTCGGTACTCAGGCCCTCTTCCGAGCTATGTCAATAACTTGTTAATTCTTCGAACAACGAGTTCGGAAGTGAAACTCATGGCTTGAAGTCGCTCATGTAACTCTAAAACATGCAAGTTTGGGGTTCGAAAAGTCACATGAACTACTCCAGCAACTCATTAACTCTTCAAACAACAAGTTCAGAGTCCAAATTTGTGGCTCGAAGTCGCTCCTGAAACTCGCAAACAACCAAGTTTAGGGCTCGAATCATCACTCAAACTACTCCGCAAATGGTTAACTATTAAACAACAAGTTTGGAGTCCATCTTGCTAATTTAAACACATTGAGTTCGAAGTCCAACTCACCACTAGAGCTGCTCCCTTGACTTGTCAAATTTAGACAATGAGTCGCAGCACAAACAAAGTAGCAGTCAAAACAAAAGCACGTAATTTTTTTTTTATTTCATATCAACGTTCTGGTAAAAACTTAAGAATAAATGGGAGATCCATTCATTTAAGCACAAATATAAGAAGCTAAGTACATCAGGTTGGTTCACAGTTCCTCTCCACTCTAATCACTTCTACTGCAGGGAAGGGGAATACTTTGGTTGAGAGACACGGTCCGCTTGTGATGACTCCTCACCATAGAAGATCCACCTTGGCCACCCAAGCTGTCTAGGGGGGGGGGGACCAACCTGACTGGGTCTAGAGATTGCGATCGCGAAGATTCAGAGCAGAAGGCCAGATCATGGAACCACTTCTATTGATTATACTCGTCATAAGAACAAGAGGTACTCTGCGTTTGTTGTCCCCCAAGTAACATCTTTAGCCGATGAATCTCAACCTCCTTCTCGATGAGCATTTACTTAAGGTAAGCATTCCTGACTTGAATCTTCCACCAAGTCTTACGGGTGCACACTGAGCAATCTCTAGACTCAAGTGGGGTGCACACCGAGCAATCTCCAGACACGAGTGGGGTGAGTATCCTTCAAGTTAGAAATCTCCAAGCTTTTCTCGAGAAGCACATTCTTTAGTTGGTCTCTCGCAATCATCGCCGCAAGCAGTGCATGGTGGAGATGCTCAATCTCAGTGTCCCAAGGATCTCTCCCAGTGTAAACTACTATCTATTAACTAAGAAAAGAGCGGAGTTACTACAACACTAATAAACACAAAGGACTTTGCTTCAGTGTTAAGAAGATTTAGGAAACCCAACTCAACTCAAGATTACAAAGAAATAACACAAGTTTTGGGTACCAAAAACATTTCCATTCATCAAGAGCAAATATGTATGAGCGGTGGTCAGTCTGCTATTAGGTGTTTTACAAAATCAAAACAAGAAAATTGAAGACGTTAGGGGAAAGGTTAGAGGTCCACCTTGGTCGATGGAGTCACAGGGGTGGAAGTCTTAGCTACTTCCTTACCCTTTCCCCCCAAGTCTTCCTCTGGGCTGTCCTTTCCTTCCCCCGGTTCTTTCCGGATTTCCTCCTTTTTGCCATCCTCCTCTTCATCTTCCTGAATAAGTACGTCCTCAAACATGAGAAGGACTTGGTACCCCTTCCCGGTGAAGCTGGAAACACGCTTGATTAGTGTAATTTATACTGGATTTTATTACTCTTTCTACACATAAAAATTGGGAGTTCGCATTTATTTATTTAAATTTTATCTTCTTTCTACTTAATTTTATTTATTTATTTGTTTTTTGAAGAAATGAGATGATTTTTAGGATTATGGATGTAATGCCCCGAATTTCGTACACTTGGAAACTCGAGACACAAGCCAGAATCTTGCTTCAAATGAGTCCAAACACAGAAAATTGTAGGAAATTAAAAAACTTTTATTGCGACAATTGTTATTACAATGTACAAAATTGTTCAACATAAGAATTGCATCATAAATTTACATTGATAGCTCACAATGTATAATAATTATTAATCTTTAATGAAAGCTCCACAAAATAATAATTCACTAGGATGCTCCACGCAACTCGAGTCCTTCGCTCCACTGACCAGGTAATTTTGCAACTGACAATCTATGGGCACGTCAGTTAAGTGTAACTGACGCAATGTTGATGAAACCAGTGACCTAAATCCTCAAAAACCAAATATTGGTGCACATGAAAAATGTTATTCAAACCAAGTCTCGGTGTATGCCATAACCTAGGACCTAATACACACGATGCCCTTATTCTAACGCACACTTGATTTGGAAATGTATGCATTCCATACTACATACTTCCTAGGTCAAGCACGTATTCTCCAAGTTATAAGATTCAATTCCTCGCCATGCAGCCTACTCTTGTACTCGCGCCCATTTTTGATATTTATCTAGTGACTTGTAGAGTCTGCAAATGTTCGGTCCAATTTCGCTTCTGCAGCCAGTCAAAGTTGTTACGAATATAAAGGTGTTCCTGATGAACTCCCAGTGGAGTACCCTTGATACCCTCCGGCATGCATCCAATGGGTAGTGAAGTACCTTGATACCCTTCGGCGTACTTCTAATGTGGAGTGGAGTACCCTGATACCCTTTGGCGTACATCCAATGGGGAGTGAAGTACTCTGATGCTCTTCGGCGTACTTCTAATGTGGAGTGGAGTACCCTGATACACTCCTGCATACATCCAATTTGGAGAAAAGTGCCCTGATACCCTCCGACGTACTTCCAATGTCTCGATCTAACTCTAGGATACTATCATGTCCAAGGGTCCTAACACTAATATAAATTTCAAACAGCAAGCATAGTCAAGGCAAGAATATCGATGTAGCGTTCTTCCTAGTCTCATTTCCATGGAGAAACGTTCCGAGTGAACCCCAAGCTTTTACACAATGTAGATAGCAAAATAAAAACACTTGTTGGGCATAAAACTAACCCCAACAACCAACATTATACATACAATTTAAATATCAAGTTATACCCTAAAACAGTGAGCAACTCTATACTCAATTACTATTGTGAGCCAAAAAAATGACTACTCTACAACTTAAAATGAGAATACAAGTAGCACAACTCAGCCCACACGATCATAACATGTTCCAAAGCTATTAAATAGCAAGTGTAAATTTAGTTTACAACTTCTAATTCATATTAGCATGCATATCAGCAAAAACAATAAGTTTGGAAATTTAATACACAGTCCTATTTACGGTAAAAATCATAATAAATTTCATACTACTTAGAATATTAAGATTTTAGTCATTCCAGAAAGGTATAAGTGTCAGATACAATGTCTTACTTGAAGCATCCTTCAAATTATATGATTTCAGTGACCGAAAGAATCATTGTTTAACATGCATGCAAAAACTTTCAGAACAAAACAACTATCAACCAATGTTGAGATAAAAGTCCTTTTAATGTATTAATGATGTCTAATTTCCACAAAATTTTGAACATAAGAACTTCACTCAAAAAAATTGTACATACCTAAATTTCAGATCATTCTATCACTTATTCACAAAGATAGGGTTACTAGAAGTTGGTTCGTAAACGAGACAGATTTCCTGCCTACTCTGTTTTACTACTAAACCAATCTATGATTACGAATTTTGTACATAGCTATTATTGTCCAAAAATCATGAAATTTAACATGAAAGCTCTGCACACGTATTAGTATCACATAAATAAATTTTAGTTAATTAATCCAAGTGAACAGTGAGATATAAGGTCAAAAAAATCAAAACAGAATATACCATCAATTCTGGTTTCTCTTTCGGCCATCAATCAAGTTTGTATTTAATTAAAATATCAATTAAAATCATAAAAATATGAAATTTTGTGGAAAGAAGCCTAACAAACATATGTTGCTTCCATAAAAATTTCAACCTGAAACTCCTAACAGTTGTCAAGTTATAATTTCCAGATCAACCTACTATTTCAGATAGCATTTTAAAGTATGTTTCCAGGCTTTTTCTAACACAACTTAACTTGAAATCAAAACCAATCATACAATAGCACACCACACCAATTCATGCTTTTCAAAGTATTATAAGAATACACTATAACATTTTTAAACAAATCATTAGGTTGAAGAGACACCCACCTAGTAGGTAATTCCTTTGCTTCTCTTTTCTTCGAGTTCTCCTCCTAGCTTCTTGCTCTCCATTCTTGACTCCTTGATCATCAATTTCGTAAAGTAGAGAAGTGGGGGAGTGTATAGTAGTTTAAAGAAGACAGGAGATGGCTAGAAGTGGTAGGAATGTAAAAAATGGGCTATGGTTTCATGAAAATGAACTAGGGTTTACAAAAAAAAGGAGCTAGAGTTTCCTTTCACTTTCATATTTATAGAAGGAGAATGGGGTTAGGTGTGGTGTTTGGTATGTTGGCCAACCACATGGGTTAGGAGGGTTATACAAAGGTGTAGAAGTGTGTAGGAAAACTGGGTTAGCATAGTATTTAAGATAGGTTTAATTAACTGAATGTTTAATTAACATTAACCTAATGTTAAATAAATCCCCAATAAAATTCATAAATGATCATTACACAAAATAATTGGGACAAATATACAATTTTTAATCGAGAAAATATGCCAATTCCGGTTCTACAATATACCTTTGTTAGTTTCAAAACATATTAAATAATATGATACATTTCAGATAACCCTACTGAGTTTTACAACTTTGGCAGATAACCATACTCAATTTTTTTTTTGGCATATAACCCTAC
The DNA here is from genome assembly GCA_017893485.1 of Hemerocallis citrina. Classification (NCBI taxonomy): domain Eukaryota; kingdom Viridiplantae; phylum Streptophyta; class Magnoliopsida; order Asparagales; family Asphodelaceae; genus Hemerocallis; species Hemerocallis citrina. Next base: position 131,458,719 of record CM030364.1, on the reverse strand, counting down.
TTATGTTTGCTCTGTTGGGCAGTATGGTCTACTCCATCTATTTTGATGTTTTTTTGGAAAAAGTGCTGCTGTCTACACTTCAGACACTTTTCAAAGACTAAAATACCCTTATCTCTATATAGGCTAAAGACAACGAGTTGAAACAGTAAAAAAGATTTGGAGGAAAAATTGGAAGATTATGCGGAAAATTTGGAGGATTTCATCATTTTTTAAATTTATTATTATACCCTTATCTCTTTTATATGTTGTGTAACTAAGTGGCTAGATGTGTAACTAGCTCCCAGCAAACTCACTTATGTCTGTAAATGATGAAAGCACCCCAAAGAAAATAGCATCCACTTAAAATCAATCACTCAAATAAATTTTAACTACACATATCTAAAAAATCAAAGTTATATCAACCATTCAATAAACAATAAAAGTGAAAAAGGGAAAATAGCATGGCACGTGCATCATTACATGTGTACCCTAGTATACATATATAGCATGGCACATGCATCCTTACATGTGTACCGTAGTATACATATCTACTTGTCTACTCCATAAATAAGCATAAGGGTGTGTGCTCCAACTAGCAATAAATTGTAAATGCCTTATGCATTTACAACTATCTATCTTTGCTTCATTCTTCCTAATATTTGTCCATATATGCTGCCCCCATACAGAAAAAACCCAACAAATTTCAACATTCCACACCATCATAAAAACTAAAACATCACTAATTTTGGACCTAATTACTCTACTCATTCCAAACTACAGCTCAAAATTAGAAACTCAAAAGGGTATAAAGCATTTCCACAAAAGTTCACTGGGTACCTAAAAAAGTTGACTTTGGCAAAGCCCACCAAAAAGGTTATGAATTTCACTTTAGTCTGACGAGAAAAAAATCATAAAAATTAGAAATTTATACCTCCAGCTCTTTCAGTAGAGCTCCACAAGTCCATCAACTGCTAAAGAAGAAGAAGAAGAAGGGGAAGAAGAAGAAGAAGAGCTGGATTGTGGGATTCTCCACTAGTGTTGTCCATACTAGTTTTATCAGCAGGATTCTCGATGCTTCGTGAGTGGGACGACGGCGACGACGGGAAAGGCGAACGGCGGGATTGAGGGGAAGAGAGGGAAAGAGAGAGCTGAGTATGATTTGGGAAAAAAATTGGAAAATAGAGGGTTTTTTTTTCACTTTTTTTTTTTTTTACTTTACCCGTTAATACAGTCCAGGATAATTTTAGACATTCCATGCTAAAGATACAATGTCAGTCAGTTACTAGGCTCCTAACGGAAAATAAAGTTTGATAGGGTTAAATGCCAAAAAACACTGAGTATGGTTATTTGCCAAACTCGTAAAACTCAGTATGGTTATTTGAAATTTACCCTAAATAATATGTTTCAATATTTACTCAATTAAAATTTTATTAATACGTGCAACTATCAATCGTGCAAGGATTAATACACAAAATAGTTATATACTATTTTGCGGGGTCTTACAAAGAACTCAAATACACGAAGTCACGGGGCTTGGAGTTGGAGAAAAAAAATACAAAGCAATACGAAAAAAAGAGCAACAACAGCAACTAGAAGTTGTAACGGTATTTTGAACATTCTAAATCAAAGATGTTGGTCATCGAGTCTTTTTCGAAATGAGTACTCATGCGTCACAAACAGAGTTCTGTAGCTCCGGAAAAACCATTTTTTCTACAGCCTGCGCACAGATAATAGCAAGTATGAGAGTCGACCATTGCTGTCGACCGTAATACTTACTATATGGAGAAAAAAAATCACATTCGACTGACTGAAAGCACAGTTGACCGTGACGGGGCTAATTGTGTAATTTGAGTGCGAGTTTCGGGTCCAATGGGCTGTATTTTTATATATCTTTTTAGGGTTTCTTTAAGGGCTATATATAGATGCTAATGTGAGCTCTAGGGTATTCAGAAATATCTTGGAGGCTAAAAGAATTGGAGGAGAGGACTCAACACACCATTGGAGAGGAAGAGCTATAGCTTTCGTCAAGATTGTCTAGATTTCTTTGATCTCTTCTAATTTTTATTATTATGTAATCCAAAAACATATTTGTTAGTTGAAAAATCATCATGAAATAAATTTATTTTATAGGGCTTCAATGTAGCATAGTTTTGAGAACATAATTCTAATTTCATGTTATTTGATTCGTCTATTTTTTCATGGTTATGTGTTTAATTTTTGTTCTTAATGCTTACACTTGTTTGGCCAATTATTATTTAATTTATTGAATCATGTAGAGACCAATAGGTAATTTTTTTATTTAGAATTATAGGATTAAACACCTATGATTGAGCGAAATTAGAGATGAATTACCGCGATTAATGTGACTGTAAAGAAATCCATAGAACTTAATGAATTTTCAGTTAAAAAAATGTGCATAGAAATATAAAAAGTTGTTAGTTGGAGATATGTTTGGTGTTGTTCGAGAGAAAACATTGAATAAATATGGAATTTTGGTCTGCAACTTGGAAAAGTAGAATTTCTACCTACATGGAATTATGAATTGTGTGGGATTAATTAGGTGAAATCAAAAGCCCTAGAACTAGCTTTGCTATTAACAAACAACAAAATTTAAGATTTTCATTATTATTAATTAGATAATTTAGTTTAGTTGCTATTTTTATTAAAATTTTGATTTTCCAAATAGTTGTTAATCTAGTGATTTTTAGTACTCAATAAAATAATTAATCCTTATGGGTTCGACACTTGTTTCATTTAAAAGTATACTACTTGTTGCAATTTTGTACACATGCAAAATATTCCATCAAGTTTTTGATGCGGTTGCCGGAGATTAATTATTCTTTTATTGATATTGATAATTGCTTGATTGTTACTAATTTGGATTTTTCTTATTATTTTTTTATTTTTTATTTTTTAGTTTTTCTGTTATTTAATAGATATATTTCAGGATATAGAAATGCATGATCATGGTGAACAAGAGTATTGGAGAAGAAAATAAGGATTTAAGGGACTATACTATGCCCTCGGTTAATGGAGCAACTTCAAGTATAAAGTGACCGGTTATACAAGTTAACAATTTTGAGATTAAACTGACGATCATTCAAATGATTCAACAGAATGTTTAGTTTGGGGGATTGTCACATTAGGATCCTAATATTCATATTGCCAACTTTTAGAAATCTGTGATACTTTCAAGCACAGTGGAGTATCAGATGATGTGATCCGATTGAGACTCTTTCCTGTTTCACTATGAGATAAGGCTTGGCTTGGCTCAATTTTCTACCACTATGTATTATTATTACTTGGGAGAGACTTGCACAAAAAATTCTGGCTAAGTATTTTTTGCCGGCAAAAACAGTGAAGCTAAGGAATGACATTATCACATTCACTCAATATGAGATCGAGACTTTGTATGATGCATGGAAAAGGTATAAAGATGTGTTGAGAAAATGTCCTCATCATGAACTTTTGAAATGGCTACAAGTGCAAACATTCTTTAATGGTTTGGGAGTTACAAATTGATTTATGGTAGATGTAGTAGCTGGAGGAGCTCTTATGAGTAAAACTCATGAAGCGGCCCATGAGCTTTTAGAGGAAATGACATCTAACAATTACCAATGGTTTTCAGAGAGAGCAATGCCTAGAAAAGTAGCTGGAGTTTTTTAGTTTGATACAATTACCACATTGGCTACAAAAATTGATATTTTATCAAAACAAATAGGTAATATGAATGTTAATGCTATTCAGACTAATATTACTTATGATCATTATGTAGGAAATCACTCAAGTATTGATTGCCAAGTGGGAAATCCATTTGCTCAATCACATTCCTATCAAGTAAATTACGTGTCGAACTTCCAACATCAGAACAATCCTTATTCAAACACGCATAATCCATGATGAAGAAATAACCCCAATATTTCTTGGAACAACAATCAAGGAGCATTTAGACATCTTCAAATTTTTTCACAACAAGAAAAGAAGTCGACACTTGAGGAGATGTTCATGAAATACATGCAAAAGACATATTTAGTGATCCAAAATATTGCCGCTTCAACCGCTGCTTCAATTCGCAACCTTGAGGCTCAGATTGGTCAGATTTCAAATATTCTTACAGAGAGGACAACATGAACCTTACCCAGTAACACCGTGACCAATCCCAAAGAGCCCAAAGCGCATTTCAAAGCAAAAACACTGGAGGACAATTAAGTATCCACAAGCACAAACTGCCGAACAAAATGTGGTTGAAAAGCAAGATGAGTTTGAGCCAATTTTGGAGGAACAAACGTAGCAGTTAGTCAACAACCATATTGAATTCAAAGAAGAATAAAGGAGCTTCAATAATATGGTTTTTGGGGAGTTTAATTCTGAAACATATCATAATCCACATTATGATCCACCTATTTCTTTTCCGCAAAAACTTAAAAAAGAATAATTTCGAAAATCAATTCTCTAAATTTTTAAGTATTTTAAAGAAATTTCATATTAATATTCTTCTTATTGAAGCTTTAGAACATATGCTTATATATGCTAAATTTTTTAAGGATATTTTATCAAACAAACGAAAGTTGGAGGTGCATGAGATGGTTATGCTAACTGAAGAGAGTAATGTAATATTACAAAAGAAGTTGCCTCATAAACATAAAGAGCTAGGGAGTTTTACGATTCCTTGCACTATTGAAATTCTTATTTGATAAAGCTTTATGTGATTTAGGAGCAAGTATTAAGCTTATACCTTTTTCAGTTTTCAGGAAACTTGGTCTTGGAGAAGCAAAACCTACTACAAATTTGCAGACAAATCTATCAGGTACTCAAGAGGAATAATTGAAGATGTTTTAGTAAAGGTAGACAAGTTCATTTTTCTAGATAATTTTATAGTGCTTGACATGGAGGAAGATGAACAAATTATGTTGATTTTGGGGCGACCTTTTCTAGTTACGGGGAGAGCTTTAATTGATGTTCAACAAGAAAAACTTATTTTGAAGGTTGAGGATGAGCAAGTAATGTTTGATGTCTTTAAATCCATGGAGTTTTTTGCCGAAGTTCACTCGTGTTTTCAAGTTAGTGAAATTGATTTAATTGTGGGCAAAACACATTGGGCTGAAGTTGAAAAGTTACCGACAGAAGTGTGTTTAAATTCATCAACTCTTGAATCTGAGAAAGAAAATGTTTTGGAGTATGTTCGGTATTTGGAAGCTGCACCATCTATTTATCTTTCTTCTCAGCTGAAATTCAAAGAGGTAGGGATATCAAAGTCACCATCTTTAAGAAAGAAACGACTAAAACTCGAGCTTAAACCACTGCAGTCTAGTTTGTGGGATGCACAGAGAAAACCTAATCCACACATGAAAGATGTTGTTAAAAAAGATGTTCTTATGTTGGATCTTGGCATCACATAACTATCTTAGCTACCTCTTCCGGCTGAAGACTTATAATGTCATGCCCCACTTCCCAAAAGAATACGGAATACGGATACGTAACAAAAGCCGAGCGAATGATTTTCATCATTCATAAGCTATTCAAGAATCTTTACAATACTTCACAAGATAATCAGAGTCGGAAGCAGAAGATATAACCAAACATGCATAATCGACTCAAATAATCAAGTTCTAAACAAGTCAAATATTCTGGGTCACATTACCCAAGTACAAGATAATATCCAAGTAATCAAGTACATCTTATTCAAGTTCAAGCAACAAGTAATAATAATAAAAATCATAAAGCAGAAAAATTCAGCACTAATACATCATCTCGCCAATGCCATCTGGCAGCCGTCCATCCTGATCTGCAATTAGTAAATTTGCAGGAAAAGGAAAGAGAAAAACAAGTACCCGTCAATTGCAAGTTATGGGTCACATATAATGTAGGATACAAGTACATGGGAATGGGTGAATCTAAGTAACAAACCTAGCATGGCATAATCATGATGTCCAAAATAAACAACTAGTATGGCAAAAGTGAACAAGTGTAAATGGCTTAAATCAAGTGTCAAGAAATCAAGTATCATGTCAACATGCATCAAATGTCAAGCGTCATGCAAACGTGTATCAAGTGTCATGTTTCAAGTGTCATGTAAACAAGTCTAATGTATCATGTAGTCAAGTATCAAGCAAGCATGTATCATGTTCAAGTATCATGTATCAAGTCTTGTAGTGATTTACTATCTAGGTAGCACTTCATGCATCCTGGCTTTTACTACATGGTTACTACAACAAACAGTTTTGCTTTAGATTTTGTAAGGGACCATGCAAGGCAGTGTACTCAGAGACAAGCTCCAAGTATCATGTAATCATGTATCATGTAAACAAGCTCCAAAACCCAAACAACCTCCAGTTTCATGTGTGTACGTATATCGTGTCAAGCTCCACATGTAAACAAGCTCCAATAACCACTAGGTTCTTCTGAGTACTCATTTCTACACTATCCACTACTAGACCTTACCCTTAATCCTGGCTTGGTTAATTTTTTTATTAATGTCAAAAAAGCATGTATATATGCAAAACGTATCAAGAATAGCATGGCATGATCATGTGACAAGTGCAAGTAGCAAACTAAACATGTACGAGTTCAAGATATCTCATAAACGAATAAAATAAATACATCTCAAGTTCAGGACAACAAGACCATACTGTAGTAAAACAGTGATTCCCAGTATTATAAACAAGCAAATCTGGATTTGTCGAAGGATCTGGAAATAGACTTCCACACGAATCCAGAGAATATAAATAATTCATATACTATTTCACAAAATCATAACTCAAAACTGGTTTTAATACAGAAAATAGGTTCATCCAGAAATCCAGAAAACGAATTCAAGAACAGGAAAACAACATGAAAACACATTAAATAATCCACGAAAAATCTGGGGTATTCCCCTATATGTCACGTATCAAAATATAAAGTTTCAGAATTTTCTAGTGAAATTAGATCAGTCATCAAAAATAAGAAAGCATAAAAAAACATAGTTTGGAAAATCTGGAAATCACAACACTGCTGTACGAAAACTATGATATCTCGCAACCAGTGAAACGAAATCCAATTTCACCAAAGGGATATGAAAATAGATACAATATACTAACTTTCATATTTCATAAATATTTTTCATACAGTGAAAGGAATCATAGTGAAAATAAGGTTCTTTACAGAACAGCGAGCAAAATACAACAAGTATTGATTTCATAAACGAGCATGAAACAACACATAAAACTCATCAATAAAATTCACCAAAATTCTGGGTAATCCCTAACTTAATAAAGAAACACTGACCAAAGTTTCAGATCAAAATAATATGTATGACATGGTTCTTAAAAATAGTTTGTTATCAAAATTACCCAAAAACAGAATCTGGAAAAGATCAACACCTCTGTACTAAAACAGTCATGACTCAGTCATACGAAATCAAAATCGAGCAAGGTCAACCCTTTACTGGAAATGCCTCAAATTTGTCTTGTTGGAAAGCTCTAGATGTCTACTACAAATCTCTAATGAATCAGGTTCTCAAATTGTACTTTTAATGAGCCTCAAATGTCTATTCTCTACAGGGTATCCAAATTGACTGACACCAGCATGGTGCATGCTAATAAAATTATATTAAATTCCGTACTCATCCAAATGACACAATATTTACAGTGATAAAACTAGATATCATAATAAACAACATGAAAAGATCTCATGTCAAAACTCCAAGTATATAGTGAGTTTTCTCTATTTAAATTTAGCACAAAAAGTCATCATGTTCTTCAGTTCAACTTCAGCTACTGATTAAAGATCAATTTTTCTCAAGCCTATAAATTTATCCAAACATTTTCATGATTTTTGTATAGAATATAGATGCATGTAGGAATACAGAGTAAAAATTTCAGATCAATAACATGCTCCAATAAATTAGGAAAATTCCGATTCCGACAACATCAGTTATTCTGTTAACCAATTGCTGAATCTGCCTTACGACACAGTTCTACCATTCGATTTTATTAAAATATCAAACCTCCTCAGACAAAATCCGAAATAAATCATGAACTATCTACACATATATATGAATAATCCCTAGAAATTTCATGGTCTAATTCGTTGTGGTTTGCTCTCGGTAAAATCTACAAAATAGCATTCTGAACAAGTTTTCTAGTTTCAGTTCTGATTTCATCTTTCAACTTCTTAGATAATCATCCTAGCACATCCTACCATACATGCATGCAAGAAAATCAATTAAGAGACATAAAGGAAGGTTTAGAGTAACTCCCCACCCATGGTTGCTGTAGAGGAATTGATCTCCTTGAGCTTCCTTCCTTTGAAAATCCTTCCTTGAGTCTTCTTCTTCACTCTCTCTTCTTCCTCTCTTTTTTTCTCTTGGAGGAGTTCTGAAATTTCCAGAGCAAGGAGGTGGGAAAGAGTGGAGAAATGAAGGAGAAGAGAGGGGGGATATGGGCCGGTTTTGGCTAGGGGGGTAGGCTAGGTTAGTAGGGTGGTTTTGATCAAAACCATGGCTTGAGCCCTTAGTTTTGTGGTTGATGTGTTGGCTGCCCAATTTAATTTTAAATGAGTCCCTTCAAATGCGAGACGAGAGGTTTATCGAGCGTACGCAATATATATCCACTGTAATATCATACAGTGTTATATTTGCATAGGCATCATACCGAAAACTAGTGTTTATGCCAGTATCAGTTCTCCTCGTTCTCGTGCAACTTTTAGAATGCAATCCTCCCATAAACCGTCCCGTAACCCTAACCACACATCACGATAGCAAAATCAACCCATAATACTGAAATCATGTGCACGCATACGGATAATATACATACATACATATATATTCAGGTATCGTGCAATACGGGGTGTTACATCACTCCCTTCCTAGAGTCGTTCTGTCCCCAAAACGTTCTTAGTGGGAGAAAAGAACAACAAATAAAACAGAAAATACTTAAAATAAATCCGGATATAAAGCCTTCATGCGGCTCTCCGACTCCCACGTGGCTTCTTCCACGAACTGGTTCTTCTAGAGAACTTTGACCATCGGGATGACCTTGTTTCTCAGTACCTCGTCCTGATGATCAAGTATCCTGACTGGTTGCTCTCTACAGGAAGACCTATCTGCAAATATTTCGGAACCTCTGGCAACCGATGGTTTGAATCCGGCACATACTTCCGTAGCATAGAGACGTGGAACACGTCATGCACTTGAGGTAGCCCGCCCGGTAGCTCCAACTTATAAGACATCCTGCCAATCCTCTTCAGAATCTTGTATGGTCCAATATATCTCGGAGCTAACTTCTCGCCTTTTTCGAATCTGATAACTCCTTTTGTCGGCGACACTTTGAGAAATACGGAGTCGCCTTCCTCAAATTCCAACTCTCTTCGGCGGTTGTCCGCATAGCTCTTCTGCCTGTTTTGTGCTTCTTGAAGTCTCTTCTGAATAAGCTCGATCTGCTCTGACGTTTGCTGTATGATTTCTGACCCATACATCTGCCGCTCTCCTACCTCGAACCAACAAACCGGCGTTCTGCATCTTCCACCATACAAAGCTTCTTACGGAGCCATGCCAATGCTTGCCTGATAGCTGTTATTATAAGAAAACTCTACTAAGGCTATGTATTTCTCCCAACTTCCTCCGAAGTCCAAAATGCATGCCCGCAACATGTCTTCAAGAATCCTGTTGACTCTCTCTGTCTGTCCATCCGTCTGTGGGTGAAAAGCTGTACTGAAGTCTGTTCTAGTTCCCAATGCTGACTGTAGACTTTGCCAGAATCGAGATGTAAATCTTGCATCTCGGTCGGATACTATCGACACTGGCACTCCATGTAGTTTCACTACGTTCTCGATGTAGACCTCGGCTAACTTCTCGACCTTCCAGGTCATCTTTACTGAAAGAAAATGTGCTAACTTGGTCAATCGATCCACAATCACCTATATTGAGTCATTTCCTTTAGGTCTCCTGGGTAATCCAGTGATAAAATCCATACTGATGTTCTCCCATTTCCATTCTGGAATGGGTAAAGGCTGTAACAATCCTCCTAGTTTCTGATTCTCGGCCTTAACTTGTTGGCATGTCAAACATTTGGTGACGAACTCTGCTATATCTCGCTTCATCCCTGACCACCAATAGTGCTGCTTTATATCATGATACATCTTGGTGCTTCCTGTGTGAATTGCAAGTAACGTGGAGTGAGATTCCTTCATGATGTCTTCCCTCAACTTCTCGTCCTTTGGTACACACAGTCGGTTACCAAACCATAGTGAACCTTCTCTTATACTAAATTCGGCCAATTAACCTTCGTGCACTTGCTTCTTCATGTCTTCCATCTCTGGATCCTTGGTCTGAGCCTCTTTCACTTGCCCATTCAAGCTTGGTCGTAACACTAACTGTGCCAAAACTGCATTTAAGTGCTGTGTAACCACTTCAATGCCTGCCTTCCTGATCTCTTCATCTAGCTTCCTCCGGGTCGCTACCAATGTAGCCACACTTCTCTTCCTGCTGAGCGCATCTGCTACCACGTTGGCTTTTCCTAGATGATATATATAATCTCAAGCCTCATATCTTCGAGTACTTCCAACTATCTCCTCTGCCTTAAGTTGAGATCCTTCTGCTGATAAATATACTTCATGCTCTTATGGTCAGTGTAAATTTCCACCTTTGCTCCGTAAACATAATGTCTCCATGATTTCAAAGCAAAAATTATGGCTGCGAGTTCCAAATCATGGGTCGGATAATTCTTCTCGTGTGGTCGTAGCAGTCTCGAACCATAAGCTATAATCTTGCCCTCCTGCATTAGCACACATCCGAACCCTAAATACGACGCATCACTGTAGATGACGTAGTCCTTGTCTTCCTGAGGTAAAACCAATATAGGTACAGAGATCAAATGGTTCTTTAGTTCCTGAAAACTTTCTTCACACTTCTCCGTCCAGTCGAAACTTTGGTTCTTCTTGGTCAAGGTTGTAAGGGGTACAGCTATCCTTGCATAATTCTGGATAAACTTTCGGTAATATCCAGTCTTACCCAGAAAAATCCTTACGTCCTTCACCGTCTTTGGTTGTGGCCATTCCTTGACTGCTTCTATCTTCTGAGGATCCGTTGCCACTCCCTCCTTAGAAAGGATATGGCTTAGGAATGCAACTTCCGATTTCCCAAACTCACACTTAGATAATTTGGCATACAACTGATGCTCTTGTAACTTGCTTAAGACTGCTGTCAGATGTTCAACATGATCCTCTTCTGTCCTTGAATATACCAAAATATCATCGATGAAGACCACGACAAATGAGTCAATAAACGGACGTAGAATTCTGTTCATCAAGTCCATGAATATTGCTGGAGTGTTAGTCATTCCAAACAGCATTACCAAGAATTCATAGTGTCCATGTCGAGTTCGAAAAGTTGTCTTAGGTACATCCTCTTCCTTGACTCGCACTTGATGATATCCAGACCGTAGATCGATCTTGGAAAATACTGCTGCTCCCTGAAGTTGATCGAACAAATCGTCGATCCTGGGAATTGGGTACTTGTTCCAAATAGTGACTTTATTCAATTCCTGATAATCAATACACATCCTGGATGACCCGTCCTTCTTAACAAGCAATACTGGTGCTCCCCAAGGTGATGCACTTGGTCTGAGAAACCCTTTCTGCAAGTATTCTTCAATCTGCTTCTTGACCTCATTTTGCTCTACTGGCGCCATTCGATAGGGTGCTTTGGATACTGGAGCACTACCTGGCTGAATTGTGATGCTAAACTCGACATCACGGTGTGGGGAAATTCCAAGTAAATCCTCTAAGAATACAAGTGGAAAATTCCTCACCACTGGTATCTTGTTCACCTCCTCTAGTATCCGTACTTCACTAGCAGCTGCAAAAGTCATTGCCTTCGATCCCTGCTCCCCGTGGAATACAAGTTCCACTCCTTTAGCTGAGATGACTACCTCCTTCTCCTTGCAGTCAATGCTTGACTTGTGCCTCGACATCCAATCCATACCAATAATGACATCTGTCCTGGCAAAACCCAATTCCAACAAATCGATACTTAGGGTTTATCCGCTAATCTGGAGCTTACATCCCCTATAGCATAGTTCTGTAGTAAGGGTTGCCCCTGACGGCGTAGCTACCATCAAAGCTACATCTGGGATTGCCTTTTGTGTGCATCTTAGTTTTCTTGAAAAAGATTTTGACACAAAAGAATGTGTCGATCCACTATCAAACAAGACCGTAGCCAAAATTCCATTTATATATATATGTCCTGTTATAACAGTACATCATCCATCAACTTCCAAAAACCCAAAATACAACTTAAAACTTATACACCATTTGCTTACATACCAGTAATTACCCTTCCATCTTCTTCAGCATCCTTCTTGGTCAAGGCGAACACTCTTCCTTGACGCATGGGCTTTTTCCCTTTGTCGGTTGCTCTCGACCCTGTCTTGTGGCTGTTCCTTGCCAATTGGGGACATGTTGACTTGATATGCCCTTCTAGTCCATAGTGGAAACATTTCACTGTATTCTTCCTGGGGCATCGATCCACAAAGTGTCCCTACTCTCCACAGCGATAGCAACTTCCGGGCTTGAATTCTCCTGTATTGGTATTGATTTTCCGAAACTTCTGGCCCTTGCCTTCCTTCTTGAACTTTGATGCTGGGGTAGTTCTTTTCCCTTTGTTCCAGAACTCCGTCCTTCCCTGATTCTGATTCATATCCGCTTCTATGGCTGCGACTTTTCTCACCAGTTTGTCGAATTGGTGAATGCCCAAGGGAACCATCTTCGACCTCAGTCCAGGCCTAAGCCCTTGCTCAAACCTCTGGGCCTTCTTCACTTCCTCCTGGAGCATCTCCGGCGCATACCTTGATAACTGAGAAAACTTCGTCTCATATTCTCTAACGGTCATATTTCCTTGCTTCAAGCCATGGAACTCCATTGCTTTCTCCTCTTGCACATCCAAGGGGAAATAGTGTTGTCGAAATTCCTCAAGAAAATCTTCCCAAGTGATCAGTCCCTCTCCAAGACCACGCTTCACGGACTGCCACCAAACTCCGGCGTCCTTCTCTAGCAAGATTGTGGCGAGACGTACCTTGCTGTCTTCAGGAGTCATCAGTACCTCAAATACTGTCTCCACCTGACGTATCCAGTCGTCAGCAGCTGTGGGATCGGCCTGTCCTTCAAAGACTGGCAGTTTCATCCTCCTAAATGATTCCACCATCTTCACTGGATCAGTATTCACCGCAACTCCTGGTGCTCTTTGTGGTGGCGCTTGGTTCCTGCTAGCCTCCACAAATGCTCCAATCATCTGATATACCTGAGTAAATTCTTCCCTTACATCAAGGCCAGTACCGTTGGCTCCACTGCCTTCGGCTTCAGTCTGGTCACTCCAGTTGCTTCTAGTCCTTCCTGTCATCTGAAAGCTAATACAGACCTCATCAACCAACAATCGTAATGCAAAACCCATAACACACTAGCATTGGTCAAAACATACTAGTTCCCTTCATTTCAAAAAGGTTTTACAATGATTTGTCACAATACAATCACATCATCATCATCACATGGGTTCATGCTACACCCATCAAAATAATAGCATGTTAGCCTAGCTATTCATAAAGGTTGTCATCTATACACATCAAAAGAGATCCTACAACACTAGGGGAGGTCACTGTTCTCTAGCTCTTGGCGAGTCGCCAACCTCGGAGCTATCCCCGGCAGTCATACGGTCTAACAGATCCTGCATGTCGCAGACCTGAGTCCTCAGTGCCAGATACCTGCTCTACAGCTGACCCAGCCTCTCCTCGTACCGGTGCTTCAGAAGTACTACCCTTGTCTTCCATTTCCTCTTGGCCCTTTCTAGCTTGGCCACTCTCCTTTCAACGGTTATCAACGCCCGTGCGAGGTTCTCAAAGCAATCCTCTAGCTGTCCGTGGCTCCATTTGTAGGCAGTCAGCTCCTGGGACAACATGGTGATAACTTGTACTATGGCCGTGGGCTGTGGAGGTGGAGGTGGAAGTGGGGGTGCAAAATCATGTCCATCTGACCATCCATTCGAGTGTCCATTGTCCAAGCTCGGCATCTGCAAGAGAAAATATGGGAATTAGTCTAGATACAGAAAAATTATAAGGTGTAAGTTGTAAAAGCAACATTATGAATTATAATCATCAACTATCTGATTAAACCCACTCTCACAATGCATCTAAGTCTAATTTTCCTGCTGTGTTGGACTAATATTTGAATTCTGCTCTGATACCAACTTCTGTAGCGCCCCAAATCCCCATACCGAGAACCTGAGACCCTACTGCAGGAGTCGAACTTCAAAATAGCCACAATCACAGAAAGTACAGGAAAATTTAAAACTTTTATTCCATATAAATGTTACATTTACAAGTGTTACATTGTCCAAATAAAAATTACAAGATTTACAACAATATAACAGTACTTGCAAATGTCTCTTGGATTCTTGGACCAACTCGAGCTCTGTAGTACATGTAGATCGGCTTCAGATACCTACAAGATGGGGAACGTCAGTACTTCGACTGACGCAAAGCTGGTGATAACAGCGATCCTCTAAAATTCAATCACAACCAATAATTTATGCAAATTAGAAAGGTGATGTGCCAAAACAAGGGTTTAATGGATTCGGGTTCTAGTGCAGTGGTATGACATGACCCTAGGCCTAGATGCAGCAAACTCACATGCCTGACTCTAATACAAGCAAGACTTTGAAGCACGAATGCATTCCATACTACATACGCCCCCAAATCTAGCCGTCTTTCTCCACAATTTAGGGATTCGAACCCTCGCCATGCATCCTACTCTTGTACTCAACCAGTTCCCAATAGATTGTTCGTCATCCAAGGAGGTTGCAGTTGGTCGGTCTAGTTCCGCCACTGTAGTGCCTAAGTGGTGGTCGTAGCCGCCACTTGGTACCCGCGTACGGACCTCCTTAGAAAGCTGTGTTGAATCCGGTTGCCAGACCGTATGATTCCCCATATCCACCCCTTACCCGGGTTATGAACTGACGCATGCGTGTTCACCCCTGATCGGGTTATGAAATTATATATATACCAAAAACACAAAACCCCCGCGCATAGGGACGTGAGTGCCTCAGGAGGTCAAATCCTCCTAGCCTCCCGTACCATACTCTTGCAAAGCTTTGGGAATTAACAGATCGAGATACGAGCCGAGGACTCACTACTGAGTGCCAAAAACGTATCCCTGCGACTGGAAGGTATAACACCGACTATGGTTTACTAGAACTAATGCAATTTCCTAACCCCTTAATATGTCATAATCCCAGCCTTACTCTATCACTTTTGGGTAAGATAAAATTGCTTCCACACTTGTCTATCAACCTCTGGCCCTGGCGATACCGGTACGGTTCGCCACTTCCCCGACTTGGAATTGTCCAGCATTACGACCTACATTCACCGTTACCCTGGCTGTGAATGTATGTTCACCCCTGACCCGGGCTATGAACTTATCTCAATGGCACGGCTCGGAAGTCCTATGCTTTGGCGGAAGTTTATTATGTAGGGTTGATAGGTGCAGGGTATCCCTTACCCTAGTGACTAACTCGAGTCACACACCCATTATGGGAGTCCACAATACCAAGAACAGATATCAACCATCCCTAGACAAGAGTTAACAACTCTGATAGTACACAAGGGAAATGTCCTCACAATACCTAGTCAACATTCCAGACTAAGCGACCTACGGGGTTTCTGCCCAAATCTTAAAAAGGTCATAACTCTCTCAATAATACACCGATTGGAGTGTACGAGCCCAATCCAGAAAGGTAAGATCCCAGACTACAACTTTCTAGTTGATCATAAACTCAAATTCAATCATCTAGATCCCCAAAATAGTCTCTCAAGCCTCAGCCTGTGTACTTCTTGTACACAGGCTGCACCTTACCGGTAGCACACAATATTACTCACTCATCAGAATGTCACAAACCCAAGTTCTATAGAAAGGTATGGGTGTCCTCAATAACTCTCTAGTTGGTCATGAGTCCAAATTATACCCATAGATCACCTTAACCCACACATCTCTCACAATTGTACCAAGTCACACACTAGGTCTTCCTAAATCAGAGCACTCAGATCCATACTTGGTCTCTGTCCAGCATTACAAAAATCACAATAAATCAACCCTTTACTGGAAATGCCTCAAATTGGTCTTGTTGGAAAGCTCTAGATGTCTACTACAAATCTCTAATGAATCAAGTTCTCAAATTGTACTTTTAATGAGCCTCAAATGTCCAATCTCTACAGGGTATCCAAATTGACTGACACCAGCATGGTGCATGCTAAAAAAATCATATTAAATTCTATACTTACCAAATGACACAAAATTTACATTAATGAAACTAGAGATCATAATAAACAACATGAAAAGGATCTCATGTCAAAACTCCAAGTATACAGTGAGTTCTCTCTATTTCAATTTAGCACAGAAAGTCATCATGTTCTTCAGTTCAACTTCAGCTACTGATTAAAGGTCAATTTTTCTAAAGCCTATAAGTTCATCCAAACATTTTACTGATTTTTGTGTAGAATCTAGGTGCATGTAGGAATACAGGGTAAAAATTTCAGATCAAGAACATGCTCCAATAAATTAGAAAAATTCTGACAACATCAGTCATTCTGTTAACCAATTGCTGATTCTACCTTACGACACAGTTCTACCATTCGATTTTATTAAAATATCAAACCACCTCAGAAAAATCTGAAATAAATCATGAACTATCTACACATATATATGAACAATCCCTAAAATTTTCATGGTCTAATTCGTTGTGGTTTGCTCTCGGTAGAATCTACAAAATAGCATTCTGAACAAGTTTTCTAGTTTCAGTTCTAATTTCAACTTTCAACTTCTTAGATAATCATCCTAGCAAATCCTACCATACATGCATGCAAGAAAATCAATTAAGAGACATGAAGGAAGTTTTAGAGTAACTCCCCACCCTTGGTTGCTGTAGAGGAATTAATCTCCTTAAGCTTCCTTCCTTTGAAAATCCTTCCTTGAGTCTTCTTCATCACTCTCTCTTCTTCCTCTCTTTTTTTCTCTTGGAGGAGTTCTGAAATTTCCAGAGCAAGGAGGTGGAGAAAGAGTGGAGAAATGAAGGAGAAGAGAGGCGGGATATGGGCCAGTTTTGGCTAGGGGGGTAGGCTAGGTTAGTAGGGTGGTTTTGATCAAAACCATGGCTTGAGCCCCTAGTTTTGTGGTTGATGTGTTGGCTGCTCAATTTAAGTTTAAATGGGTACCTTCGAATGTGAGACGAGAGTTTTATCGAGCGTACGCAATATATATCCACTGTAATATCATATACTGTTATATTTGCATAGGCGTCGTACCGAAAACTAGTGTTTATACCAGTATCAGTCCTCCTCGTTCTCGTGCATCTTTTAGAATGCACTCCTCCCATGAATCGTCCCATAACCCTAACCACACATCACGATAGCAAAATCAACCCATAATACTGAAATCATGTGCACACATATGGACAATATACATACATACATATATATTCAGGTATCGTACAATACGGGATGTTACAATAGGTGAACTTTGGGACTTGTATCAAACAAATGAATTGGAGTACAAGTTACTTGCCTTAATTTGGGGATGAAGAACGATGCAACCAAGACAAGAAGCAAAACCCACGAACAAAAATTCGCTAACCACGAATCAAAGCAATCACGAACAAATCTCCACACGAACGAAACTCCCACCAGCGCACGACGATCAAAGTGGCTAGCAGCCACTCGAGAACACCACGAATAGAACTCGGGATTAGTGGTGCAAGATTTGATGATGGTGGTGTGGTGAGAGGTCGGCAGGGGATGGAGAAATGGGCTCGAGTATTGGATGGTGGCCGGAGTTGGGGAGTAGTCCGGCAAGGGTGGTGGTCGGCCTGGTGGTGTGAAGGCAGGCCGGGAAGGGTGCTCGGGTTGGGTGCAGCCGGGAGCAATCAAGAGAGGGAGAGAGAGATAGGGGAGGCCGGGATGGGGGTTTGTGAATATTAGGGTTAGGGTTAGGGTTGTGAGGGTATGGGTATATATACGGGGTTTAGATGTGGGCTAATGGGTTAATGGGTATTAGGAGTGGTAGTAGGTTTACAAATGGGTTTTTGATTTTGGGTCCAATAAAAATAGGAATGCAAATAGGATTAGGAATTCTTTGGCTTTAAAAATCTTATTAGGGATCAAAATAATGGGAGTGGGAAAAAGACAACCAAAACACCACCACAACACTAAGAAAAATTAAAATTAAAGATAACGAGACCAACAATAATGGAAAGATCAAAATAACGAAAAACGAACAAAAGAGACAATCAATCAAACACAAGGAGCTCAAAAAATAAAATAAAATGAATATATATTGAAAAAAAATCCAATATACGGTTCAGAAAAAAATACAAGGGAGTAAAATATACCAAAACAAAAAATACAGTCAAAATACACAAAATGAAAAACAGGGGTTACATATAACTTAGCGCTTCTTGGGAGGCAACCCATGTTTTCTGTTTCCTTTCTTTAGATTTTTTTTTCTTTTAGTTTATTTTAATTTTAATTTTTGAGTTTATTTTATAGGAGTGCATAAGTTTGGGGGTTTCTGAGCGTAGTTGTTTCATATACCTATTTTGATGGATTTTGGTCCGGACGGAGTCCGAATCTGGAAAAAAGTTTCAAATAGAGATCGAAGGAAAATGTCTTAGCTTTCCAACACAAAAAGAATAAGGGAATATGGACATTTACAACTCTAGATATCACCAAAACAATGAACTTCACTAATCAAGAATTTCAACATGAATCAGGAGAGCAATTCTGATTTTTTCTCATTCTTTTTCTTTTTCCTTTTCTTTACCCCATTGAGGACAATGTGATATTTAAGTTTGGGTTAAGGGGTTAAAATTTATTTTTTATATATAAAATAAAAAAGTGGAATTAAATTAGGATTACCAATACACTTTGGGGTTCTTTTTTACGCTATAGCATTGCAAATTATTTTTAGGATACACAATGTCTTATAAAGAAAGATTAAGCATACTTATTTTCGTTAGGATTATTGAAGATCAAAATTCCTTACAAAATGTGAGAGTCATGTGTAGAGCTGGTATCGGGTCCAATTGGGTTGGGTCATCCACTACTCGGACCCGGTACCTCACGGTCCAAAAATTGGACCCGGACCCAGACTTGCAAGAACCGGGTCCGAGTCCGGGTCCGGGCCCGAGTTAAAAAGATCTACCCGTCGGGTCCGGTAGCGGGGAATAAATATTTGCACTTAAGTATTTTACACCCGATACCCTACGGTTCCAACAATTTTTGCACATAAGTACATAAGTAAATATTATAATTACACAACTATCTTCAACAATATGTATATTCCTATAATCCTATTATTCAAATTCTATATTTTTGGGGGTATATTTTAATGGGTCCGGGTCGGTTCACTTTTCAACGGACCCGGTCCCGGACCCACAAGTGCATCGGGTCTTATTTTAGGATACGAACTCGGACTCATATAGATCGAGTAGGTTTCGGTCCATCGCTAGGTCCTAGTTGGGTCAGGGTATCGAGTAAATGTGGCAGTACTAATCATGTGATTATACATAAAAGAAAAGTGTGATGTTTTTTTTGTGATTATCCTTTGATCTAGTCCTCAATAGAGTTTAAGTAAATATAGTTGTAATGATTAAATAATTGAATGAATAACGTTCTATCTACTCCAATGAATTGAGTTGCTTAGTATTATTCATTGTTTACTTTTACGTCAAACGTCAACTTGGAATACGAGTATGCAAAAACACTGTAAGTTTGTGACTTGTTGAGTAACCGGGTGAATTCATCATAAATGTTTGCATTCATGTCAAAAGGCAAGTGACAACTTAGAGAGAGATATTTTTTTATAAAAAAAATCTAGTTTGCTAGTCAATTTGTAGGTATGTAGTAGTGTAACCTCCGTTCCTGATTATACAGACTTTCAGTTCTCTTTTCTTCATACTCTTGTATTTTAATTTCCTTTGTTTCCTTCTATTCTTTTGAACCCAAGTGCATTCATTTGAGCATTCAATTATTTTTGTTTGAGCCAAACCCATTTCCGATTGTACTTTCCGATGTTACACATTTTCTGTATATTCATATCTTTCGATTATTTACAAAATCTTTTCGGCTCTTAAATGCATTTATTTTATTTCGTTTTCGATCTTTATTAAAGTCTTTCTAATCAATCCTTATATTGTAGCTAATTGTTTTCAAAGGATTATTGATTTTCAAGCCGAAATTATATTCCGTTCTATAAATTAAAATCTTGTCTTCTTAAATAATTATTTATATTATAAAACCAAAATCATATTTCATCTTACAAACGGATTATTTTATTATTATTTTTGTATTCATTTATTTACTTATATAATGGAATCCAAAAATTTTAGAACATACTATTATATTATCACTAGTTGATTATTTGATTATTTTGTGAAATCCATTATCGAATTCCAGATTTCAACCTATTCTACATAAATTATTTGATTTTGTTATTGTTATTATTATTGTATATTTTGTATTGAATAAGCATAAATTTTAATCGATATTATATTATTAATTGATTTATTGAATCCAACTCGAAACCCACTATCCATTAACCTTACCTGTTACCCTATGATCCTACCCATTAACACGCATTCCCCCTATATAAACTCACTGTTAACCCCCTCCTTAATCCTAAACCCTAATTACAACTAATCTTCGCTGCCTAATTACCCAGATCCTCTACCTCTGTTCACCCTTCTTCAACCTCCATCCCGTCGCTCCCAGTCCTCACCCTTGACTGCTCCACTATCGACCAGCCCCCTTAAAAACCCAGTCGACCACTGTAGTCTCGCCGACCTCATCGACGACTACACCTCGCCTTCATCCCCATCCTTTGTTCGTCCATCTTCAATGCCAGTGCTGCCACCATCTCCTCGCCATCCCGCCGCTCCTCTACCTTGCGCCTAAACCCATCGAAACCCACCCCAATCCTACCTCCCGCCATCGCTTTTGCTTCCCACCTGCTCCACCATCGACTCCACTGCAAACCACCTCGACTGCAGTCACCTCGACCACCTTTGCCACCCTTTCTCCTCTGTTTTACCCAACGAGGCAGAGCACCCCTGCCATTACTGCTCGAGCCCTGGAGTGCCACCTGCAATCACCCTGAGCTCCACCTAAGTTGTCGTCAGCCTTCTTCTCCCCTCACTACCATCGGCCACCACCAGTGCAACCACCCACCATCCACAAGTGCATCATCTGCATCGGGGGATGATTCTTGATCATTTGAATCTCAACCGTTCGATCCATCCGATCACCCTTGATCATCTTCATCATCATTATCAAAGCGATCTCAGCCATCAAATCTCCTCTGATCATCCTGATCAAGAGCCATCAGATCTTAATGATCACATCTTGATCATCATAAAGCCTCCTTTGAATCTCGGTTGTCCGATCACATCTTGATCGTCATCAAGATCCGTGCCAGATCTGATCCTTCCGATCCCTATCATCAATCAACATCATCATCAAGTTCATCATCCAATCAAGGCAAGTACTTGTATGGATTTTTTTGTTCCTCGTACAAGCATAAGTATCGCAAGTAGATATCACTATACCTTGTTTTTCATGTTCTTACTCTTTGATGATCTTGATTCTATTCATAAATTGACTTCTATTAACCCCATAAACCAAAAAAGCTCCCTTAACAATCCATTAATATATCTATCACACCACCACTATGTAGATCTAGGAGTTATATTCGTATGAATGCATATTATAGATGTTTGGTTGTTTTTTTAGCAAGTGAATAATGTCTCCCTTGTTAATGAGTTTGAAAATACACGTGTCTTGCTGATTAGATAATTGCTACACTCTGATTTACACCATACATCAACCCGAATCCATCACAAATAATAATCATGTTATAACCCATGCAAAAAATATCTTTATATATTGCTGTCCTGACATTGTCTGATGATTTAGACCCTGCTAATGACAAAATTTTGGATTAATTTCTACATATGAATTGTAGCCCCGTGTGTCTATTTTACATCCCTTTCAACGGATTTCAATTCTGAATTATATTTTGTGAGTTATGGCTATTTTAGTGCTGCTGGATCTGGATTTCAAGATTCATAATTTTGCTGCATCACCTTGTTTTACAATTTAATTTTAGCATGCTATCTATAATATAATGACACGAAATTCATCTCTCTAAGACTAGACATGCTAGGGAATCACCCTTAATTTTTCTGGATTTATTTGATTCATTTTCAGACCTATTTCTTGCATGTAAACACAATTTTAAGAATTCTGGCTGAACACGAAATCTGTGTTTATATATCATGTGTATATGTGCTGGAACCGAAAGATTGTCTAGTTTCTAGAAATTCTGAAGGATCTAGATTTGCATTCCTGTAGCAACGGGAATCTCAGTTTTGGTACAACAACGTCCTGCTATCCAGAATTGAAATTCTCGTTGTTTCTAATTATTATGAGTTGATTTGATATTTGAATGTGTCTTCTTCCCGACCCGAACTTGTCTCATGTTTCCTGTCATGTTGCTTGTCCATTCTTATGCACTTTCATGCCAATTAGATAATAATAATGAGTAACCAAGTCAGGGTTTACGAGAAAAACCTAGTAGTGGGGTATATAGGAGATTGTACTCGAAAGGGGGCCCGTGTTTCCCACGATTATAAGTTAAATGGAACTAAGTACCATGTAGAATTAAGTGCCACTTCAGGGGGTTGACGGGGGTCACCTATAGAGCCTGCGGGGGTTACCTCTAGTGCCCATCATATGACTACATGATATGAGTTTGAAATTAAATGGAACAAAGTGCCACGTCAGGGGTTGACGGAGGCCACCTTTAGTGCATGCGGGGGTTACCTCTAGTGCCCAAGGTTTGACTACATGCTCATATTTTCTGCTAGACCCGAGTACTTGACCTTGTATAGTCCACCACTAAGTCTAAACACAACTTGTTTGTATGTAGCAACCATGTGGTAAATAAATGGGATGCATGAAGTGCTACATTAGATAGGATTAAACAATATACTCAAGAATAACATGTTTACCTGTGCACGCCTGTTACTTGTCTCGCATGCTACTTGTTCCTGTAAAAATTTTCATGTCACTTGTTTACATTGACACTTGTTACAAATTACTTGTTCACTTGTTACATGATCATGTTACTTGACTCAATTTTTTTGCTTGCTAGTTTCACTAGACCCCACTACTTGTTGCATTCCTGCCATGACATGTTGTATATTCTTAATTCCGAACCTCTGTTTCATACTTTCTTGTATTTGTTCCAATACTCGTTGCTTGTACTACTTGCAGCCCGTAACTTGCACTAACGGACAGATTATTCTTCTTGTTTCTTTGTTTCTTTCAATTGCTATATATACAGACTTTGGAGATGAGCAGACAGAAGGAGTGAGTGATCAAGTGTTTTAAGTTAGCCTGGAATCTATCATGCTTTAGTTTAATTGTGCTTTGAGTTTATTATATTCTCTGTTGCTACTTAAACTTGTAATGGGGTTGTTGTCCCGAAGTTTTACTTTTGATCCAGATCTTATATTTATTTGAGGAATTTATATTTGTTTCAAATAATTTATGTTGATTAATAATTTGTTTCATGCATGCGTGGTTGTATATTCTTTTATATTTCCTATTATGCTGTTAAGTCGATCCTTACAGCCTATGAATGATGAAAATCATTCGCTGAACTTTGTCACGCGCTCGTATTCAGTATTCTTTTGGGAAGAGGGATGTGACATGTAATACCCTGATTTTTCAATAAATGAAAAATTATTTATTTTGCACGTAGTGTGCACGTGCAATATTTTGGTTAATATTTTCATCAAGATGAGTAAAGATATTTCAATTTGTGCTTTTAATTATTTTGTACAAAAGCCTTATTTTAATTAAATAAAAAGCCCTTTTCTTAAAACCCAAAATGTAATTCATTCTTTTTATTTTAAAAATAAATATTTTTGGCCCAAAACTAAAGCCCATGGATTAATCTATTTTTACACAACTTGTCATGTAGAATACAATCTAAAAGACTATTTTATTTTTATACAAAATTAAATGCACAATTTTTGGTCCTAGTTGCATGCACGTGCACTACACGTACACGTGCAAGTGCACTTCCGTATGCATGGCCGGGAATACTTCTTTTGGAGGGAGATTCAAAAATTGTAATGGTGATCATGGTGGTGGTTACTTAGATGTGGGTAGTTATTGC
Organism: Hemerocallis citrina; assembly: GCA_017893485.1. Taxonomy (NCBI): domain Eukaryota; kingdom Viridiplantae; phylum Streptophyta; class Magnoliopsida; order Asparagales; family Asphodelaceae; genus Hemerocallis; species Hemerocallis citrina. Next base: position 131,434,482 of record CM030364.1, on the reverse strand, counting down.
AACTCCTACTTTCATCTTGGCCCTCCATCTTGCAACCAACCAATTGATCCCAGCCCTCCATTTCCTTTAACTTTTAGTATAAATACCCCCTCCCATGGCTAGTTATCCTTGTGCCTATTAATCTTTCCAAACCTATAGTCTAAGTTGCATTATCTAGTATTATTTTGTGAGTTAAAAGATTGAGTGTGTGTGAGATTTGTGCTTGCATTCATCAAGGAGAAGAAGGCCGGCTATTCAAGGAGGGAAGCTTTCGGTTTTGGTGGCTTAGAGGCGTGTGCGCGCTTGTACAAGGAGGAGAGACATTTCGTTGCAAGGACATTCGTCTAGGAGATCACTAGTTATACTTTCTTCAACAAGGTGGGTTAATTTTCCTTATTTCTAATTAGGAATTATGCTAGTATTATATTGAGTAATGATGCATGAAAAATATTAATAAGAATACATTTTAATTGGAAAGTTAGTCTATGAATTGATCGGAATGTTAATGAATAACTTGTATGTGGTTTTATTATTAAATTTGAGTTGTGGGTAAATTTTCCCTATTTTTAAAGTAGGATTGCATGCTAGTTTAATTAGAAAAATTGAAGCATGAAAATGATTAAGAAGAGCACACTTTAATTGGAAAAAATGACTTCTTGAATGATTGAGATGTGAATATGCAAATTGATATGTGGTTCTATTATTTGAGTTGTATGTGAATTGATTATAATCATGGATTGATCAATAAAAACACATTTATTACTATCAAGAACTACACACAAAAGTTAGTAGTTTGATTTTTACCATTTCATGTGTTAAATAGATCCTTTGTGTTGATATGGGTATGAATAAAATTCAAATATGAGTTGTATGTTAGATATGTAACGCCCCGAATCCCAAATTACTGAATTCGAGATGTTCTACGGGATCTTTTGACTTTCTTTAGTACAATTTTATAAGGAAATTTAAACTTTTCACTTTACATCAGAGTTTACATCAATATTACACTTTTCATTTGCACAGCGGAAGTAAAATTTACAACAATGAAACATATATACAATAACATTGTATCATCTTTAAGCATTTGTTCCTCTTTAATCTGTATCAAGCCATTTACCTGCATATAAGACTGTGGGTACGTCAGTTTATTAAACCGACGATCATTATACACGGCCATCCTCTCTATGCCGGAAATAGTATAACTTAATTTTCCATATTTAGCAAACACAAACTTGTCACATTTCAAACTAAAGGAACTACCCTATTGATGTCATGTTGTGATTGTGCACTTAATCCTTAATGCGATTATTTATGTTACATGACACTAATGCACACTAGTTCGGATTCTATGCATCCCATACTACATAGGTCCGAGGGCAAGCCTCTTAATCGTTCTTCATCTTGTAGGTTTCGATCCCTCGTTATGACTTAGTCTACTACTGTAACTACGGTAGTGTCTTAGATGATCTATGAGTGCAAGCACGTGTACAGAAACTGGAGGGGAATCCCACGTCATGTCACGACTCATCGTGAAGAACCTATGGACAATTCAGCCTCCTTCATGGCACACGATCCTCATGCAGTCACCAAACATCCCACAAGTGTCACCACAGGGACGGTACCCTGGAGCAGTATCCACGTCATGTCACGACGCATCGTGAAGAACCTGTGAAATACTCTCCGCCACCACGGCACCCTGGAGCCGTATCCACGTCATGTCATGACTCATCGTGAAGAACCTGTGAAATACCCTCCGCCGCAAATCCGATAGTTCTCACTCGTGTTTTTCTCCTACTTTCATCACATCTCCACTATGTGCTAATCCTTAGTTTTTATTAGAATCATGAACCAAATCAAAGCTCTAGAGTTAGCCTCTCCACTCAACCGGACTTATTCATTCATTTCAACATGACCAACCTTGGTCTTTCTTTTCAATATTCATTTCAATTTCTTTTTCAATTGCCGGGGGAGACTTAGCTACTCTTTCATTTCAATTTCAATTCACAAATTCTAACATAATCTGAGCACTTCCAGCTCATGAGTTCATTTTTCATAATCATGATCTTAGCTTTCATATTCATGTAATTCTCAATTCAAATCTATGATTCATCTCATGTAAATTTCTCAATTCAAACTATGATTCATTTCATATAAATTCATACAGCAATAAAAGAGTTTACCAATATCCAGATTCACAATCTTTACCACAAGTAAACCATAAGATTTCTGATATATCAAAAAGCACTCTGGACAGTCGACTTGGAACTCCACCAGTCGACTTATCCAGTCAAAATACAGTTCATTAATAACACTCGGAAGAGTCGACTGCTGCACACGGCTAGTCGGCTATTCCGCAGTTTCCACATTTAAATGTCATTCAATTAACAGTCGACTGTCATTCAAATCAGTCGTCTGTACAGAGTGTTTCAACTATACATCTTCTACTCAGTACAGTCGACTGCTACAAGCATTCGGTCGACTGAACAGTTTAAACATCTCAAATTAAGGAATCACACATCATATTTTGTCACGCTATTCTTCAACAAGAATAATTCACATTTCATAGTTATCACATTGTTCTCAAATGAGATGTACTAACGAATATTCATAATTCATGTTTTCATGCATCTATAATGTCACTTCAATCTTTACTATACTAATCTTCTTCATTTCTAGTTCTTTTGTAAGGTATAATTTTCCAAAAATACGCATATCAAAATCATAGTTCCAATTACACCTTTCATTCTTAAATCACATTTTATTTCATGCAACAATTCCCAAATTATCCTTATAAAGTCTCATGTATTTTCAAAAGAGTAGAACATTCGAGTTTATAAAAATGTATCAGTACCAGTCGACTTATACTATAGTAAGTCGGCTGTTCAGGGAAAAACATCCATGATTTTAAGCAATAAATAGTTGACTTATAACAGCACCAGTCGACTTAGATGAGCATATAAGTCGACTTACATGGTCCTAAGTCGACTTACCAGAACGTTTCTTTTCAACATTTCTCAACAATTAATGCCACAAATCCCTTTATTAGCCAATTACACATTCATGGTTATAATTAATCCATACCAACTTAGATTCTTACTAATCAAATCACATATAACTGCATATTCACATTCCAATCCATTTATAGGTCAATTCTCCAATTGAGAGCGTACTCTTATTAATATTTTTCATGCATCATTCTCAAGAATCATTTCTAATCTAGAAATAAGAAGATCAAACCCACTATCATTCATTCATACAAGCATTCTACTTTAGAAATATGGAGAATTTTACCCACCTTGTATGGAGAGAAAACAACACAATAGCAACGAAAGTCCTTTGCGAATGAATGCACCTCCTCCTAGACGCTCGCACACACTTCCAAGCCCAAGCAAAACCGAAAGCTTCCCTCCTTGAATAGCCGGCCTTTCTCCTCCTTGGTAGAATGCAAGCACAAACCACTCACCACTCAATCTTTTTAACTCACACACTACTACTAAATTAGACTATAGTTTAGAAAGATATAATTGCATATGAATATAGCCATGGGAAGGGGTATTTATACTAGAAATCAAGTAGAATGAAGGGCTAGGATTAGTTGGTTGGTTGTAGGATGGAAGGCTAGGATGAGAGTAGGAGTTACCACAACTACCCACATTCAGATAACTACCACACCATGACCACCACTAAACTTTTGAATCTCCCTCCAAAAGAAGTAATCCGGCCTAGCACAATTGTGCATGTTGCACGTGTACGTGTAGTGCACGTGCATGCAACTAGGCCCAAAATTGTACATTTTAATTTGTACAAAAAAATAAAATAGTATTAAAATAGTCTTCTACATGACAAGTTCAAATAAAAAATAGATTAATCCATGGGCTTTAGTTTTGGGCCAAAATATTTATTTTAAATAAAATAAATAAAATTCATTTTGGGCTTTAAGAAAAGGCTTTAAAATATGGCTTTCTTATTTATTCAAAGAAAAAGGCTTTTGTATAAAATAACTTGAAACACATATTTAAATAATTATACACATCACAATAAAAATAATTATAAGATTTAACCCAGAATAATGCACGTGCACACTACGTGCAAAATAAAATAATTTTTCATATATTTGAAAAATCAGGGTATTACAAGATAAATGATTAAAATCAGAGGATTAAGGTGAAAATGTATTGATAAAAAGATTAGAATACTACAAGGCGAAGAAATATCAAAAAGAGAAGAAATGTAGTGTTAGAATGTATAATTTGAATTAATGGTTTGAAAATATGTTTTAATTATTACAAAAATTATTTTGCTCCTACTGGTGTGCAAATTATGTGAAGTAGTAACAATCTGGAATTATACAGTATTTTTTATGAAGATCAAATGAAATTGGGACTAGTTGAACATCGAAATGTTCTAATTAACAGAGAACACGGGTTAAATGGAATTGAAATTATATTAATGACAACTGAGTGCATAGCTCAAGTGGTCATATGGTGCGGTTGGTTTCTCTGTGGTGATCAGTTCGAATCCCTGTGGCGCATATATTATTTCATTTTTTTTTGTAAATATAAGAATCACCGACAGAAAGTATCAAATACCCTTTGTCTCCTCTTTATAGCGCTTAGCGCATATGGCCTGGTGGTCTGTGCTGTCGGCTGTGACTCAGTGGTGCTGGGTTCGATTCTTGCTATCGGCAAGAATGAAAAATTATTTTTTGGGGGGTTTTAAGTGTCCAAAAATTATGAAAAAAATATGGTTATTCTCCTAAAAATATAAGGGACTTTATAAAAATGATTTAGGGATTATTTGAATGAAATAAACTATGATTTGTGAATTAAAGGCATAAATAGAACTATGGTTCTATATAAATACCCTATGAAAAATTACAACTTACAAGAATAAGTTGAAATGAAGTATTAGAAGATGATTTGGCAAAAAGAAACCTTGTTGTGTGACATAATGCAATTTATTCTCATTTGAGAATAATGTGGAAATATGAATTGTGAATATTTGTTAGTGACGTGAAATTTTGATATGAAGTGATAATTGATAAAGCATATGAAATTCATGTATAGCCATGGACTATTTGGACAAATTTGAAATCATGATTGAAAAAGAAAATCTACATTGATTATGAAAATGAATTTATGAGTGGAAATGCTCAATTGGAAATTGTGAATTGGAAATTGAAACAAAAGAGTAGCTAAGTCTCCCCCGACATTGGAAATGAAATGAAATGAAATTTGAAAAGAAAGACCAAGGTTGGTCATGTTGAAATGAATGAATAAGTCCGGTTAGTGGAGAGGCTAACTCTAGAGCTTTGATTTTTGTTCATGATTCTAATAAAAACTAAGGATTAGTGCATAGTGAAGATGTGATGAAAGTGAGAGAAAAACACGAGTATGAGAACTAGGGTTTACGGTGCGGGTGTGTGAGCCACAGAATGCATGCTTGATGAGTCAAGACATGGCGTGGGTACAACTCAGAATGATCGGACTCTAGTCACGCTTGTGGGATGTTTGGTGACTGCAAGAGGATCGTGTGCCATGAAGGAGGCTGAATTGCCACAGAATGCATGCTTGATGAGTCAAGACATGGCGTGGGATTCCCCTCCAGGTTTTCTGTACACGAGCTTGTACTCATAGATCATCTAGGATACTCACCATAGTTACAGTAGTAGATTAAGTCATGGCGAGGGATTGAACTCTACAAAGATGAAGAACGAATAAGAGGCTTGCCCTTAGACCTATGTAGTATGGGATGCATAGAATCCGAACAAGTGCGCATTAGTGTCATGTAACATAAATAACTGCATTAAGGACTAAGTGCATAATCACAACACGGCATCAATAGGGTAGTCCCTTTAGTTTGGTTTGTGACAAGTTTGTGTTTGATAAATACGAAAAATTAAGTTATACAATTTCCGGCATAGCGAGGATGGCCGTGTATAATGATCGTCGGTTGAATAAACTGACGTACCCACAGTCTTATATGCAGGTAAATGGCTTGATAAAGAATAAAGAGGAACAAATGCTTAAAGATTACTCAATGTTGTTGCATACTTGTTTTCATTGTTGAAAATTTTACTTCCGCTGTGCAATGTAAATGTAATATTAATGTAAACTCTAATGTAAAGTGAAAAGTTTAAATTTCCTTGTAAAATTGTACTAAAAGAAGCGGAAAGATCCTATAGAACATCTCGAATTCAGTGTATTTGGGAGGAGGGGCGTTACAGAGTGGTATCAGAGCCACGCTTCTACGCTTCCACACTTGTACAAATTTATAAGGAACGACACCCTAGAAGTGGACATTAGAGTATGTGTTTGAGTCTAGAGATTTAAATGTAAGTGACTTACATTTGTGTTGCTCTATGACTTATGCTTCTTCCTCTCTATTTCTAAGATGGCTGACCACTTCGACCCTGCTGGAGACGACGACTGGCATATCATCGAGGAAGAGTACCATCCTGGACAGGCAGATTCCGAGGACGAGTACTATCCAGGGCAAGCAGATTCTGATGGAGAAGAGTGGCCTGAATCCCGAGAGATCACCCCACCTCCGGATTCATCTGATGACTCTTCTTCTGACGAAGAAGAAGAACCAGTTCCAAATAGTCTTGTGACTTCTCTTCAGAGGCAAGTAGAGACACTGCGATAGAGAGTCGGATTATTGGAGGCTCAGCTGGCAAAGCGAAAGGATGACTATTCTGTTCTCAGTCATCGTATATGGGAACTCGAAAAGAGAAAGAATATGACTGATGTGCTGAAGGATGAAGTTGATGAACTACGGGGAGAACTTCGAGAAGCGAAGAAGAACCGTAGGAGTTAGACTGTTGTAGCTTCTACTATCTTTCATTCTGATATCAAGAAATGTTTTTCAATTCGAATGTATAAAGTTTGGAATTCAATGAAATGCAAGTTGATTTAAAATTCTTGTCTTATACTTCGAATTTAATGGATCTTTTGCATCAGAATATGTCGAGAAGAGGAGCTAGAAATGGTGAAGGGTTGGATCTGGAAATGGAACTTGCGAGGGTCTATCAGACGCTCAATGCAGTGGCTATGAACCAAGGAAGGGGACCTGCGAATCCGGTGCCCGAGGCGATTAAACTAGTGGAATCGTTCAAACGAATGAAACCACCTATATTCGAGGGAAAGTCAGACCCGGATGCGGCTGACAACTGGATTTGTCAAGTGGAGACAATCTTTGAAGTGCTGGAGACCCCTGAGGGCAGCAAGGTCAAATTGGCAACTCTACAACTTGAGAAGGACGTGGCTGTGTGGTGGCAGTCGATGAAGAGGACCATGGGAGGTATAGTGCTTGGCTGGGAGGAATTTCTGGAAGAATTCCGCAGTCACTATTTCCCCTCCGATGTTCAAGAGAAGAAGGCTATGGAGTTTCTGTCGCTACAGCAAGGCGGCATGTCAGTGAGAGAGTACGAGACTAAGTTTACTCAGCTCTCTAGGTATGCTCCAGAACTAGTGATGGATGAGGCTAAGAAGGCTCGTAAGTTCAAGCATGGGTTGAGGCCAATCTTGAGGTCCCGGATGATACCTCTTGGCATCAGGAGATTCGACAAGTTGGTCAAGAGAGCAGCAGCGACGGAAGCAGATATGGAGCAGTTCCATGTTGTTCAGAACCAGAGGAACAACTGGCAGTCTGGAAAGAGGCCCGCACATTCTGGGAGTTTCAAGGGGCAACCATCTGCACAAAGGTTCAAACCGACAGGGGCGAACGCTATTAGTGTGGCTGGAGGACCTGGGAACAATGTGGTGAGACCTCCTGTGGTGACTTGCTACAACTGTGGTGAAACGGGACATTTTCAATCTCAATGCTCCAAGCCACGGAATGGTAATCTCAATGCACCAACGCAGCAGACTGGGAAGAGGCCGTACCAACCAGGGCGAATATTTGCCTTGACGGAAGCTGATGCTGATGAGGTTGATCATGTCATCACTGGTACGAGGACTGATGTTTAGTGGTTTTTGTCATTTCTTTTTCCCGCTGTTTAGGGAAACTGTTACGTAATGAGTGTGTATTATGTAACAGGCGAACTTTATCTTAATGGAATGAAAGTTGTTGTGTTGTTCGATACTGGATCCTCTCATACTTTTGTGTCTCCTAAATTTGCTAAAGTGTTGGGAGTTGAACCGAAGATTTTTCCAGGCAAGATCTTGGCAGTAGCTACTCCATCAGGGGAAACTTTAACCACTGATCGGTATTATGCTGATTGCGAGATTGTGATTGGAGATCGAATCTTTGGGATTGATCTGATCGAGCTGACTATCTTGGGAGTCGATGTTATCATTGGCATTGATTGGATGTCGGTGTACAGTGCAAGCATCGAGTGTAAGACCAAGACGGTAACAGTGAAGGCTCCAGGTGGACCTGAAGTCACTTTCCAAGGGAAGAAGAAGTGTTCTAAGCTGGTGGGAGCTATCCGCAAGGAAGAGACTCCTGTGGAAGTGCAAGGGGTTCCTGTGGTTTGGGACTATCCGACTGTGTTCTTGGAAGATTTTCCTGGGTTACCCCCGCATCGTGATGTAGAGTTCAGCATCACTGTTCAACCGAAAAGTGCACCCATTTCTAAGGCACCGTATAGGATGGCTCCAGTGGAACAGGATGAGGTGAAACGGCAGATTGAGGAACTGTTGGAAAAAGGCTTTATTCAACCTAGTGCGTCACCTTGGGGAGCACCAGTGCTTTTGGTAAAGAAGAAGGATGGATCGATGAGAATGTGTATCGATTACCGAGAGCTGAATAAGGTCACTATTCAGAATAAGTATCATATTCCTCGAATTGATGATTTGTTCGATCGTCTACAAGGAGCAGCTGTTTTCTCCAAAATAGATCTTCGATCAGGATATCACCAAGTTCGAGTGAAAGCTGAAGATGTGCACAAAACCGCATTTAGAACTCGACATGGGCATTACGAATTCTTAGTTATGTCATTCGAAGTGACGAATGCACCCGCAATCTTCATGGATTTGATGAACAGAGTTCTGAGGCCGTTCATTGATTCTTTCGTCGTGGTGTTTATCGACGATATCCTCGTGTACTCCAAGTCAGAGGAGGAGCACACCGAGCATCTGGCAGCAGTTTTGAAGAAGCCGGAAGAGCAGAAGTTGTATGCTAAGTTATCCAAGTGTGATTTCTGGAAATCTGAAGTGGCATTCTTAGGTCACATCCTTTCTAAGGAGGGAGTGGCAACTGACCCTCAGAAGATAGAGGCAGTGAGAGATTGGGCTAGGCCTACTACAGTGAAGGAAGTCAGAAGTTTTCTTGGAATGACTGGATACTACAGGAGATTCATTCAAGGTTATGCTCAGATAGTTGTACCGCTTACTGGACTGACCAAGAAGAATGTGAGCTTCAAGTGGACTGAGCAATGTGAGGCAAGCTTTCAGGAGTTGAAAGAGAAGCTGACTACTGCACCTATTTTGGCTTTGCCTAGAACAGGTGTTGAGTATGATGTTTATAACGATGCTTCACATCGTGGGCTTGGTTGTGTCTTAATGCAAGAAGGAAGAGTAATCGCTTATGGGTCTAGGCAACTACGACCGCATGAGAAGAATTACCCGACTCATGATCTAGAGTTGGCTGCGATTATCTTCGCCCTGAAGCAATGGAGGCACTACGTGTACGGTGAGAAGTTGAACATGTACACGGACCACAAGAGCTTGAAGTATATATATCAGCAGAGGGATCTGAATTTGAGGCAGCGGAGATGGTTGGAAGTGCTTGAGGACATGCGACCTGAGATCAAGTATCATCCTGGGAAAGCTAATGTTGTTGCTGATGCACTTAGTCGCAAGAGCAGTTTAGCTAGTTTGATTACAACTCAGAAGCATTTGATTGAGGGATTGGACCGAGCAGGTATTGAAGTTGTCTTGCAAGGTTTGGGAGCATCTTTGGCTCAGTTGAGGCTTCAGCCTACTTTGAATGGAAGGATCATTGCAAGTTAGGGGGTTGATGTTGATATTTTGGAGATGAAGGAGCAGGTTGGTGCTGGCAGGTTGCCCGGATTTCAAATCAGGGATGGAGTGATGTGGTTCGGAGATAGGCTATGTGTTCCAAATCAGGCGGATCTGAAAGAGAGTATTCTTCAGGAGGCACATGCTACTCTTTTTTCGGTACATCCTGGGAGTACTAAGATGTACAAAGACATCAAACAGCATTTCTGGTGGTCAGGTTTGAAGCGGGATGTGGCTGAGTTTGTGGCGAAGTGTGAGGTTTGTTAGCAAGTCAAAGCCGAAAATCAGAGACCCGGAGGTCTATTATAGCCGTTACCTATTCCGGAATGGAAGTGGGATAACATCAGTATGGATTTCATCACGGGATTGCCTAAGAGTTCTAAAGGCAATGATGCGATTTGGGTTATAGTCGATCGACTAACCAAATCCGCTCACTTTTTGGCAATGAAACTCACGGCTTCGATGGACAAGTTGGCTGAGTTGTATGTTGGCGAGATTGTCCGACTTCATGGTGTTCCGTCAACTATTGTGTCTGATCGAGATGCGCGGTTTACTTCACATTTCTGGAGGAGTCTTCAGACAGCTTTGGGTACCGAGACAGATTTCAGCACTGCTTTTCATTTGCAAACCGATGGGCAGACCGAGAGAGTCAACCGTATTCTTGAGGATATGCTCCGGTGTTGTATACTAGACTTTGGAGGCAGTTGAGAAAGGCATTTACCTTTGGTAGAGTTTGCCTACAACAACAGTTTTCAGGCTAGCATCAGGATGGCACCGTATGAAGCTCTGTATGGCAGGAAGTGCAGAACGCCTGTTTGTTGGTTTGAAGTTGGGGAGCGTCAGTTGTTTGGTCCTGAGCTTGTGCAGCAAACCTCTGAGAAGATTGTTCTGATCAGGAAAAGGTTGGTAGAAGCTCAGAGCAGGCAGAAAAGCTATGCAGACAACCGGAGAAGGGACCTTGAGTTTGAGGTTGGTGACTTCGTCTTTCTGAAAGTATCACCCAGTAAAGGTGTGGTTCGATTTGGCAAAGGCGGGAAGTTAGCCCCGAGGTTTATAGGCCCGTACAAGATATTGAAAAGGATCGGAAAAACTGCTTACCGGCTTGAGTTACCGGAAGAGTTATCTCAGGTGCAAATGTCTTTCATGTGTCTATGCTGAGAGGTTATATTCCAGATCCGAGTCATCATTTGCCTGAAGTGCCGGAAGGTTTGCAATTGGATCTGAATTACATCGAGTCTCCTGTCGAGATTGTTGATCGTCGAGAGAAAGTCTTGAGGAATAAGACGATACCGATGGTCAAGGTAGTATGGAGGAACCATTTGGTTGAAGAGGCTACTTGGGAGTCTGAGGAGAGGATGTTGAAGGACTATCCTGAGCTTTTTGCTTGATTGAATCTTTGTATCTTTTCTGTTCTTGTTGTGAGTGTTGTATTTTTGTTTCTCACTCTTGACTGTAGTTCCGGGGACGGAACTATTCTAAGGAGGGAGTGTTGTAATACCCTGATTTTTCAATAAATGAAAAATTATTTATTTTGCACGTAGTGTGCACGTGCAATATTTTGGTTAATATTTTCATCAAGATGAGTAAAGATATTTCAATTTGTGCTTTTAATTATTTTGTACAAAAGCCTTATTTTAATTAAATAAAAAGCCCTTTTCTTAAAACCCAAAATGTAATTCATTCTTTTTATTTTAAAAATAAATATTTTTGGCCCAAAACTAAAGCCCATGGATTAATCTATTTTTACACAACTTGTCATGTAGAATACAATCTAAAAGACTATTTTATTTTTATACAAAATTAAATGCACAATTTTTTGTCCTAGTTGCATGCACGTGCACTACACGTACACGTGCAAGTGCACTTCCTTATGCATGGCCGGGAATACTTCTTTTGGAGGGAGATTCAAAAATTGTAATGGTGATCATGGTGGTGGTTACTTAGATGTGGGTAGTTATTGCAACTCCTACTTTCATCTTGGCCCTCCATCTTACAACCAACCAATTGATCCTAGCCCTCCATTTCCTTTAACTTTTAGTATAAATACCCCCTCCCATGGCTAGTTATCCTTGTGCCTATTAATCTTTCCAAACCTATAGTCTAAGTTGCATTATCTAGTAGTATTTTGTGAGTTAAAAGATTGACTGTGTGTGAGATTTGTGCTTGCATTCATCAAGGAGAAGAAGGCCGACTATTCAAGGAGGGAAGCTTTCGGTTTTGGTGGCTTGGAGGCGTGTGCGTGCTTGTACAAGGAGGAGAGACATTTCGTTGCAAGGACATTCGTCTAGGAGATCACTAGTTATACTTTCTTCAACAAGGTGGGTTAATTTTCCTTATTTCTAATTAGGAATTATGCTAGTATTATATTGATTAATGATGCATGAAAAATATTAATAAGAATACATTTTAATTGGAAAGTTAGTCTATGAATTGATCGGAATGTTAATGAATAACTTGTATGTGGTTTTATTATTAAATTTGAGTTGTGGGTAAATTTTCCCTATTTTTAAAGTAGGATTGCATGCTAGTTTAATTAGAAAAATTGAAGCATGAAAATGATTAAGAAGAGCACACTTTAATTGGAAAAAATGACTTCTTGAATGATTGAGATGTGAATATGCAAATTGATATGTGGTTCTATTATTTGAGTTGTTTGTGAATTGATTATAATCATGGATTGATCAATAAAAACACATTTATTACTATCAAGAACTACACACAAAAGTTAGTAGTTTGATTTTTACCATTTCATGTGTTAAATAGATCCTTTGTGTTGATATGGGTATGAATAAAATTCAAATATGAGTTGTATGTTAGACAAATGATTAAAATCAGAGGATTAAGGTGAAAATGTATTAATAAAAAGATTAGAATACTACAAGGCGAAGAAATATCAAAAAGAGAAGAAATGTAGTGTTAGAATGTATAATTTGAATTAATGGTTTGAAAATATGTTTTAATTATTACAAAAATTATTTTGCTCCTACTGGTGTGCAAATTATGTGAAGTAGTAACAATCTGGAATTATACAGTATTTTTTATGAAGATCAAATGAAATTGGGACTAGTTGAACATCGAAATGTTCTAATTAACAGAGAGCACGGGTTAAATGGAATTGAAATTATATTAATGACAACTGAGCGCGTAGCTCAAGTGGTCATATGGTGCGGTTGGTTTCTCTGTGGTGATCAGTTCGAATCCCTGTGGCACATATATTATTTCATTTTTTTTTGTAAATATAAGAATCACCGACCGAAAGTATCAAATACCCTTTGTCTCCTCTTTATAGCGCTTAGCGCATATGGCCTGGTGGTCTGTGCTGTCGGCTGTGACTCAGTGGTGTTGGGTTCGATTCTTGCTATCGGCAAGAATGAAAAATTATTTTTTTTTGGGGTTTTAAGTGTCCAAAAGTTATGAAAAAAATATGGTTATTCTCCTAAAAATATAAGGGACTTTATAAAAAAGATTTGGGGATTATTTGAATGAAATAAACTATGATTTGTGAATTAAAGGCATAAATAGAACTATAGTTCTATATAAATACCCTATGAAAAATTACAACTTACAAGAATAAGTTGAAATGAAGTATTAGAAGTTGATTTGGCAAAAAGAAACTTTGTTGTGTGACATAATGCAATTTATTCTCATTTGAGAATAATGTGGAAATATGAATTGTGAATATTTGTTAGTGACGTGAAATTTTGATATGAAGTGATAATTGATAAAGCATATGAAATTCATGTATAGCCATGGACTATTTGGACAAATTTAAAATCATGATTGAAAAAGAAAATCTACATTGATTATGAAAATGAATTTATGAGTGGAAATGCTCAATTGGAAATTGTGAATTGGAAATTGAAACAAAAGAGTAGCTAAGTCTCCCCCGGAATTGGAAATGAAATGAAATGAAATTTGAAAAGAAATACCAAGGTTGGTCATGTTGAAATGAATGAATAAGTCCGGTTAGTGGAGAGGCTAACTCTAGAGCTTTGATTTTTGTTCATGATTCTAATAAAAACTAAGGATTAGTGCATAGTGAAGATGTGATGAAAGTGAGAGAAAAACACGAGTATGAGAACTAGGGTTTACGGTGCGGGTGTGTGAGCCACAGAATGCATGCTTGATGAGTCAAGACATGGCGTGGGCACAACTCAGAATGATCGGACTCTAGTCACGCTTGTGGGATGTTTGGTGACTGCAAGAGGATCGTGTGCCATGAAGAAGGCTGAATTACCACAGAATGCATGCTTGATGAGTCAAGACATGGCGTGGGGTTCCCCTCCAGGTTTTCTGTACACGAGCTTGTACTCATAGATCATCTAGGATACTCACCATAGTTACAGTAGTAGATTAAGTCATGGCGAGGGATTGAACCCTACAAAGATGAAGAACGAATAAGAGGCTTGTCCTCGGACCTATGTAGTATGGGATGCATAGAATCCGAACAAGTGCGCATTAGTGTCATGTAACATAAATAACTGCATTAAGGACTAAGTGCACAATCACAACACGACATCAATAGGGTAGTCCCTTTAGTTTGGTTTGTGACAAGTTTGTGTTTGATAAATATGGAAAATTAAGTTATACAATTTCCGGCATAGCGAGGATGGCCGTGTATAATGATCGTCGGTTGAATAAACTGACGTACCCACAGTCTTATATGCAGGTAAATGGCTTGATAACGAATAAAGAGGAACAAATGCTTAAAGATTACTCAATGTTGTTGCATACTTGTTTTCATTGTTGTAAAATTTTACTTCCGCTGTGCAATGTAAATTTAATATTAATGTAAACTCTGATGTAAAGTGAAAAGTTTAAATTTCCTTGTAAAATTGTACTAAAAGAAGCGGAAAGATCCTGTAGAACATCTCGAATTCAGTGTATTTGGGATTCAAGGCGTTACATGACAGGTTTTTAGTGGTATCAGAGCACAGGTTTGGCTAATGTGTTAGTCATGTCTGACTAATATGTTAGTCAGACTTGACTTAGCCAGGATTAACTCAATAATAAGCAGGTCATGTACATGAACAACTGATAATCAACTTGATCTGGATACTAGTCCTATTTCATTAATTTTGATTCCTTCATATTCAATTCCTTGATTCCTTGTTTCCTTCCGTTCCTTGCAGTCGTTCTCATTGATTGATTCCTTATTGGGTATAATTTCATTCTTTTCTTACCCATATTCGTTCGATTCCGTTGTTGTCCATTTTTTTTCTTCCTGCTTGGTTCGTCGATCGGCATTACCTGATCTGCTACGTCATGTCAACGGCTTCGAACATCACCAGGAGAGGAGCGTCATCTTTTGCTCCAAGATGTGCATGAAGAGTCCTAGGATATCAGGAAGTGTTCAGAATCTGAAGTTACTAGAAGTTCGAACCTCATGCTAGTGAGATGCCATTTGGACGTGTCAAGGATAAGGTGAGCCACGAAGCAGATTGCTGGAGCTAATGGATGCTATTGACGGAGTCTTCCCGTAGAGTGGCGCAACGGAAGCGTGGTGGGCCCATAACCCACAGCTCCTAGGATTCTCTTGTTGCTTCTCTTTCCTTGCATTGTTTGCTTCCTCCTATTCCTTGCATTTATCCTCTCCCGTTGACTCGTTGTTTAATTCAATTCTTTCCTATCTATTCTCTCTTCGATTCCAAAGACGTGCTCTTCAGGGAAGGGCACTGTCGCGTAGACCCCAGTACGCAGCTTTATCCATTTATTTATTTGATCATAACTTGTGTTTTGACCAACTCCTCTTGTTGCAGAGACTATGGACTACGAGGCAATTCTGGCGCAGAGGGCGGCCCTCGGAAGCAAGGTGCCTAAGAAGCACAAAAGGGTCGCCACGAAGTTGGCCTCGGGGAAGCCGAAGACCATCGATGCTGTCGTTCTGGAGACGAAGGCTTCGACAATTTTGACCCCGAGACGTGCACCAGCAGCGGCCTCACCATCGACCGGGGCCAGCGAGTTCCCGATAGCCGCTACGCTTAGGATGGAGGTGCCCCCGCTGACGGTGGATGCCGAGGAACACAAGAAAATTTTCGTTCCGGACTGGCAAGTTCGAAAACATGATGGCTTCCTTGGCGATTCGACGTCGAGCATGCAGGCGGTGAAGCACCTGGCGACACCGAAGGATCGAGCCGCCATGGACGCCGGCAGCGTGGGCGACGATGCCTTCGAGATTGCTCGATCGG
The DNA here is from genome assembly GCA_017893485.1 of Hemerocallis citrina. Classification (NCBI taxonomy): domain Eukaryota; kingdom Viridiplantae; phylum Streptophyta; class Magnoliopsida; order Asparagales; family Asphodelaceae; genus Hemerocallis; species Hemerocallis citrina. Next base: position 131,418,350 of record CM030364.1, on the reverse strand, counting down.
CGTATCGGTGAGTATCGATTCCTTCCTTGTAGATAACCTGCATGTTTGTTTTTCTAACTTACCCCTCTTTTTTTTGTTCAACTGCAGATAACCGTCCACTTCGGTCATCTTATGGAGAAGATGACGGAGCTCGAGAAGGACCTCAAGCAGGAGGCCGACCGTGCTCGGGCTGAAAAAGCGCGCCACGCCAACGAGCTTGACAAATTGAAGGTCGAGTTCGAGGGGAAGACGACGAGGCTTGAATACCATGAAGGCCTTGTTATGAAGCTCGATGGCGATCTGCTTCGGCAGTGGGAGGAGTCGGCCAAGCAGCAGGCCGAGGCGGTGGGAGCTACCAAGGTTGCAGCGGCGAAGGAGGCCGAAGCTGCGACTATGGGGAAGGCACAGGGCTTCCTTGCGGCCAACATGGCCAAGGCGTATGCTCGCGCCATCGAGGAAGTGTCGGAGTGGTATCCCGGTGTCGACTGCTCCGGGTGGCAGCTCTTCCCTGACCACGTTGATGGCTTCGACATCGAGTTCGAAGGGGAAGGAGGGGATGACGATGAGGATGTCGAGGTCGAGGTTGTCGGCGAATGCTAGGGGTCCGAAGTGACTCTGCTAGCGATGGTTCCGCCGTCGGGGGAATCTGACCCCGTCCAATCCCGTCGGCCTGGGAAAGAGGTCGCCCCCTGACTTCTTCTGTTTTTTCTTTCTTTTGTACCTTTTGATGTACTGCCTAATTGCGGACTGGCCACCGTACTTTTTTTGGAATGAATGAAAAGTCCAACTTCTTGAGTTCGGCTAAGCATTTGTGAGTCCATGTCAATGAGTTTACAAAAGTTCTTGAAATTTGGCTAAGTGTTCACGTTGTCTTGTTCAGGAGTTGTCTTTGTGTTAACCAAATTCGTTAATTTTTTCAGCTCGTTGAGGTGACCCAACCTGTCGAAGCAACTCATGCGGCGGAGGAGTCAGGTTCCGAGGTTGGCTTAGGGGCGACGAAGTTGTGCCTCGCTAGGTGCCGAGCGCGCCTTAATGAAGTTGAGTTAGGGCTGTGCAGAGCCGAAAGGGAACGAAATAACCTGCAGCTGATTGTAGGCTGCCGAGTTATCGAGATTCGAAGACTAGAAGGGAGGCTTGCTGAGATGACCCCCGAAGGCGATGATGATGGCTCATCAATGACCTTTACCCTTGGCTTGAGGCTTAAGTGTCTCCGCCACTCCTTGTCGAAGATGACAATGGAGAGGGACGAGTTATTAGCTGAAATCCACCACTTGCAGATAGTGGAAGAAGAGATTTTGGCGGAGGAAGAAGAATTAACAGCGACGGTGGGCAAGTTGATGGCCGAGCGCGACGAGTTAACGGCGGAGTTTGACGACTTGAAGAGGGTTACGGTCGACAAGAGTATTGAAGTTACTCAGCTCCGCCGAATTATTGCCGACAGCTCCGGTGCCGTGGGCTCTGCTGTGCCCCTCGCTTCAAGATAGCCGTGAAGGACGACTCTCTGAGGCAACGAATAGTCGAGCTAGAGGCGGAAGTTGCTCGCCTCAAGCCCCATTCGGGACCGATCAACGTCAGAAGCACCTCGTGTACCCGTGAAGAGAACGAGCGAGGGATTTCGTTCTACGAGCTTGCGACTCGTTCGCCTGTTGCTCGGCAAAGTCCAGGTGATGCCCAAATTGGGGTGGCTATCTCGTCCAGCGGAGCGTCCGTTGGTGCAACTGTTAGAAGTAGCGCAGAAGGTACATCTCAGTTCGCTGGTCTAGGGACAAGCGCCGAGGTCAGGCTCTGCCGCCCTCGGGTGTCTTTAAAGCGAAACATCCCTGCGCTTAGGAGGCGTTGAGGCAGTCTTTTGTTTTCCAAGTTTTGAATCTGCATCTAAGTACGAGGAGTCAGTCTTGTAATTTTTCTTTTTAACTCTTGTAACTTCGTTGCAACGAGAAGTACTTGTAATTTTAGCTTGTTAACTCCTGTAACTTTGTTGTAAAGCCAAGTACCATCTTGTAATTTTGATTTGTTCCCCAACTTTATATAAGCGAAACTTGTTCCCTCTTCTGGACTTGTGTGTTTTATTAGTCATCTGTGGTTGTAGGAGCACTTTTGAAGGACGGGCCACTTCATACTTGCTTATGAGAGTGCTCGGCAAGGTGTGCTAAAGTCCAATGCAAGAGTTTTTTCTCACGTTTGGGCATCGGTGCCAAGAGCGCTCGGAAAGGCGTGCCGAAGTCCAACGCAACAGTTTTTTCTCACATTTGGGCATCGGTGCCAAGAGCGCTCGGCAAGGCGTGTCGAACTCCCAGAGTAAGAAGTACAACTTCAACCAGACAACTACTCAAAATCAGGAGCAAATCCTCCGTATTAAAGGCAGGGAATGTCAACCTTATGAGCTTGAGGTGAGCGGTGCTATGGTTTTTGCAGCCTCCCCCATGTGAGAGCTACTACAAATTGTAAGAGAAGCTAGTTTCTTGCAGTGGAACTTTAAACAAACCATAAGGCTAGCTCTTCTAAGTACTCTTCTCCAATGTCTAGTATAGTGGTGGGAACTCAGTTGTCCACCCAAGTGAATTGGATTCCGAACTCGTGGTTCGAGTTAGTTTCAATGGTTGTGGGAGCAGTTCCAAATGGAGAACCTCTTCTAACCTGCTTAGGAGCAAGCTTGCGAAGGAGAATCGAGCCAAGTTTTGGACTCCGAACACATCGTTCGAGTAAATTTCAACGGTTGTGGGAGCAGTTCCGAATGGCGAACCACTTTTAACTCGCTTTGGAGCGAGCTTGCGAAGCGGAATCGAGCTAAGTTTTGGACTCCGAACACGTCGTTCGAGTAAATTTCAATGGTAGTGGGAGCAGTTCTGAATGGCGAACCACTTCTAACTCGCTTAGGAGCGAGCTTGCGAAGCGGAATCGAGCCAAGTTTTGGACTCCGAACACGTCGTTCGAGTAAATTTCAACGGTTGTGGGAGCAGTTCCGAATGGCCAACCACTTCTAACTCGCTTAGGAGCGAGCTTGCGAAGCGGAATCAAGCCAAATTTTGGACTCCGAACATGTTGTTCGAGTAAATTTCAACGGTTGTTGGAGCAGTTCCGAATGGCGAACCACTTCTAACTCGCTTAGGAGCGAGCTTGCAAAGCGGAATCGAGCCAAGTTTTGGACTCCGAACACGTCGTTTGAATAAGCATTATTAAAGGTCTTAAACAGAGAGACAAAATAATTACAAGAGAAATTTGAGAGGAAAGAAGTTCTTTATTGATAGCTGCTAATCGGCTGCTTCTAAGTTGCAAGCCGTTATTACAATGGGAACATAAAGAAGCAAGTACAAATAAAAAGACGGGAATGGCTCGACATTTGAAGGTACTCGGAGAGGCGTTCAGGCGCTCTCTTGATACTTCAGTAAATGGTCGGCATTCCAAGTTCTGGGTATCTCTCTGCCTTCAAGACGATACGCTCTGGGGTGGACTACTTTGGAAACTTTGTACGGTCCTTCCCAATTCGGAGCTAGCTTACTCTTTTGGCTGGGGAACAAAATAGCTAGCTTTCTGAGGACTAAGTCCCCTTCTTTGAGATCCGTGGGACGGACTCTTTTGTTGTAGGCCTGCTCGATTCTTCTCTGATAATTTTGCTGGCGAATTGAAGCTCTTTCACGGAGCTCGTCAATCAGGTCCAAATTTGCTCGGAGATCTCTGGCGTTCTGCTCTTCATCATAAGCAATAAGGCGAGGGGATGGCAGACCAACTTCTAAAGGGATCAGAGCCTCAGACCCATAGATGAGATTGAAGGGCAACTCTCTTGTGGGGGTCCGTTTCGTAGTGCGGTAGTTCCACAATACGTTAGGAAGTTGTTCTGCCCATAAGCCCTTGGCGGCCTTATCTAATCTCTTCTTGATACCGGAGAGGATCTGCCTGTTGGCATTCTCTACTTGACCACTGGACTGAGGATGGGAGACAGAGGAGAAGCATTGCTGTATGCCGAGGTCTTCACACAAAGATCGGAATGCTGCCCCTGTAAACTGTGTTCCATTATCTGTTATTAGGATCTGAGGTATGCCGAACCTACAGATTACATTTCTCCAGAGGAACTGCAAATCTTTGTTTTCAGTAATTGTGACCAGAGGTTCGACCTCAATCCACTTAGAGAAGTAGTCGATTGCCACGACTAGGAACTTGAGCTGGCCCGGAGCTGGCGGAAATGGACCTAGCAAGTCCATCCCCCACATTGCGAAGGGAATCGGGCTTGAAAGAGATGTGAGTTGTGCTTGGGGTAGGCGACGGATGTTGGAAAACTGCTGACAAGGGCCTGCATTGCCAGAAGTGTCGCTCGGCAGCTTGAAGTAGTGTAGGCCAAAAATACCCGTAGTTTAAAACTTTCCTGGCGAGGGACCTTGATCTCGAGTGGGTGCCGCCTATGCCTTCATGGAGTTCTTGCAGGGCATATGAGGCTTATTCCGGGGAGAGGCATCTCAAGTAGGGTCTACCATCTACTTGGGTATAAGGAGCGTTTGTACAAGACTCCTTCAACAAGGGTGTACCGCTGCTCTCGTTCAGATTCGACGGGCTTCTTTTGGATCTTGGGAAAGGGTCCCATCCCTGAGGAATTCTATCAAAGGCTTCATCTGGTTGTCCCGAAGTTGGACGAGCGGCGAATCCATCGAGTCAGGGTTTCTTCTTCTATGCTTGGCCTTAGGAGTACTTCGATTAGGACGGTCTGCTCGAGACCTCGGAGTGAGGAGGAGGCCAATTTAGAGAGGGCATATGCTTGGGAGTTTTCTTCTCGAGGGATTCGCTGGATTTGTGCCTCTTCAAACGAATCCATGAGACTTCGGACCTTGGCTAGGTACTTAGCCATTCGGTCGTCTCATGCCTCGTACTCTCCTAAGACCTGATTCACGACCAGCTGCGAGTCACTGAATATTCGGATACGCTGTGCCCCTACCTTGCGAGCCATACCTAGGCCTGCTATCAGGGCCTCATACTCAGCTTCGTTGTTGGAGGCTTTAAAGTTGATGCGGAGGGAGTATTGGAGAACGAAGTCATTTGGACCTGCCAGAATGACTCCGGCTCTGCTCCTGGCGCAAGAAGACCCGTCTACATATACTGTCCGGATGGGTGGCCCATTTGCGGCTTGACTCACTTCCGGGATGGTGCTTTCTACGATAAACTTAGCCAGAGATTGAGCTTTGATAGCGGTCTAAGGCTGATAAGATATGTCGTGCTGACTCAGCTCGATCGACCACTTTATTAGACGCCCAGAGGTCTCGGGCTTGTGCAGGACTTGCTTGAGCTGCTGGTCGGTAAGAACGACCACCGAGTGGGATTGAAAATAAGGGCGGAGCTTCCTGGCTGCCATTACCAAGGCGTAGGCTATCTTTTCCAATTTCGGATAGCGGAGCTCGGCGTCCCTGAGAACCTTGCTCACATAATAGATAGGCTTCTGAGACTTGTCTTCTTTCCTCACTAGGACAACGCTGAGGGTTTGCTCGGAGGTGGCGAGGTAGAGGTAGAGTGTTTCCCCAAGGATAGGCTTGCTGAGGAGTGGGGGGTTGACCAGATAGGCTTTCAGTTGGTCGAACGATTCTTGCTGCTGTTGGCCCCACTCAAAGTCCTTAGCCCCCCTGAGGGCTTTAAAGAGAGGAAGACACTTCTCCCCTGACTTAGATAGGAAGTGCCCTTTGTCCGCGAGGCGTCCTATAAGCTTTTGGACCTCTTTCACACTTGTAGGAGGAGCCATATCCAGCATGGCTTTGATTTTCTCGGGGTTGGCTTCGATCTCTCTCTGACTGACCATGAAGCCTAGGAACTTGCCAGACGAGACTCCGAACGCACACTTGTTCGGGTTTAGTCTCATATTATGCTTCCTCAACACGTCGAAGGCTTCTTGTAGGTCGGTGACATGGTCGGACCCGTGAATACTTTTCACTAGCATATCATCGACGTACACTTCCATGTTTCGGCCAATCTGATTCTGGAAGACCTTGTTAACAAGGTTCTGGTAGGTGGCACCAGCATTTTTGAGCCCAAAGGGCATAACTCGGTAGAAATAGAAACCTTGATCAGTGACGAAGGAGGTTTCGGGATGTCCGAGAGGAACATTCTGATCTGTTTGTATCCGGAGAAGGCATCCATGAAGCTCAGCAGCTCATGACCCGAAGTAGCATCGATTAAAGTATCTATGCCGGGGAGAGGAAAAGAATCCTTCGGGCATGCCTTGTTCAAATATGTGAAGTCAATACAAATCCTCCAACTCCCGCTGGCCTTCTTGACCATAACAACATTAGAGAGCCACTCGGGATAGTTGACTTCTTGTATAAACCGGGCTTTGAGGAGTTTGTCCACTTCTTCCTTGATGGCCTGTTGGCGCTCAGGGACGAATTTGCACCTCTTCTGCTGGACCGGTTTGGACCCCAGAGCAACACTTAGGTGGTGGACAAGGAGATCTTCGAAAATTTCTGGCTTGTCGGCAGCCGACCAGGCAAAGAGGTCATGGTTTTTCCTGATGCATTAGACTATGTCGGAACAGAAGGCAGAGGGGTGATAAAGAACTTGCGGTTCGGAAAAGAGCACTTCCTCCAGCTCGTCTACTGGTTCAGACATAGGCTAGGTGTTCCCTTGGGGAATCTCGAGAGTCTCGAGGGAAAGGACAGGTCCCCCGGTGGAGGTCATGTAACACTTGCGGGCCATCTCCTGACTACCCCTTACTTCCCCCACTTCTGTCTTGGTGGGGAACTTCATTTTGAGATGATAAGCCGAGGGGATAGCCTCTAAAGCAGCAAGGCCAGGTCAGCCTAGAATCACGTTGTAAGCAGCTGGGATGTCGACGACCATGAAATCCATTGGCTCCGTCCGGGTAGTAGGAGTTTTGCCAGCGGTTATGTCCAGGGTGATCACCCCTTCGATAGTCACTGGCACTCCCGTGAACCCATGGAGCGTATAGCCTGCGGGCTTGAGGCTGTCCCGCGATAACTTGAGTCCTCAGAAGGCAGCCAGAAAGAGGATGTTGACAAAACTGCCTTTGTCCACCAGAATCCTCTCCACTTTGAAGTTAGCCATGTGGAGGTTAATTACTAGTGCATCACAATGGGAGGTTCGGACGCCCTCTAGGTCTTCATCCGAGAAAGTAACCGGGACTCCGAGGCCTTTAGGAGGGGGTATGCCATGTACCGAGTTGACTTCCCTGATGAAAGCCTTTCGAGAAGAATTAGATGTTCCTCCCATTGGACCTCCGTGGATGAGGTGCATGACCCGTTCTTCTTCAAACTCGGGAGTCTCGTCGCGCCTCTCGGGGTGCTTGTTAGCCCCCCTGGGGGGAGGGGGAAGATCGATCCAGTCCTTTCTCACAAACTTGGACAGCTGCCCCCTCAGAATGAGTACTTCATTTTCATTCTTCAGAGCCCAGCAGTCATTGGTGTCGTGGCCGTGGTCCCGGTGATATCGGCATCACTTCTCCTTATCTCTCTTCTTCCCAGGAGTATTCATCTTCGGGGCCGAAGGCAGGACTCCCTCTTTCTCAACCTCCATGAGAATAGTAGAAACATTGGTGTTGAGAGGGGTAAACTTCTCAAATCTGGGAGGTGGGCGGCACTGACCCCCATTGTCCTTCTGGAGCTTCTTAGCTCCCTCATCTTCGGCTGCCTTTCTCTTGGTTCCGGAGGAAGACCCCTCAAATGTGGGGCGGTGTTCAGCTTCCTCAGCCCGGATATACTTCTCGCTTCTAAGGAGAAGGTCGGAAAAGTTTTGCGGGGGCTTTTTGGCTAGGGAGGACCGAAGGCTTGAGTTGAGGACATTTGATTGGAAGGCTGCTGCAGCGACCGATTGGTCGAGGGAGGCAATGGACCTAGCTTTGGCAGTAAACCGTTTCACATAATCTCTCAGCTTCTCGCCCTTCTTCTGACTGAGATAAAGTAGTGAAATACTAGTCTTCTCGGTGCGGTGACTACTTACGAAGTGGGTGACGAAGAGGGTCTCAAATTGTTCAAAGAAGAATATGGAGGATGGGGCTAGGTGGGAGTACCATTCCCGAGCCGGACCCTTGAGAGTAGCTCAAAAGGTCTTGCACAGTAGAGCATCGAAAGCTTGGTGGATCAACATGGGAGTTTTGAAACTCTCGATGTGATCTATGGGGTCTGACTCCCCGTATATGTCTCGAACTATGGGGGCTTGAAGTTTGCTGGAACAGGTGCCTCCATGATGGTTCGAGAAAACGAAGGCCTTCTTGGACGGAGGGTCCTTCCTCTCAGTCCTTCTTCTCTATCCAGTTGGCTGAGGCGCCTCTCCATTTCATGGAGATGGCGGTAGACCGCATCATCCCTTCGACGGTACCCCGGTGAGCCTCTGGACTCATCTTCGTATGAAGGGGAGCATGGAGTTCGGCGATGGTAGCTAGGGGAATGGTGAGGACTAGGGATGTGATGGCGGTGGCTCAGAGCTTGAGGAGGAGTTAGGGACCGATGGCGAGGACTTTGGACCGAAGGAGGAGTGGAGACTCTCTGAGCATTGTTGTTGTTGTTCGGTCGGAGATTGAGAGCCTGCAGGATTGTAGCCTGGAACTCTTGGAATTCGACTCGGGTGATAGGTCCATTCTCGTCCTTCTGGAGCTACCGACCAGCGGGAGAACGATGTCTTCATCGATGGTACTCAGGGGACTCCCTCTGCCTCCTATAAAGGGGAGACCTCCTGTGATCTCGGTGATGAGGAGATCACTCATTTGGACGTTCTGAGCGGGTGGCTCCCTCACGGGCCCCCCTTTCATCCAAACGGCGGTGAAGGTCCTCTTCTTTTTGCCGGTTGATGAGGATGTTGCGGAGGTCTTCGGAAGGCCGAGGGTTGTGAGATGCCATTGAGTCGGTTGAAGGGTTATGTATGGAGATGTGGTCACGGTGAAGGGGTTGCTTCTGAGGAGGAGGATGAGAGGTCCCAATACCGGTATTCTGGGGTCCAGCTGGAGCCCGCTGGTGCTGAAGATTCTGAAGAGGAGGCTGTTCCTGCTGCAGAGGCTGATCAGGTTGAGGAGGGAGTTGTCCCTGCTGTTAGACGGTTTGGAGGGGAGCCTCCTGTTGCGGTTGAGGAGGAGTGGGCCCCGGTTGGACCCTCTGGATCTCAGTTTCCTTGGAGGCATGGCTGGAGGTGATCTTAATTGATGGAAGAGGATGGGGCGCTATTCGTCGTTCCCACAGACGGCGCCAATCTGTTGTCGCTGAAATCGGTGTGGGGGCAAATAGATAGATTTGTGGATTCTTGGAATGTTGAATAGTCAAACCTGAAACCTTTCCGCCGGAGTTTGACCGTGATCTCCCGCCGTTGACCTGCAAAAAGTGCGAAACACCGGGGTTGATCCCGACAACGCACCATCCGACGCTCAAGTCAGTAATCAGAAAGATTATGAATGAGCTTTGATTGGCAAAAGATTGATTACCTCTTAATAGTGGGGGATGGGGGGTATTTATAGCCGCCTTAGGGACCAGTTTCGGGATAAATCCCTACTTCCCAGTGGATAGATAGAAGGAATCAGGGCCGTTGATTAAGTATAATCATAAAATCCTAATTCTATCCAGCTGGACTGGGTTTCTAGCGGGTTAGAACCTGCACCCAGTTGAGATGGATCCGTTTGTGGTTATTGGGCCTTTGGAAAAAGGACCCAGTACCCATTTCAGACCCGTTCGTAGGTGAAATTACCATTTTACCCCTGATCATTAAGATTTGTGCCTAGTTTGGACGGTTCCGATTTAACCTCATTTTTATCCATATCATTGATGCATGTTAGGATGTTCACATAATAGTCAAATTAATGCAATATGTATGAAAAAGTTTTAAGATGCTAGTATAGTAGAGAAATTTGGAAATAGTTCCACAAATGTGTATTTTAGTGGCATAAAGAAATTTATATTGGTGTTTTTGAGGAGGAACCAAAGTTTTATTTCAAAGTCGATAATCTATTCTTTAAATGCAAATTGGAAAGAAAACTTATTACATTGTCAAAAAGATAAGAGTTATATAAAGTTTACTATTTGCTGCTATACTGTATTTTTAAAGATAATAATCTGGAAGATGTTTTGATTTGAAAGATATAAACTGATTGAGAAATCGAAATTTTGTAAAGGAAATTTACAAACGGACAGAAAGTATGAAGTTATTTCAATTCCTTTTCGTAACAGAGCATGGGTTTGGGAGTACCGGCTTTCAGTAGGGGTTTAGAGCGCTGTGAACAGTGCTTCATGGTCTGTGGTTCGAGTCTTGAAGAGGCTCTGTTTTATTTTGAAATAATTGATTTCTCCCAAAATACAGAGCGCCTATATAAAAGGTATTGAAGTGCCTTTTCTTTCAATTGCCATAATTGGCCCACCGGCTCTTGGGCACTGAATAAGGTGCTGCCTCTTGGGTTGGTATTTGGTCGTGGGTTCGAATCCGCAAGCCCCTTTTTTTATAATTTTTGACTTTTTGATATATTTTGGTTTTAAAGAGCATGAAAAATTGGGGGAAAATTCTATTATTCCTCTAAAATTATCTAGACTTTATAAAAAAAATATTTCCACAATATTTTGATATATTTTGTGAGATTTGAAAGGTGAATTTACATTAAATAATGTTGAAGAACAAGAATTTATCATTTAAAAATGTGACTCTTGTTTGATTAAAGGAAGATAAAAATTTTTAAATACAATCGGATTTTCTCTTGATAAGATTCTTTAGTTATTCATCTTTGATTAAGAATACTTTGAGTTGTATACAATGCTATAAGTGATTAAATTGATAAAAGAAGTTGAAGTGAGTAACTTCATGTTTGAGATTATAAAGAAATTTATTTGAGAAAGAGTTTGTGAATAAAAAAATTGAAATATTATTTTGAGATTGAATATATATAACATATTGTTGATCTCTAGAATGCGATAGTTGTTGGAATCTAAAGGCTAGGCCAGACCCTTAGAAACCGGTAGTTGTTATTATGAATTTGAGAGCTAACCAGTGTCGGTTGAGCATCTCTTTAGAATTACCCAGTTGGGGTTGACTGTCTCTTGTATTGGTTTAAGTCTGGTAGGGTAAGCTAGCTCTAGGTTGTGATGATTTCTTCTAAAAACAAACTAAAAACTTAAGGACCACATTATAGTGAAGATGTGATGAAAGTAAGAGAAAAACACAAGTATGAAGGCCTCGGATTCACTGTGTGAGAATTTTCACCCATCTCCGGAATCATCGGGATCATGATGACGCTTGTGGGGTGCTTTGTGACTACGTAGTGCCATCGTCCCATGACGAAGGAGAATTATCCATAGACTGTCTACATGATGCGTCATGTCATGACATGGGATTCTCCTCCAGGCTGTCTGTACATGGGCTCGTAACTTATAAAACATCTAAGAACTTACCGTAATTACCGTAGTAGTAATTCATGGCGAGGTATCTAACCCTTTAATGTGGAGTACATAGGTGCTTGCCCTCGAACCTATGTAGTATGGGATGCATAGACTCCGAACAAGTATGCATTAGTGCCATCCTAGCGTAGACATCTGCATCAGGAATTAAGTCATTGCATATACTGACATGTTTAGATTATTCACTCTTTTACACTCTGTTTACATTCAAGTTTGTGGTTGTTAAAGTATTAAAGAATCGTTATATTTTTGGCATAGCGATGATGGCCGTGTATAATATTGTGTAAATTGTAAGCAACTGACGTGCCTACAATTTCATTTGCAGGACTTGAAATTTACAAGAAGATATAAAGATGAATTTGATGTTGAAGATTACTTAAATGTTAAGTCGTTACAGTTGTATATCTACCATGTTGTAATTCACTTATTTATTCCGCTGCGTGTTGATGTAAAAGACTTTGTTGTAATAAAAGTTTCAAATTCCTTATAAAATTGTACGAAGTGAAGTGTAAAGATCCTGTGGAACTTCGAATTCAGGCTTATTTGGAATTCGGGGTGTTACATGTATAGTCCACTACTAAGTCTAAATGCAACTTATTTGTATGTAGCAACCATGTGGTAAATAAATGGGATGCATGAAGTGCTACATTAGATGGGATTAAACAATAGACTCAAGAATAACATGTTTACCTGTACACGCCTGTTACCTGTCTCGCTTGCTATTTGTTCTTGTTAAAATTTTCAGGTCACTTGTTTACTTGACACCTGTTACAAATTACTTGTTCACTTATTACATGATCATGTTACTTGACTCGATTTATTTGCTTGCTAGTTTCACTAGACCACACTACTTGCTGCATTCCTGTCATGACATGTTATATATTCTTGATTTTGAATCTCTGTTTCATACTTTCTTGTATTTGTTCCTATAACAGTTGCTTGTACTACTTGCGGCCCATAACTTGCACTAAAGGGCAAATTATTCTTCCTATTTCTTTGTTTCTTTCAACTGCTATATATACAGACTTTGGGGACGAGCTACCAGAAGGAGTGAGTGATCAAGTGTTTTAAGCTAGCCTGGAATCTATCATGCTTTAGTTTACTTGTGGTTTGAGTTTATTATATTCTCTGTTGCTACTTAAACTTGTAATGGGATTGTTACCTCGAAGTTTTACTTTTGATCCAGATCTTATATTTATTTGAGGAATTCATATTTGTTTCAAATATTTTCTGTTGATTAATAATTTGTTTCATGCATGCGTGGTTGTATACTTTTTTATATTTCCTGTTATCCTGTTGAGTCAATCTTTACAGCTTATGAATGATGAAAATTATTCGCTAGGTTTTGTCACCCGCTCGTATTCCGTATTCTTTTGGAAAGCGAGGCGTGACATGTAGTGAGAAGGGGTGATCACAATGGAGTTGTCACATTATATAATTACATTAATTGCATGACAAAATTTGATTTGATTTGGAATTATGTATGAATAATTGTAATGGAGAAAGTGAGTATGCTTAGTTTTACTTTATTTGCTATTGTTTATGAACTAAGTTGAAGATTTGATGCTTGCATGATAAGATCTCATAGTGAGATGAGTTGAGACTAATTATGATTATGATCGTTTTATTTATGGTTTTCATTTTTGCTCGTGGACAAGCAAAATCTTATGTTTGGGGGTATTTGATGAGTATAATTTATACATGCTTATATAACTCTTTCTACACATAAAAATTGTGAGTTCGCTTTTATTTATTTGAATTTCATCTTCTTTCTGCTTAATTTTATTTATTTATTTGTTTTTGAAGGAATGAGATGATTGTAAGGATTATGGACTTAAATACATGAAGTCACTGGGCCTGAAATTGGAGAAAAGAAGACACAAAGCAAAAAAAAAAGAGCAACAACAGCAACCAGAACTCTTACGGTTATTTTGGACCTGAAGATGTACGAATCTGAACTTCTGTTAAATACTATTTTGCGGGGTCTTACAATGAACTCAAATACACGAAGTCACGGGGCTTGGAGTTGGAGAAAAAAAGACAAAGCAATGCGAAAAAAGGAGCAACAACAGCAACTAGAAGTTGTAATGCTATTTTGAACATTCTAAATCAAAGATGTTGGTCGTCGAGACTTCTTCGAAACGAGTACTCTTGCGTCACAAACAGAGTTCTGTAGCTCCTGAAAAATTATTTTTTTCTATAGCCTACAAGAAGAAAACAGCAAGTATGACAGTCGACCGTCATTCTTACTGTTTGGAAATCAAAAATCATAGTCGACCGCCTGAAAGCACAATCGACCATAACAGGGCTGATTTTATAATTCAAGTGCGGGTTTCGGGTCCAATTGGCTGTATTTTTGTATATATTTTTAGGGTTTCTTTAGGGGCTATATATAGATGCTAATGTGAACTGTAGGGTAATCAGAAACATCTTTAAGGCTAAAAGAATTGAAGGAGACGACTCTTCACACCATTAGAGAGAAATAGTCATAGCTTTCATCAAGATTGTCTAGAGTTATTTCTTCTCTTCTAATTTTATTATTATGCAATCCAAAAACATGTTTGTTAGTTTCAAAATCATCATGAACTAAATTTATTTTTCTAGGGCTTCGATGTAGTCTAGTTTTGAGAACACAATTCTAATTTCATCTTATTTGATTCGTCTATTTTTTCCTGGTTGTGTGTTTAATTTTTATTCTTGATGCTTACAATCGGTTGGCCAACTATTGTTTGATTTATTGAATCATGGAGAGAACGAGAGGTAATTTATGATTTAGAATTATAGAATTAATAACCATTGATTGAGCGAAATTGGAGATGATTTCCCGCAATTAATGTGACTATAAAGAAATCCATTGAACTTAAAGAATTTTCAATTAATAAAACGTGCCTAGAAATATGACAAATTGTTAGTTGGAAATATGTTTGGTGTTGTTCGAGAGAAAAATTGAATAAATAGGGAATTTTGGTCTACAACTTGGAAATTTTTTTTCTAGCTCCATGGAATTATGAATTGTGTGAGAAACTAGGTGAATTCGAAAGCCCTAGAACTAGTTTCGCTATTAACAAACTACAAAATTTATGATTTTCATTATTCTTAATTAGATTAGCTTTTTCTTTAGTTTAATTTAGTTTAGTAGTTATTTTAATTAAAATTTTGATTTTCCAAATAATAGTTAATCTAGTGAATTTCGATACTCAATAAAATAATTAGTCCTTGTCGGTACGACACTCTTTTCTTTTAAAACTATAATATTTGTTACAATTTTGTACACTAGCAAAATATTCCATCAACGCTTGGTCACATCTGCTATGGCCTTTGAGTACGACTTAGCCATTCCAGCCTCCGTCTTCCTCTTTGCCTCCTCCCGTTCCTTCCCCAATCTCGGCCTCGAGAGCGTCAATGTAACCCCCATTTTCGCCTATACATATTTTCTGTATTTCGATTCTTTATAAATTATTTTCTGCTCTTAAATTCATTTTATGTTAAGTTTATTTTGGATCTCCTATAAGAGTCCATTCGAATCATCAATTTTATTTGTAGCTATTTTTAAATGATTATATACTTTAACTGTAGCGCCCCGAATTTCCAATAAATAAAATTAGAAATAAGTGGCTTAATTTCTAGAATCAACTTCAGTTGCAATTATAAACACAATGTCAAATACAAGGTAAAGTTACAACTTATTATTACAACAATTCTTTCTTACATTTGCACAGCGGAAAAAAAATTAAATACATTTAAAACAACACAACCCAACACTTAAACTTTAAAATCTTGCAAAATAACTGAAGAGTGGGGACGTCAGTTGAAGCCAATTGACGCAATATTATAGTAATAGCAACCTTCCAAAGTCTCATAATCACAAACATGCCACATAACATGAAATGAAATAACAATGAAAGATTCAATAAATAACAAGTGAAACTATACTAAGTAAGTGTGTGTCAAAGAAAAACAAAAGAGAAATGCATTAAAACAATGTTCAAGAAAGCACAATACGTACGATGATTTCTAATGCATACTTATCGGATTCTATGCATCCCATTCTACCGAGGTCCGGTGCAGGCCCATATCGTTCTCCACTTTATAAGATTTAATCCCTCTTCATTAAACCTACTACTATGACTACTACAAGATTCAGACATTCTGCGCGTACCTAGCCCATGTCCCGATAATTCCGGAGGCCAATCTCTATCCATAGATAATTTCAGAGACTATTTCACTCACACCTAGGAATTTTCGAAGATACCTCACACTACAAGCAATGACGCCTCACCACACGAAGACGTCCCATGAACGTCGCATCGATCCCGGTAATTCTGGAGATCAGTCCCACACCGCAGGTAATTTCGAAGACTACTTCACTCACACCTCGATAATTTCGGGAACTATCTCATACCGCAGATCACCCTGAGACCCTCATACTCACGTTTTCTCCCATTTCATCCTGTCACCGTCTAGTGCCTATCCTTATGCATACATAAAAGTAACCTGAGCCACCTACCATGTAACGCCCCGGACCCGGCTCAGCTGTGCACGCAGCTACATGTGTGCACAATACGCGAACAAATAAAATCCTAACAACTGCCCACCACAGGTGGCCATGAAAAGGGTGGTTAACCGTTGGGTACCCCTATCATATGGCAATTTCTATATAAACTCACTCTCTCTCCTCCACATCTCCGATATGGGACTATTTCTCCATGCCCAAGGTAAGCCACGTGACTCCATGCATGTAGCCAACCTATATTTCCATGCATTCATTTATTCTTTCATTCATTTAATTCCTAAGCCCCATAGAATCGCCTATAGGCTTCCTTTATCAATCCACTTTAATTCCAAGCCTTATAGAAACTCTATAGGCCAACCAACCAACTCATCTCATATTATATATATATATATATATATATATATATATATATATATATATATATATATATATATATATATATATATATATATATTATATATTATTATATATTTCTATATAATATTATATATACACACTCTTAAGTACGAGGTGTTACACACACCCCCCTTAAGAACTCAGTGTCCTCGCTGAGCCCGGGAATTGCAACATGATCCAGGATCCCATTCTAGCCGATGTGGAGTAGACTACCCTGATTCAACCAGCGTACTGCCCCCAGTCGCAACCAGTGTACTGTCATTTTCAGTTCCATCTCAGGCGCTTATCTACTCTGACCCACAATCGGTGTCGAAAGTCTGCTCTGATACCATTTATAATGCTCCGCATGCAGCTACACGTGCGCGCAATACGCGACCAAATAAAATCCTAACAACTTCCCACCACAGGCGGCCATCAAAAGGGTGGTTAACCATTGGGTACCCCTATCACATGGCAATTTCTATATAAACTCACTCTCTCTCCTCCACATCTCCGATATTGGACTATTTCTCCATGCCCAAGGTAAGCCACGTCACTCCATGCATGTAGCCAACCTATAATTCCATGCATTCGTTTATTATTTCTTTCATTTAATTCCTGAGCCCCATAGAATCTCCTATAAGCTTCCTTTATCAACCCACTTTAATTCCAAGCCCTATAGAAACTCTAAAGGCCAACCAACCAACTTATCTCTTATATATATATATATACACACACACACACACACACTAGATTTCCCGTGGCCACGTGCCTACGGCACGTCTTCAAAACGATACAGCATATGAAAAGCCTTGTAAACAGTAAATCAACAATTATGTAGCTGAAGTTTGTACAGTATGAGAATAATTAGTTGTAAATAAAAGTCCAGGTTTCCATTAGTATATGGTGAAAAATAATTATAAATTGAGGTATAAAAGTCCATGGTATATATATATATATATATATATATATATATATATATATATATATATATATAGAGAGAGAGAGAGAGAGAGAGAGAGAGAGAGAGAGAGAGAGAGAGAGAGAAATAATAAAATAAATAAATGAGTTGTTTTTTTTTTGGGAGGGGGAGGGGGGGATTTGAATTTGAGTTTTGGGGGAAAACTTTTGGGAGGGGGGGGGAGGAATGTGTTTTGTGATGGGGGGATTGAAGGAGAGCCACTTGATAGCTTTCTTTATGTTATATATATATATATATATATATATATATATATATATGGAAAGGCTCCGTTGCACACTACTATTGGTGCTCACGGCGTGAACACTACTAGTTCGGGCGTTCAAATCGAAAATCCGAACCGTTCACATTGATCTACACATCTAAATTAGTCTAAATATGTAAAATCAAATCATTTGAAATTCATTTGCCCATTCATTGAAGTGTTACAAAATTGTATGGCTGAAATTCATTGTTTTTATAGTCGCGTGATGGATGGGCAAATGAATTTCAAATGATTTGATTTTACATATTTAGACTAATTTAGATGTGTAGATCAATGTGAACGGTTCGGATTTTCGATTTGAACGCCCGAACTAGTAGTGTTCACGCCGTGAGCACCAAGGTAGTGTGCAACGGAGCCTTTTCCTATATATATATATATATATATATATATATATATATATATACCCTCTTAAGTATGGGGTGTTACACACACCCCACCTTAAGAACTCAGTGTCATCACTGAGCCCTAGACTTGCAACATGATCCAGGATCCCTTTCTAGCCGATGTGGAGTAGACTACCCTGATTCAACCAGCATATTACCCCCGGTTGCAACCAACGTACTGTCCTTTTCAGTTCCATCTCAGGCACTCATTTACTCTGACCCACAATCTGTGTCGAAAGTTCGCGCTGATACCACTTGTAACGTTCCGGACCCGGCTCAGCTGCGCACGCGGCTACACGTGGGCACAATATGCGAACAAATAAAATCCTAACAACTGCCCACCACTGGCGGCCATCAAAAGGGTGGTTAACCATTGGGTACCCCTATTATATGGCAATTTCTATATAAACTCACACTATCTTCTCCACATCTCTGATATGGGACTATTTCTCCATGCCCAAGGTAATCCACATCACTTCATGCATGTGGCCAACCTATATTTCCATGCATTCATTTATTATTTCTTTTATTTAATTCCTGAGCCCCATAGAATATCCTATAAGCTTCCTTTATCAATCCACTTTAATTCCAAGCCCTATAGAAACTCTATAGGCTAACCAACCAACTCATCTCATATTACATATATATATATATATATATATATATATATATATATATATATATATATATATATACACTCTCTTAAGTACGGGGTGTTACACTCCACCCTACTAAACTTGACCCCCCAAAACTAGGAACATTAACCCTTCCTGGCCATGTCCCACAATCAATTAATTCACTGCTGGTAATTTCGGGTCCTGCTCAACTTCTAGTGCTCACAACACAAAATCCTCAACTAACTTCCTTGGGACCAAAACATAACCCTAATCTCAAATCAAACCCAACTTGGTTTAATAATACAAAATATTCTTTCATTTATGTAGAAAAACTCATCTTACGAAAATTCTTTAAACTCACATTTTTGAATCTCACTTCCCATTCATTGCATCGTTCAATTAATTCAACTATAAATTCACTCAATCTCAACTGAAACAAATCTCTTAAATATACATAGGATCTCATTCCCAAAATCTGAAATTTATAGTTTCCAAAATCTGAAATTTACCTCTTCAAAACTGAAAAATAACTCTTAAAATTTTGAAATAATTATCCTTCAAAACTGAAGCATATAACCCTTCAAAACTGAGAATTTCATCTACAAAAATATAGATTTATTTCCCCCAAACCATTACTTGAATATATCGAAAATTGAAACTAGATTTTCACCAAAATTTGAAAGTTATATGATTTTGTTCATTAAAACAGTACATTCCAAAATCAATATTAAATTCTAGAAAAATTAACTTAAATCCAGTACGTATAAAAAAACTAACCATAAAAATCTGGACTCAAACAAAAATAATTTAAAGGGTTTAGATTGAACAAATTCTGAAAGCTATACTTTATTCAAAATCTAAAAGTTATACCTTCTTATCCTTAAGAACAGTCCATTAAAAAATAAATATTCAATTCTGAAAAAATTAATTTAAATCCAGCACATAGCAAGGAACTCACCATAAAAGTCTGGACTCAAACAAATTAAATTAAAGGGTTAAATTCAACAAATTTTGAAAACTATCTTTTATCCAAAATCTGAAAGTTATACTTTCTTATCCTTGAGAGTAGTCCATTTAAAAGTGAATATTAAATTCTAGAAAATTGAGTTTATATTTACTCTATAATCATAGAACTTTCTTCCAAATTTTTAATCTATTCGCACAAAAATAGAAGCCCCAAATCATAAATAAACTGAAACTCATTCTTTTCATAATATCTAAAACTTGCCTCTTTTAAAATTTGAAAAATACCCCTTTAGAACTTCGAGTTTTCATCTCTACAAACTGAAATAAAGTCCCTCAAAACTGAGAATTTCATCTCTCAAAACGTAGATTTATTTCTCTCAGAATATTATTTAAATTTATCAAAATTTCATCTTTTAATTATTCAAACATGTTCTTTAATCATACATATAGATCTATGCATCCACATTCACATATAGGTTTAAGAGATATATTTCTACAATAAAAATTTAGATCTTTCAAGCATAGAAAATAAAAAACCCTAAAACTCAAGAGTAACTTATTTTTAATCAATATGAATATTTAGAACATATGACTACTCTAATCATCCACAATGATTCATGAGTTCATAAAAATAAATTTCCGCAAATAAAACATGATCTTTCATGCATCAAAATATTCATCATTCAAAAGGAAACCAAAATAAAAGCATCACACCATCAAGATTTGATTTTTATCATATTAACAAACCATCTTTATCTAAATAATCCATCTATACAATCAACTCATAAACAAACATCACATTCATGCCAATAATTATAATCTCACAAAATCTAAACCCTCGAATGATTCTATATTGTTCATGAAAAATAGAAAAAACCACATCAAGAGAGTTGGAAGATTACACACCTCAAAGAAGACCAATTGAAAGAAAATAATAATAAGAAAAGAAAGCTCCTCCTCCTGGCAAAAAATGAGCGATCCAAGCCTCCAAAACTCCAAGAAATAATAAAGAGAATGATATTTTTTTGTTCACAATAGAGGAGAGGCTGTAGCAGCAGCTAATATAGGCCAAGATTCTGAATATTAGGGTTTTCATCGTAGTTTTGCAAAATAGTCCCCCAACAATCCCAAAAATTGTATAAATACATATTTATTCCATTAAATCAATTAAAATCAACCAAATATGGATAAAAATATAATTTATTAGAGACTTCTAATGAATACCTAACCCTAAATGCAGTCCATAAAGTTTTAGTTCAAACTTCACCTCCAAACAACTTTTTTACAAAAAAGTCCATTTCCTTTGAAAATTTACAAGGGTAGTTTCCTTTATCCAAAAAAATCCAAAAAATTTAGAATTACTATCTACTAATGAAGATTAGATTTTCCAAATAAATTTACTGAATTTTTATTTCCTCAAGAAAATATTTGCAATAAAGTTCCCAACAATCCTAAAATTCCATAAATATATATATACTCTATAAAATAAAATAAAATAAAATTAGAGGGATAAAATATCTCCTCCATGTCTCTCAACTGCCAAACCGGCCTATCAAAAAAAGCCCAACCAACTTTTGAATTCGAATTTTGCCCCCAATCGACATTTTGTAGAAAAACCCTTTTCTTTCAAAGTATTTACAAAAATAGTTTCTGTATTCAGAAAAATTCCAAAATATAGAATAAACTCAATTATAAATAGGAGAATTTATTCAGAAATTTAAAAGTGAAAATTTGCACCTCAAAAAATATTTGCACGTGCAAAATGATAATTTTACAAAAAATTCAAAATAATTAAATAAATTGATTAAAAATTATTTATTAATTCAAAATAAAATATTTAAAATTCTGGGGCGTTACATTAACACAAATCTTATTCATTCTATAAGTTTATTTCTTTTCTTATTTGATTAACTATTTATGTTTTAGCCCAAACCAAGTCTATTATTATTATTTGACTGTTTCAATTATTTTTGTAAAGCCCAACCCATATCCAAACTTAACCAATTGATTTTTATTTAAAAAAAAAAGGGGGGGGGGGGGGATTGAAGCCTGATGCTGCTTGTTTTAGGTGTGGGAGCAACAGATAATGTGAGTTCTTTCGAGGAAAAGAAAACTCAGATCTCGACCTCTGTTCTGACTCTACTGTGAGGCAGATGTGGTGGATGTGGTAGACCTAGATGGCTCGGCAAACATCAGACACCTGCAGAAAAGTCTGAGACACCGGGAGGACTCCCGACGATAGCACCTCCGATGCTCAAGTCAATAACCAGAGTATTAAGGAAAGCTTAAAGGGTGAAATTTGTGTTTACCTGGTTACTGTAGAGATGTGACTATATTTATAGGCATAAGAACCTATTTAGAGGAGGTTTTCGGGTCCCCCGATTAGGGGGTGCAACCCGACCCACACTGGGCTGGACCTGGGTAACGGGCCCATAGTTGGTCTTAGAAGGAGAAGCAAGATGTCCTTAAGATTCGTGTTAGGATAAAGGGTGCAGGATGTTCACTAATTTTACCCTCATCATAAGCCCCCAACTCTTGGAGGAGATGTAACAGCCCCATATTTTATAATTTCAAAATAGTCGTTTGTAATTCTTTTATTGATATCAAATATTATTATTATTATTATTATTATTATTATTATTATTATTATTATTATGCATAAATATGCAATTTTATTTTATATATATTCCTTAATTTATTTATTCATCTGGTGGAGTGGATTTTATTAGATTTTATTATGAAAAATAGAAATATATGGTTATATAAATAATAAGAGAGCTTTAGAGGGGTTTATAATTAATTTTCCTATTTAATTCTCAACTTCACCCCCTCCCATCTTCCTTCTCATTTCCGTCCAGAACTCCCCCCCTCCCCCCCCCAATGGTCGACCTCCCTTCTTCTTCTTTTCTTCAATTAGGGTTTTCTAATTCCCATCAATTCTTAGCCATTTTAAGAAGCTTTTAAGGGGTTCTAGCTAATTTGTGGGTGCTCTCCAATATCCCTGCGTTGGTTTCTCGAATTGGCAACTTGAAATGTGACAAATAATTTTATTAAATTGTATAAGGTTGTATGTTTTCAATTTCTAGCATGAAAAAAAGTGTAGTTGGGAGATTAAGGGATTATCTTCGGGTTAGAAGTGATTAATTCTTTAATTGGTATGGTAGGAGTAAATTTGAAAAGAGTTAGGGTTTTGGGTTAGAAATTAAAAGAGATTATGTCTGGAATTTATTAGAGATTGGCAATAAGAGATTTAGAATAATTTTTGGAGGATTTTATAGGCTTAAAACCTAGTTAATAGAATTGTGAGTGTGTGCATATGTATAATGCACGCCTGGCGTTCGATGATATGCCTGTAAGAACTCAAAGTATTTCCAGCTGTAAATTTGGACTGGTTTGGAAGTATTTAACACTAATTGATATATATAACTTGGTAATAGGCGGTGGTAGGGACCTCGGACGTATAGTTAAGAAGCTATATATCGAGTTTCTGCATTTTTGCAGGTGAGCATGATTCTGTCTATTTTTCATATGATTAGATTGTTCAAAGGATGGACACATATCTATATAATAAAACACAAAGAAAGCAATCAAGTGGCTCTCATTAAATATGATTGAAATCAATGGTCCAGATCTAACCCCACAAAATAAATTTTCCCGCCCAAAATTGAGTATATAATTAATGTTCTTTGAAACCGTGTTTTATCGAATGATAGACCTTAATTGGTGATATTAATGGGATCTATGTTTTATTTACACTCATTTGGGTGTGTTTGAATGAAAAGATATAGTCATGTGATTAATGTATGGTCAAAGTAATTTTTTGATTTATCAGTGCCTACAGAATTCATGGGGTTTGGGCTAGACCTCATAATACCCAAGTTATCGGCTTGAGGTGCAGTATAAATTACCCAGTTTATCTTGGGTGCAGTGTATATTACCCAGTTTATCTCGGGTGCGGTGTTATATTACCCAGTTTATCTGATGTGTGGTGTATATTACCCACTTTATCTTTGGTGTGGTGTATATTACCCAAGTTATCATCTTGGGTTATGGTGTATATTACCCAAACTATGTTTGGGGTGCGGTGTATATTACCCAGGTTATCGGCTTGGGGTGTGGTGTTATATATTACCCAAGTTATCGGCTTGGGGTGCGGTGTATATTACCCAAAATATGTTTGGGGTGCGGTATAAATTACCCAGTTTATCTGGGGTGCGGTGTATATTACTCAAGTTTCACTTGGGGTGTGGTGTATTCCCTCGCTGGTATAGGGCCAGGAGGAAGACGTAGCCTCGAACGTGTCAGACTCTGTGTGAGCATCGATCCGCGTGTTTATTTTACTGGGCTATCGGCTTCAGTTTGGTGATGATGTAGGAACTGATCGATCAATTTATAGAATGAGCATTTATGTGAGAAAAGTGAAAATTTTATTATGAGATGAGAATGATTATTAAAGTAAAAATAAGATGTAATATGAGATTGGTACGCCTTAAGAATTGTGTCGAGGAACTACTCGTCGGGGAAAAATCTTAAAGAAAGTGAGAGTTGTGATTGATAAAAAGAAAAGGAAATGATAATATAGTCAGGGAAAGAGAAATTGCTGATGCATAAGTAAAAACCAACTTAGTGAAGATAAAGTAAATTTACACTTAGTGAAGATAAAGTAAATATTAACTTAGTGAAAATAAAGTAAATATCTACTTAGTGATGATAAAGTAAATATCAACATAGTGAAGATAAAGTAAATATCAACTTAGTGAAGATAAAGTAAATATCAACTTAGTGAAGATAAAATAAATGAAAATATGCGGGATGCGGCATTTATTACCCCGTTTATCTCGGGTGTGGTGTTATATTACCGTGAAGTAATGGTTAATATATGGTAAGTATATGGTGAGAATAAGTGTAGGGATGTAATGCAAGTATCTTTACCTTGGTATCGTGTCAAGGAACTTCTGCCCGCTATTTCTATGGAAATGGTGGGAAGTACCTGCCTAGACAAGACTCCACGGTAGATCGGATGAGGTTTTATGTTTATTACCCAAGTTATCGGCTTGGGGTGCAGTGTATATTGCCCAAACTATGTTTGGGGTGCGGTGTATTCCCTTGCTGGTATAGGGCCAGGAGGAAGATGTAGCCTCGGACGCGTAAGTCCCTTGGTGGGCAACGATGTGTGAATTAATTTTTACCGAGCTATCGGCTTTAGTCTCGATAAATGGATAGGGCCCTTGGTGGGCAGCGATCCACGTATTATCTGATACGTAGGACCCTTGATGGGTGGCGATCTGTGTAATCATCGAACGTTGGAGAGATATATATATATACCTATAGTGTTAATATATCAGTGATATTTATTTTTGGCGACATTCTTGTTAA
The DNA here is from genome assembly GCA_017893485.1 of Hemerocallis citrina. NCBI lineage: Eukaryota > Viridiplantae > Streptophyta > Magnoliopsida > Asparagales > Asphodelaceae > Hemerocallis > Hemerocallis citrina. Next base: position 131,393,543 of record CM030364.1, on the reverse strand, counting down.
TGTTATATGAATATATTGGTGATATTTGTTATTGGTGACATTCTTGTTAATGTTATATTAATATAATGGTGATATTTGTTATTGGTGACATTCTTGTTAATGTTATATTAATGATATTGGTGATAGGATATCGGTGATGATGTTGAGATGGTTTTATATATAATTGGTAATACTATTTTACCGATCGTTATATGTATCCGTATAACATTACGGAGAATTGAGAATTTTAGTGTGTGTGTGTGTGTGTGTGTATATATATATATATATATATATATATATATATATATATATATATATATATATATATATATATATATATATGTATGGGAAAAAAGGGTATGAACAACTTGCTCATTTAGTAAATAAGCAATTGATGATATGGCATACATGTGATTGGAAAATCCTTAAAAGGATTAGTTGTCCAATGTATCACATGCATGCCACATAATCAATTGCTTATTTACTAAATGAGCAAGTTGCTCTATCCCTTTTACCCTATATATATATATATATATATATATATATATATATATATATATATATATATATATATATATATATATAAAGGTAAGACTGGTGATGATAATATGATAATATCTATTCACTAATATCGTAACGGTAATTTGATTAATGTATGAGTGAGGTAATATCTGCTTACGTGATAATAGATTGATGCTTGATATATATATATGTATATTATTAAGCTTGTGTATAAGAATACGGGTGACTCGGGCGAGATTGGTGAATTATAGGAATTTACATAAATAGGAGGTTTATTTGCGAGATGTGTTAAATTAGGGTGGTGATATTATTTTGATTGGTGAAATAAAATGCAATTGACGAGAGAAGCTTTCAGTAGTGTGCCTAGGAACTACTGCCCCCATTTTGATAAAAATGAGGGGAACTACCTGCGTGGACACATATCGGAGGCAATGACCTGTTCCGGAGTAATGTGTGATAGTTATTGTTATTTTTAAATGAATTTTTGTTTATTTATGATTTTACTTCTTTAATCAAATTCGTATCGGTTATTTTTAACTTGGTAATAATTCCTTGTGTTTTAAATTTATTTTTTCATTCTTTTTGGATTTCTACTCACACCAGTACTGGATGACCCCTGTTATTTTTGGGGTTTAGTGGAATCCCTCCTTGAAGGTGGACGTCCCTAGTCTTCTCTTTTTGTAGGAATTGAGTAGCTGCGAGGTGAGACATTTGGATTCCATAGTTTTTATAGTTCTATCTTCTCAGGAAATTAACCAGATTGCATATGTAGATATTGTTTAATTTATAATAGCTAAAGTTATGTATAATTGAGGGTAGAAAATAGAATTTGTGTAATATGTTGTATTTTGAAAGATTTTGTATGTATCAGTGTTGGATGATGATATATAGTGATGAGATAAAGTATGTGAAAGCCAGTACCCATCCTGTTGTGGATTATTGAGTTCTGTGTGCTGTTTTTCAAAGGTTTTCTACAAAACTATTACGTTTTCAAGAAAATTTTTGATTTTTATTGTATATCTTGAGTGATATGATGATATTTACCCCCAGAGCCTTATATTTATACTGCCTGTGTAATGTTGCTTGTTTGGCCTGGGGAGGATATATATTAATTGCTTGAGATGTGGTATTTTTAATTGTTGTAGAATTCTGTAAGGAATTTCTAAAAATAGGATAATATTTCACGGGAGACTCTGGCCAAATTTTAATTGAAACCCACTAAGATTATTTTGGGGTTGTTACAGGAGACGTCTTGGTCTCCTTCTAAGAGTAGTTGATCTAGTGAGGGTGACGATTAGATGATGGCAATATGCGCGCATCTGGATGGTGGGTACTCTGATGCGGTATGGATTAGCGGGATGGAGCATACCCCGTCCAGGGTCTTCACAGGGTCAGCTTCGGATGCCTTACCGAGGGTGCAGGGTCAGGAATTCCTGTGAAGTGAAGGTCGGCTTTAGTTGTCGCGCCGAAGGCATAGTGGAATTGAGGACTTCAGGGAGGTCCTCATGAAGGTCGGCCTCGGATGCCACGCCGAGGGTGCGGCGAGATAGAAGCATTATGAAGCTCTACATGGGAGTCGGCATCAGAGGCCGAATTGCGAATATTTGGGACATTCTAGGCCGAATTGCGCAATCGGAATATTTTCGTGGGACAAATTTTCACCGTTGCTATGTTTCCACATTTAAGGAGGAATAGTCGAGATAGAATTTTGATTCCATGCACCGAATGCGAAAATGGTGTGCCGATGACATGTCGAGGGTGCAACGAAATTGAAGTCTTGTGATGCTATTCGAGGGAGTCGGCCTCGGATGCCATGCCGAGGACACGGCAAAATTGAGGCATTGTGAAAGCTCCTTAAGGGAGTAAGCCTCGGATGTCATGCCAAGGACGCATCAAAATTGAGGCCTTGGGAAAGCTCTTCATGGGTGTCGGCCTCGGATACCATGTCGAGGGTGCGGCAAAATTGAAGCCTTGAGAAAGCTCATCATGGGAGTCGCCACGGATGCCACACTGAGGACGCGGCAAAATTGAAGCCTTACAAAGCTCCTCATGGGAGTTGGCCTCGGATGACACATCGAGGGCATGGTGAAATTGAGGCCTTGAGAAAGCTCCTTATAGGATTCGGCCTCGGATGCCATGCCGAGGGTGCAATAAAATTAAGGCAACGAGAAAGCTCCTCATGGAAGTCGGCATCAATGCCATGCCGTGGGCGCGCGAAATTAAAGCCCTGTGAAAGCTCCTTATAGGAGTCAGCCTCAGATGCCACATCAAGGGTGTAGCAAAATTAAGGTATTGTAAAAGATCCTCCTAAGTGTCGGCCTTGGATGCCACGCCGAGGGTGCGCCAAAATTGGATTCTTGTGAAAGCCCTGCATGGGAGTCGGCTTCAGATGCCACGCCGAGGCCGCAACAAAATTGAAGCCTTAAAAAGGCTCCCTATGGGAGTCGGTCTTGGATGCCACACTGAGGGCGCGGAAAATTTGAAGCCTTGGAAAAGCTCCTCATGGGAGTTGGTCTCGGATGCCATGCCGAGGGCCCGAAGAAATTAAGGCATTGTGAAAGCTCCCCATGGGAGTCGGCCTCGGATGCCACGCTGAGGGCATGGCAAAATTGAAGCCTTGTGAAGCTTCTCATGGGAGTCGGTCTCGGATGCCACGGCGAGGGCACGACGAGATTGAGGCCTTGTGAAAGCTCCCCATGGGAGTCAGCCTTGGATGCCACGCCGAGGGCACGGTGAAATTGAAGCCTTGAGAAAGCTCCTCCTTGGATTCGACCTCGAATGCCATGCTGAGGGCACGGCAAAATTGAAGCCTTGCAAAAGCTTTGCATGCTAGTCGGCCTTAGATACCACGCCGGAATCGCGGCAAGATTAAAGCCTTGTGAGAGTAAGCTGCATGTATCTTCACCATTTTTACAGGCTAGTCACCATCGTTGTACTTGTTGGTTTGATGAATCAAATTTGCTAGTGTCATGTATCTGGAAATTGCGGTCACTGTTGATTTTGTGGGTTGGACGTTGACCGCAATGCGTGCTGGGAATTTTGTGGTAGGCTTCGATTACTTATAAATCCCACCCCCATTCACTCGAATCTCATCTCACAGAGGTGAGTGGTCGATATGGTGAGTAAGAGCTTCACCATCTGACTGTTAGACCCATAAGGGATTGGAACACACGCTTGAGGTTTCAGGCTGCTTGTCCCAGATTTTGAGATCTAAGGATTTACCCCTGTGACCAGGGAGGTGTGGCCCATTCGCAGTCAAGCTTGTACACGGCTTAGGGGCGCTCGGCTCGGCTTGGCTTGGGTTTCTCGTACTGGCGGCTTCAGCTCATTGGGATTGGAAGGGGGGCGGGGGAACCCATTGAAGCCTCATTAGGTAAATCTCGAATTCTGAGACTAGATGGTTGCCATCGGTATCTGAAGACTGGTGCCAAATATCCACCCTTCGTAGCAGGCCTGAGGATTTGCCCGAGAGGCGAGAGCAGGGATCCGGTGCTTGTTCCTCGTGTGGGCATCTTGGGTGTGGCTCCTCGAGCTCGCCGTCTGAGGAGCCCTCAAGGTGGAAGTTTGTTGGGGTTCTGCCTTCTGGGCACGTCCCGTTCTGTATGCTAGTGAGGAGAAGCAAATCGTACGAGTGTTTAGCTGTACCTTGGTTGTAACTTTGTTGTAACTATTTCATTTGCCAACTGTGGATTGGTCACCACCCTTGTAATTCTCTTGCATAATAGAAATCTTGTTGTGAGTTTGCATTAACTGTAGACTCATTCTTATTGGGGTGTGGGTGTAAAATTAAGCACTCAAGATGATCGAGTTGTAAAGGGTCGGCACTAGAAGCCATGAGCAGAGCGCGACGAGGTGAGACCTCGTGATGGTTCCTGTGAACACACGGCGATCAGCCTCAGATCATATGTCGAGGAATTTATCCGGGCCCCATCAACCATGTGGCTTGGCACGTGTTTTCTTGTGTTAACTGTTGATGCATTCAATGTGCCTTGGGAGTTGTAACGTCGCCTGCAATAACTGCTTGTAGTTGCGGGAGTTTTTCTTGGTTTATAAAATCCTTACTGCCAGGTGTTAAACTCACAACTTTCCCGCACTCCCATCCTCAGCTCACGATGTCTTGTTGTTTAGTGGGGCCTGTGTTGAGCAATCCGAGGACTCGTCCGTGGATCGAAGTCGGTGGGTAGATGGTCAGAGGTTCTGGGTTTGGCCCCACCGGAATCGGTGTTCAATTGGGGAACCCATATTTGTCCCAAATTTCTATATCTAAATTGTTTTCCACCGGGTTCTGAGGGGATTCATCTTCAGGTCGAAGCGAGGGAATGAGAGTTCCCTTTGTTAAAGGATTGTCCGTCCTCATGCTTCACGTACACTGATGAGGTTTCAGAGATGATGGGTTGTGCTAAATCCATTGACCCCGGCGTCATGTTGGTTCAGCTGCTCTATCATTGAGGCTTCATGCTCGTCTCTTGTTGGTCGGGACTGAACCCGTCGGGCTGATTCTCGAAGGACTCTGGTGTGTGCTGGCTCATTTTCTGACGACGACACCCATCTCTTGGTCGGTGCATCTATGGAACTTCTTCCGTACGGGGACCCGCTCTGTGTTCAGAGATGCTGAGTCAGAGCGCGAGTCAGTCGTGAGCCGATGCTGAAGTGCGTGACGAGTGGAAAAGGGCGTAAGCAGTAGTTTTAGTTGGTTCTATTATAATTGCCTCTGCCACTGCCCCCTTTGTAACTGTTTTCCTTTATAATGAAAGGCATGTTTGTCTCAGTTCTTTGTTCTTCCGTGTGGTTAGTGCATTATTTCAGCCACGTTGAAAGGAACCCTTCGGATCTGCACCCTGAGGGGGATCCTCCGAGGATTTTTGGCATTGGCGCCCCGAGGGGTTTTTTTTGTGTTGAAGCCTCCGGCATCGGATGCCAATCATGTGGGGGTCATTAGGTGACATCCTACAAGGATATTTGGCATTGAACCCTTCGGCATTGAGTTCTGACCTCGAGGGAGTTATCCTTCATGAAATGAGCCTAGTTCTCGAGCGCTGATATCAAGTGACTAGATAACTTGAATTTGGAATGAAAATTACATTTTACTCATTGACAGATGAAGGAAGGTACATGGATCAGCTTTTTTAGGGCCTTTTTACAAGTACGGACCCCTAGAGGTCTTCGTGGAATTTCATCAAATGCTATACTTTTCCAGGTCCTCTTGATTACCTTGCCCCTCAGGTTTTCGAGTCCGTATGTGACCATGCAGACCACTTTGGAGACCCTGTATGGGCCCGCCCATTTAGGCACTAGCTTTCCCCTCTTGCTTGACTCGGATATTTCTAGGTGCTTGAGCACAAGGTTGCCTTCTTTAATATCGGCGGGGCAGACCTTCTGATTGTAAATCGCTCTACCCTCTGTTGGTAGATGTTTCTTTTAACGGCCGCCCTTTCTTGAATTTCATCAAGGCGGTCAAGGTTGGCTCTGAGACCGTTTGAGTTGGAATTCTTGTCAAAGCTCTTGATCCATGGTGATGGCAATCCAACTTCCACGGGAATTACGCATCAGTTTCGAAGGTTAGGTCAAAGTGTGACTCCCCCATGGGGATTCTCCTGGTCGTACGGTAGGACCACAGTACACTAGGCGGCTCATCAACCCACACTCCCTTGTGGGATTTGTCAAGTCGCTTATTAAGGCCATAGAGGATTTGCCAGTTGGCATTTTCAGCTTGGCCGTTGGACTATGGGTGTGCGATGGAGGAGAATCTTTTCTGAATTCCAAGGTCTTCGCAGAATTTACGGAAACCTTTTACCGCAAACTGAGTTCCATTGTCGGTAATGAGGATCTGAGGGATCCTAAATCGACAGACGATGTGCTTCCAGAAGCATTGTTGGTCCTGAGACTCGGTGATAGTGGCCAGGGGCTCTGTCTCGACCCATTTCCTGAAGTTGTCGATGACTACGATAAGGAAGTGTCTCTGGCCAGTATCTTTAGGAAATGGTTTGACCATGGCCCATCCCTCAGATGGCAAAGGGGGCTGGACTGGAGAGTGCTTTGAGATTCGTTTGGGGCAAATGACGGACCAAGGAGAACCTCTTGCACGAGCCGCATTTTTGACTAGGTTTTGGGTGTCTTGGAGGAGTGTCGGCATGTAGTACCCATGGTTGAGAATTTTCTACGCGAGTGATCGACTGCTTATGTGGCATCTGCCGACCCCCGTGTGTGTTTCCTCGGGTGCATACTTGGCCTCCTCGGGTCTGCCATCGGACTTTGAAGCGCTTGAAGAGGATGTCGTCAACTAGCAACAACCTCTGGCTCTGATCCTGACACGTCTGGCCTCGCAGGAATCTTGGGGGAGTACCCCCATTTCTTAGGTAGTTAAGGATTGGATCCATCCAGTTTGTTTGCTTGGTGGAACGGTCGAGACAGAGGACTTCGGAATTCTCTTTGTCAATGCTTCGTCGAACGAGGACCTCGACCAAGACTGTTCGATCTAGGACCTCGAATGAGGACGATGCCAACTTAGACAAGGCGTCTTCCTGATTGTTCCTTTCTCGTGGGATCCTGACGAGGGAGGCGTCTTCAAAGTCGGTCAAGAGGAGCATGGCATGAGCCAGGTATTTGACCATTCTGGCATCGCAGGCTTCATATTCCCCACATACTTGACTGAGGACAAGCTAGGAGTCGCTGAACACTTTGAGTTGTTTGACCCCCGCCTTCCGGGCTAGGAGGAGTCCAGCTATTAGGGCTTCGTACTGCACTTCGTTGTTAGAAGCCTTGAAGCTGAACCATAGGGAATACTGGAGGGTGAACCCGTCTGGGCCGCTTAATATGACTCTAGCCCCGCTGCCCTCCTTGCAGGACGATCCATCCACGTAGAGTTCCCAAACGGGCACCTCTTGTGGAGTCTCAGAGTTCTTCAGGATGGTGCATTCGGTGATGAATTCGGCGAGTTCCTGTCTTTTAATGGCTATCCTCGGCCTGTAGCTGATGTTGTGCTACCTTAACTCGATGAACCACTTGATTAGGCGGCCTGAGGTCTCCGACTTATGGAGGACGTGCTTCAGCGGTTGGTTCGTGAGAACTTGAACTGAGTGGGCCTAGAAGTATGGAGGGGTTTTTTGGGCAGCCATGATCAAAGTGTAAGCGATCTTTTCCATTTTTGTATATTGAAAGTTCAGCGTTGCGGAGGATTTTGCTGACATATTAGATGGGCTTTTGGGCCCTCTCCTCTTCCCTGACGAGGACCTCACTGAGAGCCTGCTCCAAAACTGCGAGGTTTAGCACCTCGCCGAGCTTTAGCTTGATGAGAAGAGGGGGATTGGCAAGGTACTCATTGAGCTGATCAAAAGCATGTTGTTGAGGCTCTCCCTATTTGAAGTTCTTCACCCCTCAGGTGGCCTTGAAGAAAGGGAGGGACTTCTCCCCTGACCTCGAAAGGAAATGACCGATGGTCGTGAGGCGACCGGTGAGGCATTGTACTTCCCTGATATTTTTTTAAAGGGCCATGTCCATGATGGCCTGAATCTTCTCAGGGTTTGCTTCTATCCGTTGTTGGCTGACCATAAATCCAAGGAACTATCCAGCAATAATGCAAAAGGCACACTTAGAGGGGTTAAGTCTCATATTGTGCTCTCACAGGACCCTAAAGGCTTCCTCAAAGTCCCTTACATGGTCTCTTCCTTGGAGGCTTTTGACCAGCATATGGTCAACGTAGACCTCCATATTCTGACCAATTTGTTCTTTGAAGACCCGGTTAACAAGCCTCTGATAGGTAGCGCCTGCGTTCTTCAATCCGAAGGGCATGACCCTGATTGCGGTGAATACAATAGATGATTTCCCCCTTCAAGGTCGGGCGGAGAGACTTACTCATCACAAAGCACTTGACAGGTTCGTCCTCGAAGAATGGGATCTCCTCAAGCTCGTCCATCGGCTTGGAGGCGATCAAACTTCGGTCCGATGGGAGCTTGACCACTTCAAGTGGGAGGACAATGCTCCCCACCATGGAGGTATAACAGGGCCAGGCCTCCTCCTGGTTCCCTTTGATGACCCCAACCCCAAACTTGGTCGGGAATTGCATGCACATGTGCTAGGCCGAGGGAATCGCTCGAGGGAGGTGAGGCCAGGTCGGCATAGAATAACATTATAGGCAGCTTTAACACCGACCACCATGAAGTCCATTGCTTCCGTTCGGGAGGTTGGAACCCTCCCGGTGGTGACGTCCAAGGTAATGACCCCATCAATCTAGACCGAGGTGCTAGAGAAGCCATGGAGGGTGTACCATGCTGGCTTCAGCCTCTCTCGGGAGAGCTTCAAGGCTTCGAAGGTCGCTAGGAACAAGATATTCCCCGAACTTCCATTGTCGATGAGGATGCAGTGCACCTCGTTGTTGGCAACCGTAAGGCTTATGACCAAGGTGTCGCAGTGTGGGACATGAATGCCTTGGAAGTCCTCATACGAGAAGGAAATAACCATCTGAGACCTCGGGGAGGGGGACAGTTGTAAACGAAGTTTACCTCCCGGATTAAGGCCTTGCGGGAGGAGATAGACTCTCCCCCCAAGGGCCTGCCATGGATGTTGAGGATGATTGCCAGGTTATCGGTGCCCTGGGGTTCGGGCTCTAGTTCTGGACATTTGTTCACCCCACAAGGGGGCGGAGAGGCTCTAGGGCCATTCCGAGTGAATTTGACAAGGTATCCTCTCCGAATGAGGGCCTTGATTTTGTCCTTTAGAGCTTGGCAATTGTCAGTGTCATGGCCATGGGCCCGATGGAAATGGAAGTAGTACCTGTTGTCCCTCTTTCTTATGGGATTATTTGACCGAGGGGGTGCTAGAGTATGTCGTCGCCCTCAAGTTCCATTAGGATGGCAGACATGCTCGCGTTGAGTAGGGTAAACTTGTCAAACTATAGAGGTGGGGGGAAATGCCCCCCTCGTGGAGGCGTCCTTCTGGGTCTTCTTAGCAGGTTTGGAGCTGTCTATCTTCCACTTCCCTTTGGTGGGTGATCCCCTCCAACTGTAACGACCCGAAAAATAGCATATGGCTATTTTGCATCGAAATTCGTGCACAATTGAGAATTGCACGCGACTGTATTTTTCTGATAATAATTATTTTCAATTGAGAAATATAAGATGTATTGTCTACTCTATTTTATTATTATTTTCAAGATTAAATTATTTTATACGGATTATCTACGAAGTATTTTAATGTATTTTGTATTGTTTGGATTATTAAAGTAGAGAGTTGGCTTTATTCGAAATGTATTAAGGCTAAGGGGCTTATACGAAACATTCCCTTAGATATTTATCACTCTACTATTATTTATTCACATTTTTACAAAAAACCCCCTTTCCTTCTCCTTCTCCTTCTTCTTCCTTCTCCTTCTCTCTTCCCGACCGGTTCCACCCCAACCCAGGTAATACCCCCCCCGGCTCCCCCCCAACTTCTTCTCCTTCCCTTCTTCTTCTCCCCGTTCCCTTCCTTTCTCGATGCAGACCCCAAGAAAGAAACCCCTGCCCTTCTCCCTTTCCTTCCTCCTCCCCGTTCCCTTCCCATCCCGACCCCAAAAACGAAGAGAACCCAAACTCCCAGCCCTCTTCCTTCCTCCCCCTTCTTCGCCATTCCCTTCCCGATCGAATGGAGAAACCCCACCCCCTCCATCTTCCTTCTCCTTCCCTTCTTCTTCCCCTTCCTGGTTCGATGCCAACGCCAGAGGACCTCACCCCGGTCCCGGCCTCCTCTCCCTCTCCTTCTCTATTCACACCCAGCCAAAAGAATCCCCCCCACCATCTCCCTTCTTCCTTCTTCGTCTATCCCGTCCTGTTCTCCATCCCGATGCCAACGAGAACCCAGTCGACGATGCTTCCCCACCTCAAAATCCACCTCCTTTCTTCGTCGATCCCAAATTAAAGTGAGGAGTAGACTAATGGAGAGATTCTCTACATGGTAGTAGCGTCGGATTTTCGATTGGACTTCGCGAAGGTAAAACCCTGACTATTTTATTGTATAAAATTTAGTTAGGTTAATTTTTATTGAGTAGGGTTATTTTGGTAGGGAGATTTAGAGATATTGGAAATTGTAGATGTGAAAAATTAGTAGGTTATTAGAGAGATTGTGAGTTGTTAGTAAAATAAGGTTTTGGATTTGAAAAAGAAAACTATATGGGTATGGATTAATTCTCGTATAGTAATAGAAATTGTAGTTGGACTATTAGATTATTTGGGGGTGGTTTTAGTAATTAATTGGGAATGAAAATACCGTAAGCATTAGATTATCACGTGCATCGCACGTGTATATCCCAAGCGTTCAGTAAACGCTTGTGTGATATTTGGGGATAGTGTTATTAGCTTTTATGATTGGTTTGAATTATTTGAGTTTAATCTCTTTGAAATTGATGATAGGATATATTCGCGACTTCGGATGCGGGATGGCATGGTGACGCTTCGAACCTTCGTGAAATGTGGTGAGTTAATATTTTTATATATTTTTGTGTGGTTTAAGAAATATGTGAGTTGGTTTATTATATAATTGTGTGGTTTGAAGGATATGTGAGTTTAATTTATATATATATATATATATATATATATATATATATATATATATATATATATATATATATATATATATATATATATATATATATATATTTGTGTTTTAAGAAACCATGTGAGTTATATTACTTATATATTTTCGTGGTTTAAAGATATATGTGAGTTATTTTATCTACGTATTTTGTGGTTTAAGAAATATGTGAGTTATATTATTTATATATTTTCGTGGTTTAAAGATAATGGTGAGTTAGTATATTTATATTTTTTGTGGTTTGATGAATATGTGAGTACGATTTATTTATGTATTGATGATTAAAGATGTTTGAATAACGTATATGTATATGGGAATATCAAAATCTGGTGAGTATAAATTTATCTACGTATTTTGTGGTTAAGAATATGTGAGTGTTAATTCATTTATGTATTTTGTGGTTTAAAGAAATAAGTATCGATTTATTTACGTATTTTTGTGATTTTAAAAATATGGTGAAATTAACTATTTTGAGTATATAAAAACCTATATAATGGATGAGTTATATCAAAATAGGGTGTGTATGGTTTATATACGTATTTTGATGTTTTGAAGAAGTTCGAATCAACTAAAGTATTGATATAAATTTATGGATAAAGGGTTTAGTTATGTATGTGGGGATTCTCTACTTCCTTGTGTTGTTTTGTTTAAATTTGTTCTCTACTTATGTCTAAATATGTGTATGTGTGGTTTATGTTGCCTAAAACAACTTGGACTAAACTACGTGCACATAAGTAGTAATAGGGATCAAAAGGATCCTGAGGGATTCTGGGAAGGAACCCATTCATGCTCGTGAACCCATGAAGAAGATCATGCTTGAGTTATAGTAGAATATCATGCTTGAGTTGGTGTGCTATGTCAAAAAGAGAACTACCATGCTTAAAGATTTGTTGTAGTTAATGATTCTAAGAGAAGAACCCATGCTAAGATGAGTAGTTGTTCTAAGGTTCAAAGAAACCATGCTTAAGTGAGTATAGTAATGGTTTTAGCTAAGAGTCTCAAAAAGAACCCATTTTAGTTGTTAGTGGTAGTGAGTAAAAAGAACCCATCCTATGGATTTGGATTGTTGTAGAAAAAGAACCCATACTTGTGATATATTAAGAATCCATGCTTAAGTTGTTGTAGGCTGATTATAGTGAGAAACTCATGTGTGAGTTGATTATAGTAGATATGCCATGATGAGTTGATTTTAGAAGAAACCCATGCTAAGTTGATTATAGTAGATTCTTCTGTTACTTCTAATTATAGAAGATCAAGTTTGCTAGTAAGCACAGTTGATTGCTTCTAGGTTTGATTACCTGTATGGTTGTTGTATGTGGTTTTGCGCGTACGTGGCTCGACTGGCCCGTATGTAGCTGGAGGTCTCATACGCAGCTTACTTGGCTCGTATGTATGTTGTTGTCTCATACGCGGCTCGACTGGCCCGTATGTAGATGTTGGTCTCATACGGAGCTTATTTGGCTCGTATGCATGTTGTTGTCTCATACGCGGCTCGACTGACCCGTATGTAGCTGTTGGTCCCAGACGTAGCTGTTTAGCTCGTATGTGTTTTTGGTTACTCGTATGTAGCTTCTTAGCTAATACGCAGTTGTTGTGCTCATCTAGGGTGATAGCATTGCCCTAGGGCTATCGACCATCAAGACGTGTGTTTAGCTTACTCCTAAGGGACTGTGGACGAGTCACTTCGCGGGTGCCGTCAGATCTTAACCGTTGGTTGATTGCGGACCGGAGTGTGATGAAATCCAAGTTCAGGTAGTAGCATGCGAATGCGTTCGTATTGCCGGGGTCTTGGATCGATAGGCCATGAACCGGATCCTGAGGGATTCTGGGAAAGTCTAGGTTGAGCAGCCTAGTAGAGTTATCTTGCGAGGTCTAATTTAAGGCCTAGCATATTGTGTTTATAATATTGTCATCCGTAGGATTGTTCGAGTCAGGCACATCATTAAGGTAGTGACTTATAAAGATCATTTTACTTAGACCCTTGCCGAAAAGAGAGGAGTCGGTTGTAGGGGGCGCCTTACGACCAACTTGTCCCTCGAGGCAGGCCTTAGGTGGTGATATTGGGTTGTACCTTCCCGTCAAAGGGATACGTACGGTGGCGTCTCACGAGTTGGGAGCACGGGTTGCGTATCTCGTCTGTTAATTCCTGAAATACCGTGGCTGGGGTGCCACAGGATGCAATGTGCAGTCCTACGCTTGCGAGACCCCGGGGGTGCCACAGGGTAGGCTTCGCGCTACCCTGCGCTTGTGAGACCCTATGATTTTGGATTTTGGAATGAGGTTCGGTTAGCAGGGTGGTAGTGGCAACATAGACACCATGAGCGTACTGCCTTGGTAGCACTGACCACGTCTGCAACCTCACTAGTCACGTGGTATTGTCAGGAACAGGCTGTGTACAATTAGAAATTCATAACGCGGGTTCAAATCCCTATATATGGAGAAACGGCTTGAGATGGGCGCATGTAGTATGGGCTGCATGTTGCTTCGGAGACTTGCTGGCATTAGAATAAGAGCATCATCGCATTAGTAATCTTGCATTAGAATAAGAGCATCGTTGTATTGGTAATTTTGCATTAGAGTTTAAGTCATAAGGTACACAGGCACAAATTATATGTACACGTGTCTTTTCCATTCGAGATGAATTGCGAATGTGATAGTGAAGTAAATTAATAACCAAGCTATGGGCTTGGGATGTGATTGTGATATTACCCAAGTTGGGCTTGGGATGTGCGTGATTATTACCCAAGCTATCGGCTTGGCGTGTGATATGTTATTGCCAAACTATGTTGGGATATGGGGTACGTTGTGATAAAATGTAAGTAAATGGTAAGGTAAAATGAGATGTTAGGTTGGACATGAATGAATGTGGTAGTATGAGGATGAAGGCATATGTTTATGATGTGATGCGTGATATAAGGAAATAAAATCAATATTGTATTATGAGTGGTTATTCAAATGGTTACTAAATATAAGTATGTTATGAGCGGGTATAGATATACATACAGGTGATGACTCAGAGAGTATTTGATGTGAAATCCCATTTATGATGTTTACATATTCAGATGTCAAGTAAGATTTGTTTATCTTGGAAATTGTGAGTTCGTTAGGTTTTTACTTGTAAGTTTAATTTATTTACTTATTTAATAAATTATACTCACACCAGAAATGGCTAACCCCTTAGTGTTTGGGGGTTAGGGAGTCCCTGGGCTACCCTAGGTCCCTACTGTTACAGGTCTTCAGCAGTGCAAAAGTGAGGTGTAGGTACAGGTTCCGTGGAGTGGAGCTCCAGTTATAATTCGTTGTTATGTTTTAATTGTAAATAGTAAAGATTTATGCTTTAAATTGTATTTTTGATGTATAAGTATGAGGATGATGATGAAGAGTATAGTGTGAGGCAGCAGGATATGGTTTGGACCCGTACCCATTTCGTTGTGGAGTGCCGGGCGTCGTGGTAAATTTTTACAGGTTATTTTCTAAAAACTTACTACGTTTTCAAAAGGATTTATGCTTTTTAATTGATAATTGTTAAACCGTTGTTAGTTTGGCCCCCAGAGCATATATATATATTGCCTGTGTGATGATGCTCATTTTGGCCTGGGGAGCCCGTATTATTATTGCCTGTGATGTAAGCTACGGAATTTAGAGCAAAATTCCGTAAGCTTTTCTGTGTTTTGGGCAAAAAATACAAGGGAGACTCTGCCCAAATTTTTCTTGAAACATAACTATTTTAGTTTATGTTTAAAGTGATATAGAAATTGGAAGAATTGATTTTGGAGTCAAAAAGAAAAGAAAAGGGGCAGGCAGTACAGTTTGGTATTACAAACTGATATTTGTAATTACTGCATAGTAACTCTGTGTTGAAGAAAAGTTTTTAAATTTTCCAATTTTTCTGTGTCTCGAGATTAATTGAAGGAAAGATCTTGGCATGTGTCACGGTTTTCCAGTTACGTGGAGATCGGGGCGTTACACCAACCCTCGGGATGGAGGGCTTCCTCAGCCTAGATATACTTTTTCGCTTTTATGGAGGAGGTCAGGAAAGTTGGTCGGGGGCTTCTTGGAAAGGGAGGCCTTCAGCTAGTCATGGAGGATGTTGTGTCAGAAAGCTGCCACTGCAATCCCCGGAATCGAGGGAGGAGATCAATCGAGCCTCGACCGTGAACCTCTGGATGAAGTTTCAGAGGGATTCCCCATCCTTCTGTCTGAGTTCCAATAGAGAGGTGTTCATCTTCTCAGCCTTTCGGCTAGTTACGAAGTGAGTGAGGAAGCTCTAATCGAGCTAGTCGAAGGAGTAGATCGAACCGGGGGCAAGTTTGGTAAACCATTCCCGTGCGGGGCTTCTCAGGGTGGCCAAGAATGCATGACAGGAAAGGGGATCCGAGGCACTGTGAATCATCATGAAGGTTTTGAAACCCTCGATGTGATCAGCAGGATCAGTTTCTCCGTTGTAGGTCTCGAATGCTGGAGGTTTGAAGCTCATCGGGACGGGTGCGTCGAGAATATGAAAGGAGAATGGCAGCCTGTTCGGCCGATATGTTCAATTTGTCTCCTACCCTTGACAATCCTAGCAAGGCGACCCTCCATTTCCTAAAGTCGCCTAAGGATGGGGTCTTCCTGTCATTCAGATCGGGTTGACCCGTGGGATTCATCGTTCCCATGCTCGGCCGCTCATGTTCGGTTGATTGGATGCCCGGGTGGGGCCCCGCCTCGGATGCCTTGGAGGATTTCGTATCGGATTTCGAGGAACTTCGTCGTGGATACGTGACCTCCATCCCCTCGACTGTTGGAGGATCGGTGGTCCCTCAGGGAGCTTCTATGCTCCCTGTCTCAACCGTGGGAGGAATGGCGAGTCTGACTGAGTTTGCGATCCGAGGGTCCCCCTGTTCCGAGATCTGTTGAGGCAGTTTCAGAAGTCCTCCTCATTCTGTCGATTGTTGATAACGTTTCTTAGGTCGGAGACCATCGGCTGGGTGACCTCCCGAGCCACCGAGCGGGAAGCGCTCGGATAGGCTTTTGTAATCCTTGGTCTTGCAACTGTCAGGACCTTTGAGTTGTCGCTCGACTTCATGTAGGGCATGGAGGAAGTGGGGTGTCGGAAGGCTGACTCCCGGGTGGAGTCTTCTTGGCCCTAGGAGCCATAGGGGTTGTCTATCATGAAGTAGAATATGAAAAAGAGGCTCGGATCAAGGATTCCTACAGATGGCGCCAATCTGATGCTACTTGTTTTTAGGTGAGGGAGCAACAGATAATGTGAGTTCTTTCGAGGAAGAGGAAACTCAGATCTTAGCCTCTGTCTGACTCTACTATGAGGCTGATGTGGTGGACGTGGTGGATCTGGATGGCTTGGTAAGCGTCAGACACCTGCAAAAAAGTCTAAGACACTAGGAGGACTCCCTGTGACAGACCCTCCAACACCCAAGTCATTAACCAGAGTATTATAGAAAGCTTAAAATGTGGAAATTGCGATTACCTGGTAACTATAGAGATGGGGCTGTATTTATAAGCGTACGAACCTGTTTGGGGGAGGTTTCTGGGTCCCCTGATTATGGGGTGCAACCTGGCCCACATTGGGCTGGATGTGGGTAACGGGCCCATAGTCGATCTCAAAAGGAGAAGCATGATGACTTTGAGATTCGCGCTGGGATCAAGCGGTGCGGACCGTTCGCTAATTTTACCTTCATCAAAGCCCATCAAAACCCAAGTCATTTGAAACCCCCACTGCCTATTTACCATCTAATGACCTATGTATTCTCCTAATCATATATTTAACTTATTCTTTTTTAATTAACCCTAACTAATCCCTTCTCCACCTCTCATCAGCCGCACCTAGTCACCATCAACATCATCTTTAAAAGAAAGTTCACACAACAACTCCTGCGCTTCTCGGAACCCACCACCACTACTTTCTGCCGTCAACCCGACACCTCTTCGCCATTGCTGCCCGACCTGCACCACCAAGCAACCACCTGCGCGTGCCCATCTACTTGCAACCTCAATTACGCGAGCACCATCACTCATTGTCGACCTCTTTGTAGCCGGCACCACCATCGTTTCCTCCCCTGAACAGAGCCGCAGCACCTCCACCTTGCTTAGTACACCGCTACACCACCGAACTGTCCCACTTCAATTCCAGCATCCCTTGAACTGGTCATCCTCGTTGTCGTTGTTGTGTTGTGGGTATTGTTTCTGCTATCTTCCTCGTCCCTATTGCGCTTACTCACTGCCGTGCATGTTGCTCTTGTGCCACTATCCGTTGCAGTCGTCGCTTCGTCTTCTTGTCACACTTGTAATCTTTGTTATAGGCTAGTATCTCTTAAACCCATTTATTGTTCATGTTCAAGAATATTTATTGAACTCCCGCAAGTAGTTCTTTATATTGATTATCGAATATCAAGGAATTCTATTATTGATTCATCGGCGAGTCGAAATAATAGTTTTCTTTATCGTGCTATATCATAGATTCAAATATTGAACCGTTAACACACTTCATATCGTGCTATCGAATACTTGAATGTTCTGTCCTGTCATTTTCCCGAAATTGTACTGATAATTTGAGATAGTTCCCGATACTGAAATCCATAACTTTAAATATGGAAGTTGTATTCATCTGTGTCTAGAATCTAGAACAACGACGGATCTGAAATTCGACTTGTAGAGTGCATGATATCCTAATTTTAGTAATGTAAAATTTTAATTCCAAATTACTGATTAGAAGTATGTCACCATGATTAACTGATTAAAATAATATGTTATCAGTAGAATAAAGACCTGAGATTAATAAGGGTGTTACTGAACATAAATATGAGTCATTTTATGATTTTTATAAGATTTGTTAATGAATTTCCTGTAACACCCCGAATTCCAAATAAGACCGAATTCGAAGTTCCACAGGATCTTTACACTTCTCGTCGTACAATTTTACAAGGAATTAAAAACTTCTGTTACATCAGAGTTACATTTACATTACACTTATACAGCAGAAGCAATTTACAACAATTACATGAATAAAAATATACAACACTTAAATCATTCTTTAAGGAGCATGCATACTTTAATCTTGTCAATCACTTTATCCTGCATAGAAACTGTGGGCACGTCAGTTCATTCAACTGACGCTAGGATATAATACATTAATTTTCTCCTACTTGGAAAGCACAAACTTGTCACAAACAGAACTACGGAGACTATCCTATTGATGTCGTGTTGTGAATGTGCACTTAGTCCTTAATGCAGTTGTTTATATTATATGATACTAATGCGCACTTGTTCAGAGTTTATGCAACCTATACTACATAGGCCCGAGGGCAAGCTCTTAATCGTTCTTCATCTTGTAGGGTTCAATCCCTCGTCATGACTTAGTTTACTACGGTAACTATGGTAAGTATCCTAGGTGTTCTATGAGTTACGAGCCCATGTCCAGGCACCCTGGAGAGAATCCCACGCGCTGACACATGACTCATCATGTAGGCATCCTGTGGTCAATTCACCTCCTACCATAGACATGGCACCACCCGTAGTCACTAGACCACCCAATAAGCGTCGCCACCGGGACAGTACTCTGGAGTAGTATCCACGCCCTATTCATGACACATCATGGGACATCCTGTGAATACTCTCACGCTGCCAATCCAATGGCCCTCATATTCATATTTTTCTCTTACTTTCATCACATCTCCACTATATGTCTAATCCTTAATATTTTTGAATCATGAATAAAATCAATCCTCTAGAGTTAGCACTCCCACTATACCGGTCTTAACCATTTATATAACACGACCCAATCTTGGTCTTTTCATTTCAAATCTTATCTCAACAAATTCTTTCAATGTCGGTATGAGGCTTAGCTACACTCTAGTTCGCAATTTCACTTCATAATCACAAAATTGAGTTTTCATACTCATAAAGTTTTTTCATAAATCAACATGATTTTCATTTCATTTCTATGAATCAATCTCATACATAAAGTTCAACTTCGATTTATATCTTT
This sequence comes from Hemerocallis citrina, assembly GCA_017893485.1. NCBI lineage: Eukaryota > Viridiplantae > Streptophyta > Magnoliopsida > Asparagales > Asphodelaceae > Hemerocallis > Hemerocallis citrina. The sequence continues at coordinate 131,374,495 of CM030364.1, read as the reverse complement.
CACATTCGAGATTAATCTCAACACATCCATTTAATTCTCGTACTATTATTTCTTTCCTTCAAAATCACAATCATTTTTTTTTCATTTAACTTTCAAATGCATGACTTGCACAAATTATTGAGTAAAATTTCATAAATAAACACTCTTTAATTTTTCTCATACAAGATCCCCTTTATAAATTAGGTAGAATTTTTCTCATGGAATAAATCACATTTTTTTTACTTATGCAAATGTCAATTTTATAGCATTCTACTCAATTTTTACTTCTCAATCTCTTTAATTTAAGTCAAAATATTGTATAAATACTTTTCATGAAGTCCATATATTTTTAGAATAATTTTCATAAATTTCTTTCGGAATTTTACAAGTCCAAAATCAAGTTTAAAAGTCAAAAACCCAAAAAACCGTCTTGTGCCAAACTCAGGAATCGAACCTGCAACCCAAAGGCAACACCCGCTAGCAACAGTGACCACACTGTGGCGCCACTGAAAGCTAGAAAGGCCAAGGCGCCAATGCGATATGAAGAGGGGTTTTAATTCATATGAATTAACTCTCGGGTTTCGGATTATTTTTAAAAATGAAAACAAAAAGGGCAAAAGCCCAGCTTCGAACCCGAGACCAGTAACCAACCCACGGCTACAGTAAAGCGCACCCAAATGCACCCGATGACCAACAAGTCCAAGTGACTAACCTGATATGGTTTGGGTTTTAGGATTTATAATTCAGGTCTCTGTTTATAAAAGTATGTATTTTTAAATCTTCTCTTTCTCCAATTTAATTCAAAAACTCCATATTTTAGTTTTTATATAATTACAGTATTTCAGAAAAATAAAACTTGATTTTTGACACAAAAATCATAATTTTACTCTCTACTTACATTTGTCTGTACAATTTCGTATTTTAGAAAACAAGTATAGTTTCTCTACAATTTTGCACTTACAATTTTCCCTAGATCACTTTTATTATTTTTATTATCACTTTACCATCATTTCTACAGTAAAATCTTCTCTTCATGCCAATGTCAAGTCAATTAAACAATTCACATTTTCATGGTTCTCATTTCAATTAACTAAACATACGAACACAATTTCTTAATTTAGCACATATCAACATATAAATCATGGTAGCATGGTAACTTATAAGATAACAATCATAACTTGCATCAATTAACATTCTCTTTAACAAGCATTCATACTATTGGCAATTTGTCTCATTTTTACAACACATGACTAAATTAATTAGAGTTTTCTTGACAATTTTACCAATCAATTCCCTACCATGATATCTAGTTAGAAGTTCGAGAAAATCACCCACCTCTAATGGAGAGAAAACAAACAAGAACTCCTAAAGTCTTCTAGAATGAACAATGAAGCCTTCTCCTCCTAGCTTGAGCCACCAATTTGACTTCTCCTAGCTTGAATGGTGTTTGAAACTCCTTTCTTCTTGCTCCTATGGTAGGCCGGTCAACTTTGGGAGAGGAACATACACCAACTAGCACTCAATCTTTTAACTCACAACACTCCTAATCTTTTACTCACAAATTTGTCTTTCTTGCTTTCTTGCTTTCTTTCTTTCTTTCAATTCTTTTCAATTCTTTTCAAGTACAAATATGAATGGGTGAGGGGGGTATTTATACAATTTTTGAGTGCATATGGAAGGCTAGGATTAGTCCAAATAGTCAAAGATCAAAGGCTAGGATGGGTTTGTGTAACATCTGTCTTTTTTTTAATTCCTTAATTATTTTTTAAAATTATTTTTAAATATGTTTCTGAGTATATTTACCCCTATTAATTAATTTTATTAGTATTAGAATGATTAAATTGATATTTTGGGGTAAACGGTAAAAATTGAAAGGAGTTTTGAGATGAGTTTTCTCGGAGGAGACGAATCCGATTTGACCCGAAATTTTTCTGGGGCATTTATTCATGATAGGGGGTTTAAATTTTTGAGTTATTAAATTATAGTTTGAAATTGAAAGTATTTTTCAAAAATATTGCGATATTCGTATTTATACATATTTATATGTATTGCTATTGTTCGCAACTATTGATTTTGATTACAGCTATGCATAAAAATGCATTTCTAATTTTATTTTATGTTTGGGATGAATTTAAGTACATTATGGAGTGATTTTTACATGAAAAACCCTAGAAGAGTTAACTAGAAGGGTATATATATAAAGCTATGGTCAAATAGGGACTTGTAAGCAATTTTGCCTCCTTATTTACATTTTCCTACCCTTCTCTCCTCCCCCATTCTGATTTCGGCCAGAATCAAACCCCCACCACCGACCAATGCATGGGTTTCCAAAACCCTAGCTTTCCAACCGAATTCTTCGAGAAAAATTGAGGGGTTTAGCTAATTTGGAGGTGCTCTACTCATTTCCGGAGTCTATTTGCAAAGATAAGGCTTGGAAGGTAAGAAATTATGAAGTTTATTTTATGGGAATATATGATTTTGAGTTTTAGTGCTAGAAAATGATATAGTAGGGTAATTAGGTGATGCTAGTAATTATAGAGAAGGAAGATTGGTAAGAAATTGAGTGGGTTGTGAAGTATAAATTAATTAGTGTGTTGGCTTTATAATTTGGATAATAAATAGAATAATTGATAAGTATGAGTTATAGAAATTGTTGTGTATTAAGGGGAAACAATTTAGAATGAGTTTAGTGAAAATTTTATGGAGTTAGAAACCCGTCGGAATCTCAAAAATACGGGTATACCATGTATGCACGCCGGGTGTTCGGTGAAATGCCCGAGCGAGATTTAGGTGAGAATTTGTTGGGTTTGGAGGTGTAATTGAGTCCTATTATTATTATTAACTCTAATTTGAGAGATTAGGATAAAGGGGATTAAAGAAATTAGGAAATAGGAAATTTTCCTATTAGAAAGCTTCCGATCAATATGTGAGTTTTTGTATTGGGACCCGAACTCGAAATCTATTGCTGTAGCTCACCTACATATGTCATTTGTGACGTGTGGGTGAAGACGGATTCAAATTTGGAGCTCCGTAGGTCGAGTTTTGAGTTTTAAGCTAATCGGTTCTATAATTTTCCAATTAGGTGGAAAAAGTCGAACTTCGACTGGCTACCGGGCGGACGTGGGACATCGTTTGCTCGATCTGTCAAGTGAGTATGTTGTATCTATATATATTTTATATTGTGGTCAAATTTCGTGGCTTTCTGATATATTTTATAGAAGTTATGCTAAAAAATTGATTTTCAATGAAAATACGGATTTTTGGGGTCCGAAAATGGGTTTTTGAGATATTTGGTGAAATTAACTATTTTAAGTATATAAAACCTATATTATGGGTTAATGTGATGTGTTGATGTATAAAAACTAAATATATTAATTGTTTATGCATATTTTTACCCCGTGCATGTTTCGTGCATGTTTTTAGGCAAATAAGCCGATATAGGTGATTTGGTATATGTGGAGCCTTGTGTATGGGCTAGCATGCTATGGATGGATGTTATAAGATGTAATTAGACGAAATTAGTGATTGTGATCATGTTTTGGAAACCCGGGTATTTATAGTGCATGTTTTGTGCATGTTTTGTGACATATAGGCCCTTATAGGTGATCTTACTTACATGGAACATGGCGTATGAGCTAGTATGCTATAATTGGATATTATGAGATTTAATTCAAGTAAATAAGTGATTTTGGTCCCTTTTTCTTGGAAACCCGCATGTGTGGTGTATGTTTGTGATGTATATATATCATGATATCGACTCGTGATGTGATAATTGATGAAATTAGTAAGTGGGTATATGTTTACATTATAATTATGTTCGAAGTGAATTAATGAGCAATAGTATGATATTATAATGTGATGAAGTATACATTTTGATACTTTTATGATATGGAATAACATAATGTAGTTCTTTTATTAATATTATAACTTGGCATATGCCTATATATTATATAATAAGGTAATGAATAATATGGTATTCTTAATGTGGGATGTTATGGAAAAATAAATATTTTTGGCGCATTAATATTATGCAATAATATGATATGATGGTTTTATATGTTGAATGATAGGTTGTATGCATAATGTGGTATAATGATACGATGATTAATATCGTGAGCATCGGATATGCATCAAATGGTAAGGTAAAAGATAAGATGGTACGTGCTAATAAAATGTGTTACTAATTCACGTGGTTAAAGTCAAAGACATGACTCGTTGTAAATCAAAAGTGAAATGCTTGTGTTGATAAAGTAAGCTGAAAGATGAAATGATTAATGCTAATAATAGATGGTTTTGTTGACCAGTACCTATAGCAATCCTGGAGGTTTGGGCTAGACCTCCTAATACCCAAACTATGTTTGGGGTAAGTGGTTCCCTCGCTAGTTCGGCTAGGAGGAAGACGTAGCCTCGGACGAGTAAGACTCTGTGTGAGCATCGGACCGTGTGTTTACTGGGCTGTCGGCTTTCAGTATGTTGGGATACTGTGGCACACTGGTCGATGGTTCTGTTGACCAGTACATACAACAATCCTGGGGGTTTGGGCTAGACCTCCTAACACCCAAGGACCGGCTTGGGGTAAGTGGACCCAAACTATGTTTGGGGTAAGTGATTTTTATCGCCCAAGCTATCGGCTTGAGGCCCGGTTTTCCCTCGATGACAACTGTCTCGAGGAAGTACCCAGTTTATCTGGGGTTAGTGGTTTTTCCCTCTTGGCTTCGGCTGGGAGGAAGTACCCAGGTTACCTGGGGTCAGTGATTTTTCAGTGGTTTTTCCCTCTTGGCTTCGGCTGGGAGGAAGTACCCAAGTTCTACTCGGGGTAAGTGGTTCCCTCGCTAGTTCGGCTAGGAGGAAGATATAGCCTTGGACGAGTAAGACTCTGTGTGAGCATCGGACCGCGTGTTTACTGGGCTGTCGGCTTTCAGTATGTTGGGATACTGTGGCTCACTGGTCGACAAACTAATAAAATAACTAAGTGTAAATAAAATGTGAGAGTAAAGAAAGTGAATTGTGAATGTGAAAGAAAGTAGTTGTGAATGAAATGAATACGAAGAGATACGAGTTATGAGTTGTGTATGAAAAAGAAATGATAATTGCAGTATGTGGTTAATTTAAAATGAAAAAAATAAAAGATACGTGTGTTAATATGAACAGTATGAAGTAATTATATTATGTAAATGATTAAAGTAAAATACAGTATGGTATGAGTTGTTACACCTTGGAATTGTGTCAAGGAACTACCTGTCCGCTATTTCTGTAGAAATGGTGGGAACTTCCTGCCTTGGCATAATTCGCAGGGTGAGTTGGCATGATAGTGGTAATGATTAATGGAAATGAAGAATTAAGTAAAGTGAAGATGAAAAGTAATTGAAGTGAATTAATAACCAAGCTATCGGCTTGAGATGTAATGTGATATTACCCAACTGTGTGTTTAGGGTGCAGTGATTATTACCCAAGCTATCGGCTTTGGGGTGTGATATGTTGTGGCCCAAATTGTGTTTGGGGATATGGAGTATATTGTGATGAGAATGAAAGTGAAGCTAATGGCAATTTGTGTTATAAGTGAAAATGATAATAAGATATATTACTTATAAGAATGAGAAATTACTAAAGTGGTATAATGAGATGAAAATGAGCTATAAAACATGTTCTTGATGCAATGAGAATAAGCATTCTAATTAGTGATGTGCTAATGATGTGATGAAATGTGAGTAAATTGCAATGGGCGATGAGATATTATATTTATGTCATAAGACATGAAGGAATGTGGTATTATGAGAATAGATGCATATGTTTATGATGTGATACTCGTTATAACACAATAAAATAAATACCCGTATTATGAGATTGGTTATGAAAATGGTTATTAAAGAAAGTATGTTGTGTTATGAGTTTGTATTCATATAAAAGGTTATTAAAGAAAGGTGTAATAACAGCATGTAATTATATTCATATAAATAGTGAAATGCTGCTATGACGATAATTGTGGAAGAATGAATATTCGGGTTAGAGAATTTAAATTGAAAAGTAATGGATTGTATGGGAATTAGTATTGTGCGAATGTAATATAGGGATATATATGAGGTTGATGTGAAGCATATAGTGAAATGTGTGAATTATGGGTAATTATATAATCGGATGCAGATTTGAAGAGTATTTTGATATAAAATCGTATTGGTGATGTTTTTATGTTCAGATTTCAGGTTGCATCATCTTAACTTGATGTTTGTAAGTTTAATTTATTTTCTTTATACAATTTAATTTATTAACTAGATTAATAATTATACTCACACCAGAAATAGCTAACCCCTGATGTTTTCTGGGGGTTAGGGGGGTCCCTCCCTGAGGGTGGACAACCCTAACTCCCCTGCAGGTTGCTAGCAGCATGATGAGGTAGTATAGAGCTAGATTTTGTACTTTGTTGGAGCTGATCTATTATCTATGTACTTAGTATATGTAGAAAGGTGAATAGTTGATGTATTATTTTGTATTATGGTAAAAGTATATAGACATAGTGCTGTGATGAGGTAAGAAAACTCGTACCCACCTCGTTGTGGAGTATTGGGTTCTGTGATTGGCTTTTTAAAAAGGTTTTCCTAAATCTTTACAAAAATCATATATGTTTTCAAAGGAATTTATGGTTTTTATTTAATATATGATATTCTGTTATGAGTTTGGCCCCCAGAGCATGATATTTATATTGCCTGTATGATTCTGCTCATTTTGGCCTGGGGAGCCTATGATTATATTGCCTGTGTTGTGAGCTACGGAATTTAGAGCAGAATTCCGTAAGCTTTTTGTGTTTTGGGGCAGAAATTTTAGGGGAGACTCTGCCAAAATTTTATTTGAAATATACCTATCTTAGTTTATGTTTAAAGTGATATAGAAATTGAAAGAATTGTATTTAGAGGTTTAGTTTTCAAAAAAAAAAAAAATTTGGGGTGTTACAGTTTGGGAGTTGTAGCAACCACCCATGATGGAGCAACAACCTCCCCACTACTCTCATCTTTCCCTCTCTCTTTATGAAATCCGGCCTACACCCCAAAGTGCACCATGCACGTGCCAGTGCAATGCACATGCAATACTAGTACCCCCCATTATAAGTTTGTTCATAAAATTTATTTAATTGTCTACTAGATTAGTCTACACTACAAGTTAGGCTACTTAAAAGGAAAATTAAATTGATGGGCTCACTAATGGGCCAATAAACTGTAGCGCCCCGAATTTCTAATAAGATATCTTAGAAACACGTGGCACATTCCCAGTGATCCACTTCAACATAATATTAAACATTAACAACACCACTAAAATTTTCAACTTTTATCTCAACAAATCTTTTACAATGCACAGCGGAACTCAAAACAAACTCAACTCAATACTCTCTTCATTTACAACACAATTTTTCTCAATAACTGATATTACAAATTTACACAAATTACTTATGTGTCAATTATATCTCAAATTCAACTCAAGCATTCCATCTCCAACTCTAGGCAATTACCTGCAACAAGTGAGGCTAGAGATGATCCCTGACCCCCAAACTAAAGGGGTCAGCCATAAATGGTGTGAGAAATATAAAAAAATAAACAAACAACATAATTGATCATACCTCATAAATTCTTAAACAACAAGTACTAAAAGAATAGGGAAAGTACGACAGGAAAGTCACATAAAACATCAAGTGATACTAAGCTAAGTGTCATGTGTAGAAAACAAGAAAAACCACATGCATAAAACCAAGCCAAGAAAACACAAGTTCTAAATGCAGACTCTCTAATGCGTACTTGTCGAAGTCTATGCATCCCATTCTACATAGGTTCGGTGCAAGCCCTTAACGTCTTCACTTCATAGGGTTCAATCCCCACGCGATGAACTAATCCTAACACGATGACTACTACGAGATAAAGATAAACCATGGATAGTATCACATGCCCGATAATTCCGGAGATGGATCCCACACCCAAGATATTTCACTTGAATAATTCCGGAGATCATCCTACACCGAAACATTGACACGTCCCCACAATATACCACATGTGCTTCACCCCGACTCCGATAATTCCGGAGATCAATCCCACACCACAAATAGTTACCGTGATAATTCCGGAGATTGTCCCACACCACGTGACTGTGATAATTCCGGAGACATATCCCACACCACGAATAATCTACTGTGAGAATTCCGGAGATTAAATCCCACACTGAAAGCCATACTGAGGTTCGTGACTCATGTTCCCGTTCATCATATCACCACTAGTGCCTGTCCTTAAAATTTGGTTAATTGTTTACTTAACGAATCTCCTAGAGTCATGCACCCTACCGGCCTAAACTCAAATCCAAATAACTGAAATGCCTCAATGGGCCTCAACCAACAACTCAACACCGGTATACTAGGGTCATTCACCTCTAGAGACTCAAACTCAAAAGTCTAAACCAAACCCCACTAACAAAGTGGCTCAACTAAATGTCTCAATGACATACTCAACTGAATATCTCAAGGTCAATTGCTTAATCTTAAACTGAACTTGAATAACAAGTATATAAAACTAATCATTCGAATTAACACTGAAGTTTACAAATGTCCTTCAGTATCAGTCGACTCATGATGGTGATAAGTCAACTGTCCAGAGGACCAAATTCAAGATCTTACAAAAATAAACTAAGTCTCGTATCAGTCGACTTGAAAGAGGATCAGTCGACTTACCCGAGCTAATTTCCAATAATCTTCTCAAAATTTTTCTAAGTATACAAGTCGACTTAAACGGTTAATAGGTCGACTGTCCAGAAGGACAATTAATTCTTTCAAAAAATTATTTCTTACAGTGGACCAGTCAACTGCCTATGGGCTAAGTCGACTGTCCAGAACAACTTTTCAACAATTCTAAAATAGGGTATCAGGCTCGTACCAGTCAACTGCACAGTAGGTTAGTCGACTGTCGGCCTACAAAATTTCAAGATTCAAGTCTGATTACAAAATCGAATTCTGAAGCTTCTAATGGACTAATGATCATGTAAATAGTTCTTAATCAGGGAAAATTAATGGTTCTCAACGAGTCTCATCAGGTATATGTACATTACACTCAAAATATCAATATGTCAAGATCTAAACTCTCATGTTCTAAATCAAAATTCTTTCATTAGGGTTTTACAAGATCTAAGTTTCTTTCACAAATCTAAATCAAATCTGAATTATGAGTCTAATGTCCAGGTATCCATACAAAAATCTCAACATGCTTTTAGCAAACAATTTTAATGTTAAAGATCTACTATTTCATTCACAAATATTCACTTGATTCACACCACATTACGAGATCTAAATTGTTCCCAATATCAAGTCAATATATCAACGATACTTGCACACGTAGATCAACTTCAAGACAAGTTTCTTTCATGCAAAACATCTAATCAAACGACAAAACATGCATCAAACAACAAAACAATTTTTATATGTCTCACATAAATCAAAACAACACAACAAATTTTTATATTACTCACCTTAGAATTTTGAGAATAGTCCACAAAGAAATCCTCTTCTTGCTAGATCCAAAAGTTCTTGCTCCACCAAAAAGATCTCCCAAAAATTCAATACTTTTTAACAGTGACGGCTGGGATAAAAAATCTCTTAAATATGCTGGATGGGTAATTAGGGTTTTACCCTACTTTTGCAAAACAACCATTTACAAAAATACAAATTCACATATATAGATCGTTCTTTGGAAATTCCATCAAAACTCATTTAAATTAGGTTTTATTAGAAAATATACATTCTAAATCTCAATTAGTACTGTTCAAAACGTCCAGAAATTGTATTTTGCACTTTAACCCCTAAAAATGTCAATTTTGCAAAAAGGTCCTTCTTTTCTCTAAAATAGCAAATAGCTCCAATAAATTGCAGAAAAATCTGGAAAAATACTAAATAAATCTCAAATAATTAGTAAAGATTTTTCATAAAGAAAACTAAATTTTCACACTTCTCATAAAAGCATTTGCACGTGTTTTGCACGTGTACAAAAGATAAATTTTTCTGAAAATGTTCATTAATTCTCCAAAAATAAATTTAAATTCATTTTCAAATAAATAAAAATAATATTGGAAAATACGGGGTTCTACATAAACCATGGGCTCTTAATAAATTAATTAATTAACTAATTATAGTGGGCTAGAGAGATAACTAGGCCTAGGTTTTTATTAGTCTTTTAAAAATCGGCTTTTTAGAAAATAAAGAGAAAGACTTGAAATAATTATTGTTTCATGTTAAAAAGAAACAATTTTCTAGAAAAATGCATATGAAATTATACGTGCAAAACACGTAAAAATCACAAACTCTTCAGGATGTTACATTTCCAGTCTCATTATATGCACAATAACTTGACCCCGATCTTCTGCCTGAACAGTAGACCCCTAAAGAACTGACTCGTAGACATAGTTACACAAGGAGTATGTGTTGGAACCAGCAGGGAGTCTAATTTCTGGAACCCCTGACGGAACCTGATTCTCTTTCTCGTAGCAGCGGAATAGTCAGTTTTTGTACAACAACGTATTGCTGTCCAGAATTGTATTTTCATATTTTTAAATGTTTATATTTTCGCAATTAACGAATTGAAATAGTACATCATTCATTGCCTAACTCTTGATACCATCTTGATATTGTTCTTGACACTTGTTTCTATCGATTGCATGTTCATGTTTAATTATAATAAAATAATGGAAAGCCAGGAGTAATAAAGGATAAGACTTAGAAGTGGACAATATATGAGAGTGTACTTGGAAGGGGCCCGTATTTTCCATATTGACATGTTATTGTTTTATCGTGTATAGTATCGTTTATTGTTTATTGATCATTGGTTATTGTAATTGCAATGCCCGAGTATATGACCATATAGAATCCACCACTATAGTCTAAACGTTCACATGATTGTATGCACCCAAATTTGTAGTATGGGATGCAGGATAGCGTGCATTAGATAGGTTAATAAAAGACTAATAGACCTAAGATTGACACTATTGATGATATTGTTTATCGACCATTGATTATCGAATATTGATTGTCGACTATTGTTTATTGAACCATTGTTTATTGACCATTGTTTATCCACCATTGTTTATCGATTATTAACTACTGATTATTAACAATTGCACCTTTAACTATCGACCATGGATCTTGTTATCGACTATCGTTTATTTACCTCTGATTTTGTTCTAGTTCATCATTTATTTTTATATCACATTTTACTGTTTCACTGCTTGTTACTACTTGCTGTCCGAAAATTGCTCTAACGGACACTCCCCCCTTCTTTTTAGTTAATGTTTATACAGGTACAGACAACGGAATACTGGAGAAACTTGGCAAACTATTTACTGCATTGTATATTCTCGGGACATTTTATAAGTTCTTATATCTCAGATTTAGTTATTGTGTCCTATTATTGTTCATGTGATTATTATTGTATTGTTGATCTTACTGGTATTGTACAGTTTATGGATGATATGAGTTGGTATACTTATATCATTCACTGGATTTTAGTTGTGTGCTCGTACTTCCGTATTTTGGGAAGTGGGGCATGACAGTCAATCCTCTTCTTCGCCGCCTCAAGCTCCTCGAGCAAAACCATCTCCCTATTTTGAGTCGCCTCAAGCTCCGGACGGCCCTCTTTTTCCCCCTCTCGGCCCGAGCGGCATTCAAAGTCTTCTCCTCGACACCAAACTGGTCGAGCAGGTTGCTGAAGTGGCGATCTGAGAAGAAGAATAACTTTAGGACTTAGAAACATATAAAGGAATATAATGCTATATTACAAAATACAATACATACCAACATATTGGCATGGGAAATCTCCATGATGGAGGAGTCTATCGTCTTTCTTTTCAACCTGTTATAGTCCTTTGAGGTTGGGACTCTTGATCGCATGAAGACAACTCACTGAGGAAGCCATCATGTCACCTAGCACGTCAGTTAGGCACATATATCTTCCTCCAATCCTCGAATAGGATTGCGTCTACCTCGGGAATCAAGGGGGGAGTGGCGCAGCAAAAATAATCGTTGCTAAGGAAGATCCCACCGTACTTGGGCTAGTCATCGCCTCTGGAGGTGACTCCATGGCAATCACTAGTGTGGAAATCAAAGACCTTTTAGCAGTATACTTGATGCCATCTTCCTCTGCTTCACATCCTTCGGCTATTTTATGCCCAAAGCAATGTGATCTGCAAAGAGTTTGTCAAAGTCCATCCCTTCCTTACCTGCAAGAACCAAACAAGGTGATGTGAGAGCATGGAGAACCATAAAGTCTAAGTAAGTTTCAAAAACTAAAGATGAAACCTTAAATTAATAAAAACGCAATAAAAACTGAAAAAGACATAAGAGAACTACCTCAGTGACCTCCTTTCACTTCAGCGTCTTACACCCAAGGAGTGGCTACTCCTCGTTAACCTCTGGCTTGGCCTTCACCCTTTTTGACGTTCCCTCCCTCGGATCTAGGCTACGGATAATAAAGTACTTGTTTTTCCAGTGTTTGAACGATTCGGGATTCTCGATCACTCCCATCTCTCGGTGAGGGGAAAGGTAAAAACCCATCCTCCATATTGGTTTTTTTATAATGTTTGAAGTGCCTCCTCCGTACAGTCATTTTTGGTCGGAGTTGATGCTCTGACACTACAAAATGAAGTCGATCGCATGTCTCACATATCCATCATATATTGCACATGACTCAACTCATACCAATTCAGAATATCCTTCTAGTGGGGCAAGCACCTCTTCGTCGATATAACCCGAGGGGAGGCAAAGTCACCCGAGGACACCCTAGATATGACTTACAAAATAATAAAGTTAGCTGGCTCGACGATGGTGAACTGCGATGGAGAATTGACCAGAAAGATCGCCAGAGTCAAATCCTAGAGAAAAAAAGAGCCAGGAGGATAGAGAAAGACTTGGATAAAATGTTGTAGAGTGAGAAGATTTAAAAGTGGATAGGGAGGCTCAATATATAGAAAGGGAAGCCCAACGGTTGGGAACCACATGGCCCCATGGCGTGATCAACCCGTTCCAATCTGCGTGAATCCACTTGAGATCTTTTACACTGTCCAAACCGACGTGGGTGACGTGGGTCAATCCTAACCGTCCATCTCGTCTGATCTAACAGTAAAAAATTTAGGTTCAAGAACACAACATGACAAAGCTGTTATTGTGATGATGATGTCAGAAGTGAAATTATCGTCCGAGGAACTCTGAGATTTTGTCAACTTCAACTGCCCGATCGCCTCAAATTGTGTGCCAACCTAATCTCACCATTCGATCTTCTTCAAAAATTGCGTCCACAACATTGGTGGAAAATGACAGGGTTGCTTAACTTCAAGATGACATCAACAAGCTCCTCAGCAAAATTGTCATCCTAGGAGCTTCGAGATTTCGTCAATTATGGACCGCCCAATCGTGTTAAATCACACGTCCACCTGATCTCACCATTCGATCTGCTGCAAAAAGCGCGTCCACCACTTCGATGAAAAACACAATGCTGCTGATGTCATGATGATGTCAGCAAGTTCCTCGGCGAAATTGTCCTTCAAGGAGCTCTAAGCTTTTATCAATTCTGAACCACCTGATCGCCTAAAATCGCTTGCCACCTGATCTCACCATTTAAGCTTCTTCAAAAAGCATGTCCACCACTTCGGTAAAATATGTAAAAGCTGCTAACATCATTATGATGTCAGCAAGCTCCTTGGAGAAATTTTCGTTTAAGGAGCTCCGTGCTTTCTTCAATTATGGACTGGCCAATTGCTTCAAATTGCGCGCCCACCTGATCTCGCTATTTGATCTGCTTCAAAGAACACGCCCACCACTTCGGCAATAAATGACAAAATTGATGACGTCATTAATGATGTCATCATGCTGCTCGGAGAAATTTTTGTCTGAGGAGCTCTAAGCTTTCGCTAATTCTCAGCACTCTGATCACTCCGATTGTTGCGTACGCTTTTGATTTGTTGATTAAAATTCCAGTTAAGAATTATAAATTTGGAGTAATTAATTAAAAATATAAAAAATAATTATAAATTAGAAAAAGATATATAAAATTTTTAAAAAGTAATTAAAATTGGGATAAAATTAATTTAAAATTCTTAAAAATCCAGATAAATCGATTAGAAGTCCCAAAAAGTTGCTACCACCCAGAGAAGCTGCAAACTAGACATCAGATGTCCCCGAAGATCTTATATGCTCTCCACGTTATCCAAAACAGAGTAGACTACTCCTCAAAGGTTATGATACCCAACCTTCTGGAGTGAGGGGCTTATGATATAGGTAAAATCAGAGCCACTAGGCCTCGGCATGCATCTCAAATCTCAAGGGCAGAACGGTAATTCCCTGCAACAATAGGCCTACAAGAAGAGCATGGGCTGTCTTCAGGCTCATCATGCTCAATTAGGCTAGCAATTAAGACTTGCTTACTGTATAAGAAAAAGAAACTTCCAAGTAACTAAGGCTGATAGTCAAATCCTGTATCTAAAATAGGACTATTAACTAATTATATCTTATTACCGTCGAATCTCCAGTTTAAACTTAAACATACATTTTCAGGTCTATCTTTTGGAACTAACTCCTACCTTATAAATACTCTCCCCACTTAGTCAGTCAAAGGTAATTAACATTTCTCCACCAAAGACCTTAATCTTCTTTCCGAGTTATTGACTTGAGCGTCGGAAGGTCTTTTGCCGGAGCCATCTCATGTGTTAAGACTTTCTTCAGGTTTGCTAGATGTTTTTAGCCATCCAAATATTGATCTAGATGTTCTCAATCATTCAAATTCAGATCAAGGAGCTTTTAGCCATTTAGATTCGGATATTGATCAATGTTCTAGATCGTAGTTTTCCTCCTCAAGAAGAACTTATCATTTAATTGCTCCCACACCAGAAAAAAGCAACAACACTATTAACTTCAAGAATAGTCTATAACTTCTCTCGTACCCATTATCGTCTCTAGTTAGGGAAGCTTTCATATATGGATTTATCCGATTCGATCCGAATTCGAATCCAAAAGTGATGCGGATTCGGATACTAAAAATCCATATCCGTTCGGATTCGGATCTGAATTTTTATAGAAAAATTATTTTTTTGAGTGATCCAAATACGGATTGGGATCCAACCAAATTATTCAGATCGGATACGAACATCTGAACGAATTTAAATATATAAAGTTCATGTTTATGTCCCCAAAATACATAACTTTAGATTCAGCCTATTGGATGTCATATTATGTTTCAATGGTGACGACAGTAATTCGATTCTCTGCCGCTTCATTTTTTTCTTATTTTTGTGTTTTTAAATGTTTGTCCCTTTTGAAACATGTACTTCCAAATTAGTCCCTATTTTAATGTTATTTTTGTTTAGGTCCCTTAATTGAGCAAGTAATTATGAAATTAGTCCATGAGGTACATAAACCATGGATTTCTTCTCAAATAACAATCATACTTAGTAAAAAAAAAATCATTTTCATAACACCTCAATTTATTATCACTCCCTTATCCCCAGTGGCTAGTTTACACTAAAACACCTATTATAAATGAGTTTTTCTCCAAAAATTTTGCTAACTCCGCTACTCTTATTCCCGCATAATACTATTACTCTACCCTTTTAGTCCCACAAATGCAATATATGAAGATATTTGGGTATTTTGTCACACCTAGTTATCCTATTAATTATGATGAATATGGATATGGACATAAATTGTTAATGAAGGACTTATTTATTTTGATGGGGTTAAATTAACGGACCTAATATAAAATAACGTTAAAATATGGACTAATTTGAAAATACATGTTTCAAAATGGACTAATATCTAAAAAACCTATCTAAATTAATCCTTTTCTTTTCCATTATAGCTGACATAAAATTAAGTTTAGAACCTTGTGTTGACCTTAACATTTTTCACTTGCGACCATTTTTTAGAAAATTTATTTATAGTTATTTAATGAAAGGGAAAATTACCATTACATAATGAATTGACTTTAACTTTTTTTTAGTTCCGACAAGTGTATTCAGGGTAAAGCATAGGGGTGTGTGGCTACGGTCTTATTAAAAAAAAAACAAAAAAACTTTCAACTTTTTTAAAACATATTTATAATTATATATATATACTAGTTCTCATATAATCTTTAAATTTTTTTATGTTCCCCTAAAAAGTTAGAATATGTTCATCGACTATTGTTACACCCACATTTAGCATTTAATTACATTCATCTATAATTTTTCTTTAATACCTAATGATATGGGTAAATTCAGAGTCGTATCTCAAAGCTTCTCAGGGGCGGTACAGTAATTTTCCAACAACGGCAGGCCCACTGGAAAAAAATGGGTCGTCTTTAGGCCCATCAGCCCAATTCGATCACAATTAAGGCTTGCTTACTGCCTAAAGAAGAGGGATTTCTAGCTAATTACAACTATCAGTCAAACCCCTCTAAATCAAGATTTAAATAACCAATTTTATCCCTTAATCAAGGGAATCTGCAATCAAATCTTTAAAATGCCTTTCTTGTCTATCTTATATAACTAATTGTTAGCCTATAAATACTCTTCCCTCACATTCAATAAAGGGTAATCACTATGTTTCCACTAAAAACTCTCATCTCCTTTATGAATTACTGACTTGAGTGTCAGTAGATCTTTTGCATCTCCTTTAAGACTTTGTTCAGGTTCACTAGACGATCTCAGCCATCCGATTCATATCCAGATGTCCTTAGCCATTCAGATTCAGATCAAGGAGCTTTCAGCCAACCAGATTCAGATCAAGATCGAAGGTCCAGATCTAAGCTTTATCCTCAAAATAAAAAACTAATCTTGTGATTGCTCCCACTCAATGAAAAAGCAGCACTCCTCTTTGGGCATCCACCAATTAGGGCTGGATATCGTGTTGTTGAGGATGATGCACCTCCTATGTAGATGCAATACTCGACGTCCTAGTTACTTCACTCTGGGCTTCCTTGGGGTTTCTAGATGTCGCTCGAGCACCCGAGGATCGATCCTGAGCTATTGCCCAACCACTTGGGCGAGGAGTGCTTCATGCTCGCAACCCCCCGAGCTTTGCCTTAAGGCGATAAATCTCCAAGCACTTTTGAACGAGCAACTCCATGAGGAGAACCTCCTCACCAAGGGTATTTTCCCCCAGCACGTGTGTAGCGCCCCGAATTTCTAATAAGATATCTTAGAAAATACGTGGCACAATCCCAGCATCAACTTCAATGTAACATTAAACACAACCAACACTACTAAAATTTTCAATTTTTATTACAACGAACTTTTATAAAGCACAGCGGAATTCAAAACAACTCAATCAAATTTTTCCTTCATTTACAACTCAAATTATCTCAAAACTTCTTTTACAAATTTACACAAAACTCCTTCAAATTAATTTATCTCAAAACCAACAAAAGCTTCCAACCTCCAAACTCTAAGCAACAACCTGCAACATATGAGGCTAGAGATGATCCCTAACCCCCAAAACTAAAGGGGTTAGCCATAAATGGTGTGAGTGACATAAAACAACAAACAACATAAATAATCATTAAGCAAGGATTCTTAAACAACATATAATGAACCAAAATACATAAAATATGAGATAGCAAGAAATGTAACAACAAGTGATACTATACCAAGTGTCAAGTGTAGAAAACCGGAAAACCACATGCATAAAACTAAGTCAAGAAAATACAAATTCTATATGTGGACTCTCTAATGCGTACATGTCGAAGTCTATGCATCCCACTCTACATAGGTTCGGTGCAAGCCCTTAACGTCTTCTCTTCATAGGGTTCAATCCCCCCGCTATGCAACTAATCCTATCACGATGACTACTACGAGATAAAGATAAACTGTGAGAATTAGCCCATGCCTGATAATTCCGGAGATAGATCCCACATCTCAGGTAATTTACCTGGATAATTCTGGAGATCATCCCACACCGAGACATTGACACATCATCACATGAATACCACATGTGCGTCGCCTCGACTCCGATAATTCCGGAGATCAATCCCACACCGCAAGTAATTACCTGGATAATTCCGGAGATATATCTCACATTGCAGGTAATTTACCTGGATAATTCCGGAGATAAATCCCACACCTCAAGTAAGTTGCTTGGATAATTCCGGAGATTAAATCCCACATCTAAAGCCATACTGAGGTGCATAACCCATGTTCCCGTTCATCATATCACCATTAGTGCCTGTCCTTATTATTTTTGGGTTATTTAATTACTCAACGAATCTCCTAGAGTGGTGTACCCTACCGGCCTAAATTCAAAACTGAATAACTGAAATGCCTCAACGGGCCTCAACAAAACAACTCAACACCGGTATACTAGGGTCACACATCTCTAGAGACTCAACTCAAATGTCTAAACCAAAGATCCACTAAACAAAGTGGCTCAACTGAATATCTGAAATCAAATACTTAACTGAATATCTTAGAACCAAATGCTTACTGAAGGCAAAGTATAGACTGAATTATCTGAAAGCCAATCATTCGAAAGAACACTCAAGTTACAAAAATCCATCAGTACCAGTCGACTTATACTGTAGTAAGTCGACTGTCCAGAGGACAAATATCCAAAATTTTACAAAATAAACTAAGTCATACCAGTCGACTTGAAAGCCATCAGTCGACTTAATCGAGACAAAAATTCCAATAATTCTCAAGAAAATATTCTAAGTATATAAGTCGAATTAAAGAGGTCATAGGTCGACTGTCCAGAAAGGACTGAAATAATTTTACAAAATAAAGATCTCAGGGCACCAGTCGACTGCATAAGAGTCCAGTCGACTGTCCAGAAGGGATTTCAAAAGAACTGAAGGTACAACAGTAGGGTCGTACCAGTCGACTGAATAGTAGACCAGTCGACTGTCGGCCTACATTTTTCATAAATTAGGTCTGAATACAAAATCAAAACTGGAGTTTTCTAAAGATTCATTGTTTGTGAAAATATTTCATATTCAGGTAAAATGACAACTCTCAAATAATCTCCATTATGGATACTTTACTCAAAGCATCAAATATGTCAAAACTCAAGTTCTCATGTTCTAGATTCTAATTCTTCTATTAGGGTTTCTCAATTCTAAATTTCTTTCACAATTCTTAATCAAAATCTGATTTACAAATATAAGATCCAGATGCTCATCATCCGATCATAACCATGCTCAAATCTTAACATGCCTTTAGCAATACAATTTTATAAACAAAGATCTACTAATCATTCATAGATTCCACATACATGGTCCAAACAACAACGATGGTTCACATGAATCATACCACAATATAAGATCCATATCATTCACAACATCAAATCAAAACAACATTGTCACTCGCATACATAGATCAAAACAACGAAATAATTTTATATCACTCACAAAGCAAACAAAACAAAACAAAGTCACTCACCTTGAATTGAGAAAATCCACGAAAAGCCTTTCTTCTGCTAGATCAAACTTCCTCTTGCTCCTCCAAAACAAATCTCAAAAATTCTGTATTTTCAGTAATGACGGCTGGAAAAATCTTTTTAAATATCCGGGAATAGGTTTAGGGTTTTACCCAATTTGCAAAATAATCCTTTCCAAAATACAACTTCACATATATAGGTCTAGTCTTGGAAATTCAATCAAAATTCATTTAAATTAGGATTTAAAGGAAAATATAATTCTAAATCTCAACCAATACTGTTCAAAATGTCCAGAATTGCATTTTTCATTTTAACCCCTAAAAATGTCAAATTTGCAAAAATATCCTTCTTTTCTCAAAATTTGCAAATAGTTCCAATTAATTTCAGAAAAATCTGGAAAAATACTAAGTAAATCCCAAATATTAAATAATGATCTTTCATAAAGAAAACTAAATTTTCAAACTTCTAAAAAAGTATTTGCACGTGTTTTGTACGTGTAAAAGATAAATCTTTTATTAATTAAATCTCCAGAAAATCATTTAAATTTATTTTCAAATATTTAAAATAATATTCGAAAATACGGGGTTCTACAACATGAGGTAAAGGCAAACCAACTAGGCGGTCCCCCATTAAGAGTGGAATCTCAAACCCCCTATCAAGTAACACCTCATTTAAACTCTCCCTTTCGAGTGTAGCCTAATGCAACCTGTCATGGAAGTGAACTAACTCGGCGTTCCTCTCGGCTAACACCTCATTCAGACTTTCCTATTCGTGCATGATCTCATACAAATCATTGTGAAGACTAACAATCTCGGCGTCTCGATGGTCCCTCCAGTATATACAAAGATCTATCAACAAGAAGTGAGATTACAACTTGGAAAAAAAACTTAGCTTCTGCTTAGTTTTGGAAGATCCAATGTGAGAAGTCAAAAATTCACAAAACAATTCGACACAATATGGTTCCACACAAATCGACACAAACGGGGATATTATTACAACATTTCCAACAATCACTAGTTAATGCAAATTCAGAAAATAAAAAAAGACAAAGCGACTAAAGGATCTTTAAGCTCAGTATATATTTTGAAACAATCGGATTTAATGGTGTTTTCAGGAATTCTTTTGAAACAGGGGTTTAGAGTGACTTGGTTAAACATGTCTAGGTTCTTACTTTTGGAATAAGTAAATGGTAACTTATCCTTAATAACGAGTTTAGCCATTTTCCTACATAAAATTTCATGATCATAACTATAATTATCTACTTGGCGGGTCATGGGTTTCTCTACTTGGCCGGTCTGGTATTATATTATTTTTATTTTTATTTTTAAAATTAAAATATTTCTTACGGAAATTAATTAGTTTTACTAATAAAAATTATCTGTGTATATATACTAGTATGTATACATATGTATTGTATCGATTTGTACTAAAACGTTTAGTATGTGTTTTTTTCTGAGAAAATATATGTAATATCCCGGTCTGATATTAAAATTATTTTTTTTATTATTTCAGAATTAAAAAATTTTGGTAAATATTTTTTTGTTTTACTAATAAAAATTATTGGTATATATACTAGTATGTATGTATACGAATTTTATCGATTTCGTACTGTAATATTCTGAACTGATATTAATATTATTATTTTCATTATATTATTTTTACTTTCAGAATTAAAATATTTTTGTGGAGGTTACTTGGATTAACTAATAAAATTCATCCGTATATATAATAGTATGTACATATATGTATTATATCGATTTCGTACATTTGTAAAAAATCATGTAGTATGTGATTTTGGGAAAATAACTCTTATTTTGATCCATCATGATCAAATTGGAGGGCTAGGGTTAGATTGGGGTGTTGATTGCAATATAATTATTTGCAAATTAAACATTTAATTGTTATACCAAAAAAATGAAGACACTTGGCTCTTCCTCACCCACAAGCTCACCCTCTCCCTCCTTCAAATAGCCCTTGGCCAGCCAAACCAAAGGGGCAAGCCCCATTTCCTCTCATTCCCTCATCTCACTCTCATCTCATTCTCTCTTCTTCATATATTTCTTCCTCTTCTTGTTTTGCTTTGTTCTTAGAAATAAAATTGAGAAGGAAAGAAAAGAAAGGGAGAAAAAAGAGAAATCAAAGAAAAGAAAATAATGGGTTAATTGTTCATTGGTGTTCTTAAAGAGGAGCAAGAACAAGGAAGGAGAAGAGGAAGCAAGCAAGTTCTTCCAACTGATTTTGGGTGGCAGTTTCTCATTTCTTTTGATTTATTTATATATTGTTTATTGTTGTATGTTAAAGAACTTGCACTAATTTCATGTGCATATGAGAAATTTATGAACTTGGAAATGTTTCATGCAATAATGAAGTGAAGAACTTAACAAAAACCCTAAAGATCCAACCTTTAACAACAAGTATGTTGTTTTAATGGTTAGAATGTGATAACTTGTGGTAAAGTTAGAATTTTGAACCCAAATTAATATGAGAGGTTCTCCTATATGTACTTACCATGGTCTAATTTTTGTATATTTTTCTGGGTTCAACTGTTAGGTTAAATAAAATCATTTCCCCCAAAACAGTCAAGGTTGAAAGTTGCTATTTTTTGCAGATTTTAAGCATGTAATCAAAAATTCATAACTTGAGTTCTATAAGGTATTTTGAGATGAAAATTAAGCTGGAGATAGTTGTATATGTTAGTATCATGCCTACCAAATTTCGTAATATTTGGAATTTATTTGCTACTTTTAAAGGAATTTATGCTTGACTATGGTTGAGAAGCCAAACTGCTCTGTTTTTAGTGAATAATTGGACTTCCAAAAATTATAACTCTTTATATAAAAGGAATTTTGAGGTGAAATTTTTAGGTAAGTATCTTGTTTGTGTTTACAGCTTGTTTGCCAAATTTGAGAATTTTTAGAGCAGATTTGATTCCATTTAGAAATTTGACAAATTCGACAGCCAAGTAAGACCAAGCTGCTGTCTGTGTTTGTTTTTGGCTGAGTTTGGCTGATGTTTAGAAATTCATATCTCCTAGGATATTTGGAGTTAGGAGCTAAAATTTGAGATTATGGTTTTCCTATATGTCTACAAGTTGGATGAGTTTTAATTCTATTAATAAATTTTACGAAATTGACAGTCAAATAGGATTTGGCTGAGTTTTCCTATATGTCTGTGTTTTAATTTGGCTGAGTTTTAATGCATGTTTAGAAATTCATAACTCCTAGGATATTTGGATTTAGGAGTTGAAATTTGAGATTATTGTTCTCCTATATGTCGAGAGAACAAAACAAAATTTGAGAATTTTTGGATAAGTTTTGATTGTTGAAAATAGTGCTAGATTCAGTTTGATTCAAGTTGCGGACTGTGTATTTAGTTGTGTTTTTTACCCTATATTCACATGGCTATAACTTTTTGTACACTTAGAGTTTTAATGCAAATTTTGGGTATGTGGTACTTGGTTATGTTTAGTTGATGCCTGGCAAATTTCACAAGGTTTGGACATCATGGTGATTTTATAAGGAATTTTGAATCAGCTATGTTTAAACAGGTCTTTGTGAAATCTAAGTTTTAGCATACGAGTAGGTGTTAGAGGTTTTCTAGCAGTTGGTTGACTGAATTGGAAGAATTTCTCAACTAGAGAATTGTAGTAGAGGTTTCTACCTTTCTGTAAAATCTAATTTTGTTAGATTCCGGTAAGTGTAGCATTTGTAGTGAGTTTTACAAGTTTCGACAGTAGCTGAGCTCACTGTTCAGATGTTAAGGGATTTATCAACCCTTTATTAATTGAATTTGAGAAAGTTGTCAACTAGAGAATTGTAGTAGACCTTCTTACTTTTCTAAAAATTCTAATTTTGTTAGATTCCGATAATCGTAGCTAGTGTTATGAATTTTACAAGATTCAGCAGTAGCTTTCTTTTTGGCTGCGTTCACTATTTGAGAGTTAGGGGTTTTTCTTTCCCCTTGTTGGCTGAATTTGAGAAGGTTGTAAACTAGATAATTGTAGTAGAGTTTTCTACCTTTTCATAGAGTCTAATTTTGTTGGATTCTGTTAAGGGTAGAAATTGTTAGAAATTTTACAAGATTTCAGCAGCTGCTCAACTAATCGGGCTGATTCGCTGTTTGAGATGTTGGGTTTTTTCCCCTTATTCGAGCACTCGTTTATGATCTAGATATATTCCTATGTGCTCATAATTCATGTTACACAATGTTTTATGTTGGGAAATGGTTGGTGCTAATTATTAGCATTTGTTTGGCTCATACGTAGCTGGTTGGCTCGTATGTAGTTTCTTGTCTAGGATCGATAGGCTATGAGTAAATCCGTCGAGATCCTGTGAAGTCTAGGTTGAGATTTAGTGGATTGTGTCAACAATTGTTGCACTCTCTTGTAGGAGAGATACTTGTGGTGCTTTTTCATGGCGAGTTGGAAGCACGAGTTGTGTATCTCGATTGTTAACCCATTTGGTGCCTTCTCATGATGAGTTGAGAGCACGACTCTAGGTTGAGAGTACCTTGTAGCTTGTACGACCCCATTTAATTGGTTAGGTTTAGTGACATCATTAGGGTAGTAACTTGTATCCGTTGTTACTAAACCACTTATATCTATTAATTTGCCGAAAGGACAGTTTTGGTTTTAAGGGTGATACTTTATAATCCGACTCATCCTATTGGCTGGCACTAGGTGGTTTTGTGTTTTATTCCCTTGTCAGAGATGATACGTGCGGTGCTTTTTCATGATGAGTTGGGAGCACGGATTGCGTATATCGCCCTGTTAATTTCTGAAAATACCATGATAAGAACCTGTCGGAACTAGGGAAGTTGACCCTACGATTCCATAATGTTCTATGTATTCTCTTGATGAGTTGAGAGCACGGTTCAAGATTGACTAGTTTCTTGTGGTTCGTGTTGGCTTTTGAGTGAGTTATCTCTACCCACGTAGCTCGAGGACGAGTTTCTTTTAAGGTGTGTAGATTGTAACATCTGTTTATTTTTTAATTCCTTAAATATTTGGTTTAAATTATTTTTAAATATGATTCTAAGTACATTTTCTCATATTAATTGATTCTTATTTTGTATTAAAATGATTAAATTGAAATTTGGGGTTAAAAGTGAAAAATTGGAAATATTGGAGTTTTGAGATGTGTTTTCTTGGAGGAGATGAATCCGAATTAACCCGAAATTTTTCTTAGGTGTTTGTGCATAATAGAGGGTTGAATATTTTTTAGTTTGAAGGAATTGCATGGTCCTAGCATTAATATTGAAATTTTGAAGAGTGGACATTGAAATAACTTAGAAAAATAAATTTTTACCTTAATTTGGGCCTAGGCCCAAACCCAAATCTTAACCACTAAAAAAACTCTTAAGATTTACCATTGTGGCATTCATCTCATCTTTCCCGTCCTCCTCATTCGAAGCCGACCGAAACCCCATGGAACCCAATTTATGGTTTTTTTGAAATCCAACCATTTTCTACCACCAACTTTGAATAGCTTAGGGTTTCTAGCAAATTTCTGGGTGCTCTTCCGCGTGGCTGTGTCGCTTTTTCAAGAGGACTTCGTGAAGGTATATTAATTTGTACCTTTAGTTATTGGGTTGTGTGCTTTATAATTTCTTGCATAAAAATCATAGTAGTAAGAAGCTTAGAGTTTGTAGAACACGCTTAAGTTGAAAGATTTTGATTTTAATGATAATAATTTAGAAATTTTTCCTAACTTAGGGTTTGAGTTTAGAAAAATAATGACTATTGTATACTAAGAAATATTATGAATGATGTGCAATAATATGGGATAATTTAGAAGCATCTACGATTAATTTTAGCAACTGTTTGATAATTATTAAGAATTTTCCCGATATCGGAAAATTGTGAAAATAAAGTTTATTGGTTTAAAAAATTGGGATTTGGTAATAAGAATAGAAAATGGTTGATTTGAAATGCTTAGGTATGTTATATGCGATGTGTAAGTATGTATAGTGTGACTTCAGTGGATTGATAATGTGTATTTTGAATTAATCACTCACGGGTTCTATAAATTTCTTAATAGGCATTAGAAAATGAAGTTTGAGTAGCGGCCGGGCGAGTGAGGAGTATCTTCTTGCTGTTTCGTTAGGTGAGTATGATTATACTAGGTATGTACTATGTTGTGACCAAGTTTTATGCGAGTTTGAGGTGATTTGTGTGAGTTATAGCCTACAGAAGATTTACTCGAAAATACGGAACTTTATAAGTTGAAATGGTGTTATATGGTGTATTTGCGTGAGTTTGAATGTTTGTGATATATATATGGGTGATAATGAGTTGTGATATCATAATAGATAAAATTAATGAGTGAGCATGGGTATAATATAGTGATGTTTAAAGTGAAACTAATAGGCGGTAATAAGATATAATCATACTTAATTTGGCATATTCATAAGATATTATAATGGGATTAAATAAATAATTTGGTGCGTTTATGATATGGAGCAACATGAAGTAGTAATCTTATAAATTATATAAGATTCAGCAGTTGCTTTCTTTTTGGCTGAGTTCACTATTTGAGAGTTAGGGATTTTTCTATCCCCTTCTTGGCTGAATTTAAGAAGGTTATAAACTAGATAATTGTAGTAGAGTTTTCTACCTTTCCATAGAGTCTAATTTTGTTGGATTCCGGTAAGCGTAGAAGTTGTTAGAAATTTTACAAGATTTCAGTAGCTGCTCGACTAATCGGGCTAATTTACTGTTTGAGATGTTGGGTTTTTTTCCCTATTCGAGCACTCGTTTAGGATCTAGATGTATTCCTATGTGCTCAGAATTCAATTTACACCATGTTTTATGTTGGGAAATGGTTGGTGCTAATTATTAGCATTTATTTGGCTCATACATAGCTGGTTGGCGCGTATGTAGTTTGTTGTCTAGGATCGATAGGCTGTGAGTAAATCTGTCGAGATCAAGTGAAGTCTAGGTTGAGTTTTAGTGGATTGTGTCAAAAATTGTTGCCCTCTCTTGTAGGAGAGATACTTGCGGTTCTTTTTCATGGCGAGTTGGAAGCATGGGTTGTGTATCTCGATTGTTAACCCATTTGGTGCCTTCTCATGATGAGTTGAGAGCACGACTCTAGGTTGAGAGTACCTTGTAGCTTGTACAGCCCTATTTGATTGGTTAGGGTTAGTGACATCATTAGGGTAGTAACTTGTATCCGTTGTTACTTAACCACTTATATCTATTAATTTGCCGAAAGGACAGTTTTGGTGTTAAGGGTGATACTTTATAATCCAACTCATCCTATTGACTGGCACTAGGTGGTGTTGTGTTTTATTCCCTGTCAGAGATGATACGTGCGGTGCTTTTTCATGATGAGTTAGGAGCACGGGTTGTGTATCTCGCCCTTTTAATATCTGAAAATACTATGATAAGAACCTGTCGGAACAAGGAAAGTTGACCCTACGATTCCGTCATGTTCTATATCTTCTCATGATAAGTTGAGAACACGTCTCAAGGTTGACTAGTATCTTGTGGTTCGTGTTGGCTTTTGAGTGAGGTCTGGTGCGCCGGGTAAATAGTGACAAACAAAGACACCATTATTGTACCGCAGTAGCTGAACTAGACCGTATATGCAACCTCATCAGTTATGTAGTATTGTGTCAGGAACAGGATGAGTACAAGAGTAGAATTCATTGCATGGGTTCAAATCTCTAAATATGAAGAAACGGTTTGATATGGATGTATGAAGTTATGGCATGCATACCGTTCCGAAGTCTCGCTTGCATTAGACTATGTGCATCTACATTTTATTAGACTCTAAGTCATAGCACACACAAAAACTTAAACTACATGTACACATTTCTCCTAGCTAATTTTAATGTTTTAAGTTGAGATTCTGCTGCTTGTAATCAACATTTTGCGTCAGTATATGTACTGACATCCCCAGTCAATTAGGTATTAGATTGCGGTACCAGTGGTTCAGGATTCAGGTGGACTCTAGGCAAGTGAAGTATCCAAGTGAAGCGCCAAGTGTTATTAATTATTCATTGTAACTCTGATGTAAAATTATTGAAGTTTTATAACACTTAGGCTTGTAAAACATTATTGTAACACTGATATAATATATTGAAGTTTTGAAACATACGGACTTGTAATACATTTTTTTTGAATACTTTTTTTAAAATTTTCCTGTTTTTCTGTGTATTGTGGCTAATTCAAGGAAAAGATTCTGGCTCGTGTAACGAATTCTCTGTATAGGAAAATCGGGGCGTTACAGAGTGGTATCAGATCCGACTTCAATTTATTGTCTGACACAGTAGGAAAATAGACTTGGATGCCTTGTAAGGGTTGGGTTTTTAGCTAGTTGTAGATGATTATAATTCATATTGTTGTTCTTTCAACTTATGTTTTATGATTTTTTCTATATCTGGATTATTACCCATATTTATTTCTTTTCTACCAGATGTCTCGAAGAACCAGGAGTGGTAGGAATGACCCAACTGAGGGTGAAGATAGTGGTGACAATGGCACAGGTCCAAATGTTGGGGCGGAGTTCGCTCGTACGTACCAAGTGTTTGGGGATTTTATAGAAGCACACCGAAACAACATTTCGCAATAAGGAGCACTAGCTAGTAACCAGGGAGTTACAGCTACTGACCCAATCAGAATGGTCGAGTCCTTCAGAAGGATGAAGCCGCCTGTTTTTGAAAGCTAGGCAGACCCGACAGCGGCTGACAACTGGATTCTTCAAGTGGAGATAGTATTTAAGATGATACTAACACCTGATGACAGCAAGGTCAGATTGGCGAGCAATCTACTGAAAAAGGACGTCAGGGTCTGGTGGTAGTCTATCAAGAGGAGTTTGGGTGAAGGACCCATAGTATGGGAAATTTTCCTGGAGGAGTTCAGGCAGCATATTTTTCGTTGGATGTACAGGAGGACAAGTCCATGGAGTTCCTCAACTTGAAATAGGAAAGCCTGATGGTTCAGGAGTACGAGACCAAGTTCACACAGCTATCCTGATATGCTCCAGAGATGGTACAAGACGAGGTTAAAAAGGCCAAGAGATTTGAGCAAGGGCTCAGGCCTATACTTACAACCAAGTTGGTACCCTTGTGTATTCGGAAGTTTGAGAAGTTAGTTCGCCGAGCAGCAACAACAGAGTTGGACATGAACCGATGTCCAGAACTGCAAGAGAACACTGGAGGTTGGAACAAGGGGAAGAGATCTGCTCCAGCATCAGGGTTCGAGAACCAAGGACAGAAGCAGAAGATTCAGACCACGGATGGCAAGCTTGTAGGAGCCTGTAATATCCTGGTCGGATATTATATTTGTATTATTATTATTTTTAAAATATTTATTATGGAAATTACTTACTTTTAATTAATAATCATTATCTGTATATATATACTAGTAAGTAAATATATGTATTGTATCGATTTTGTGCACAGTACAAAATCATGTAATATGCGTTTTTGAGAAAGTATCTGTAATATCTCGGTCTGATATTAAAAAATTCTTATTTTATTATTATTTTATTTTTATTTTCAGAATTGAAATAGTTTTGGGGGACATTACTCGGTTTAATTAATAAACATTATCTATATATATATACTAGTCTGTATATATCTGTATTGTATCAAATTGGTACTCAAATCTTCCTAGCCAATAATAAAATTATTATTATTATTATTATTTTATTTTATTCTCAAAATTAAATTATTTTTGTACAGATTGTTGGGTTTGATGAATAAGAATTATCGGTATATATAGATGTATGTACGTATATATATTGTATCGATTTTGTACGTTTATACGAAATCATGTAGTATGTGTTTTTGGACAAAAATATATCTTTTATCATGATTGATCATAGAATCAATGGCTAAGATTTAATTGGGAGGGATAAACATAGATTTTATAATTATTAGAAATACAATTAGTATTAATAGGTGTAGTTTCCTTCATGGATAAGTTAACCCAACTCATACACTCACCTCCTCACCCCTCTCCCTCATTTTGGCCGACCAATACCCTAAGGCAAGCCAAGTGCCAAACCCTAGTTTCATCCGCTCACCCTCTCATACACTTACCTCTCTCATTTTCTCCTATAAATACCCCTTCCCTCACCCTTAGCTCATTTGCTAAAGAAAAATAAAGAGAAAGAGAAAGCAAAAGAAAGACAAAAACTTAATTTGAGAGTTCTTCATTTGTAGGTTGTAGTAGGAGCTAGGAGGAAGGAGAAGGAAAGCTAAGGCTAGTTCTTCCTACAATAAAAAAAGGTGGGGGTTTCTCTTCTTAGTTTTTATTTGTTGTTGTTTGTTGTTTATTTTATTGTATGTTAAGTTTTTAAGAACAACTTGGACTAAGATCTTGTGCATATGAATGGTTCTGGATCAAAAATGATCACATAAAAGAAGTGAATGGTAGAACCTAACAAAACACTTAAAAATTGAATCTTTAATACTAAATGTTGTTATTTGTTGTTTGATTATTTTATTTCCTTGTTGTATGTTATTTTAAGAACAACTTGGACTAAAAACATATGCATATGAATAAGGGTGGATCAAATGAACACATAAAGAAATTGAATGGTGGAACTCAAACAAATTGTTGTTATTTTTATTATTGTTGTTATTATAATTAATAAAATTAATAAAATATAAACACATGGTTTCTTGTAAATAAAATATAACAACCTGGACTAAATCCATGTGCATAGAAGAATAGATGAATTAAGAATATCTACGTACATGATTAAACTGGAAAACATAATTAGAACGCTCAAAAAGAGTAGTTTTTAGTGTATGTGTAACTTCTAGTTCATAAAAAGTGGACTTTTGTTGTATGTAGAACTTCTAATGCATGAAAGATAAAGTCTTTAGTAGTTTGGTGTATGTTCACTTTTGTACTTGTTAAAAATCAAGTTCTTTTGGTAATTCTAGTTCATGAAAGATCAAGTGTAGTAGCATGCTTTGTTGCTTCTAGGTTGTTAGAAGATTTCCATGTTGTTATAGGTGTAAAAATCAGTAAACTTGAGTTCCATATAGAATTTGAAAAAGTTGTCAACTAGAGAGTTGTATTATATATTCTTAACTTTCCAAAAAGTCCAATTTTGTTAGATTCCAATAGGTATAGCACTGGTTATGATCTTTACAAATTCCAGCAACAACTTTCTCTTGTTGAGTTTCTGTTTGGAAAGATTAGGAGTTTTCGACATCTTGTTGAATGAACTTGAAAAAGTTGTCAACTAGAGAATTGTAGTAGATATTCTTAGTTTTCCAAAAAGCCCAATTTTGCTAGATTCCGATATGTATAGCACCAGTTATGATCTTTACAAATTCCAGCAGCAACTTTCTCATGCTGCGTTTCTGTTTGGAAAGATTAGGAGTTTTTGACTTCTTGTTGACTGAACTTGAAAAAGTTGTCAACTATAATGTTTTAGTAGATATTCTTATATTTCCAACAAGCCCAATTTTTTTAGATTCCGATAAGTATAGCACCGATTATGATCTTTACAAAATTTCAGCAGCAACTTTCTCTTGCTTAGTTTCTGTTTGGAAAGATTAGGAGTTTTCGACCTCTTGTTGACTGAACTTGAAAAGTTGTCAACTAGAGAGTTTCAGTAGATGTTCTCACCTTTCTAAATTGTCTTATTTTGTTGAATTTCAATAACTGTAGCAAGAGTTATGACTTTTACAAGTCGACAGCAGTTGGCCTTTTGGCTGAAGCTCACTATTCAGAGTGTTCGGAGTTTTTCTACCTCTGGTTGATTGAATCTGAGAAGGTTGTCAACTAGAGAATTGTATTAGAGGTTCCCACCTTTCTACAAAGTCTTATTTTGTTGAATTCCGATTACCATAGCATGAATTATGACTTTTACAAGTCGACAGCAGCTGACCTTTTGGCTGAAGCTCACTGTTTAGAGTATTCGGAGTTTTTCTACCTCTTGTTAACTGAATCTGAGACGGTTGTCAACTAGAGAGTTGTAGTAGATGTTCCTACCTTTCTAAAAAGTGTTAGATTCCATTAAGTGTAGCATCGGTTATGAGTTTTGCAAGTTGAACACAACTACCTTTTTTGGCTGAGTTCACTGTTTGAGAGTTTGGAGTTTTCTCTCCTTTTCTTGGCTGAATTTGAGGAGGTTGTCAACTAGAGAATTATAGTAGAGGTTTCTACCTTTCCATAGATTCTAAATTTTTTAGATTCTAATTAGCGTAGCAATTGTTGTGAATTTTGCAATATTTTAGCAACGACTTGACTTTTTGAGCTGATTTGCTATTTGAAATGTTTGGTTGTTTTTCCCTATTCAAG
Source organism: Hemerocallis citrina (assembly GCA_017893485.1). Taxonomy (NCBI): domain Eukaryota; kingdom Viridiplantae; phylum Streptophyta; class Magnoliopsida; order Asparagales; family Asphodelaceae; genus Hemerocallis; species Hemerocallis citrina. Next base: position 131,342,834 of record CM030364.1, on the reverse strand, counting down.
GACGTATTTAGGATTTCTGTGTATTTCTTTTTCCCTATTTAAGGACATATTTAGGATTTCTGTGTATTTCCACGTGCTTCTAATTCATGTTACCTAGAGTTGTTGAGAATTGTCAGTAGTTTGAATCGTGCACTTGATTATGAGTAATAGGTGTTCCTTGTGCTCATAAGTCATGTAATAGCATGTTTATGTTTGGCAAATAGTTCACACTAATTTTTAGCAGTTTGTTGTCGCATACGTAGTTAGTTGGCTTGTATGAATTTGTTTGGCTCATACGTAGCTTGTCGGGCTCGTATATAGTTGTGGGTCTCATACGTTTATATATTGTTGTCTCATACGCATCTCACCTGGCTCGTATCTAGGTCATTGTTTCATACGTAGCTTGTTTAATTTTTTGCTCGTATATAGCTTATTAGCTAGTACGCAGTTTGTTGTGCTTGTCTAGGGCGATATCATTGCCCTAGGGGCCATCGACAATCAAGACGTGTATTTATTTTACCCCTCAGGGACTGTGGATGAGTCACCCTCCGTGCACCGTCAGATCTTAACCAGTGCTGGTTGATCGCGGGCCGGGAGCGTAGACGGAATCCATGTTCAGGGTAGTAGCATGCGAATAAATTCTCATTGCCGGAGTCTTGGATCAGTGGGCTGTGAACAGGATCCTTGGTGATCCTGGTAAGTCTAGGTAGGCACCTAGCAAAGTTATCTTGCGAAGTCTAACTTAAGACCTAGCATGTTGTGTTAGTACTGTTGTCATCCCTCGGATTGTTTAAGGTTAGTGACATCGTTAGGGTAGTGACTGTAACTATTGTTACATAACCCTTTTATCTTTTACTTCGCCGAAGGAAAAAAGTTGGTATTAGGGATGATACCTTATGATCCGACCTGTCCTATAGGCCAGCACTAGGTGGTCTTATTGGTTATACCCTTCCTGTCAAAGGGATACGGTCTGTGCCTTCTCACGAGTTGGGAGCACGGGATCCGTATCTCGTCTGTTAATTTCTGAAGTGCCATGATAATAACGGGAGGTTATCCTGTTGGAACTAGGAATGGACCCCCAGAATTTCGTCATGTTCTATGTCACGGAAAGAGAACATGACTTAGACTACGGTCTATGAGCCAAGGGGCCACAGGGGATGCTTCGAGCTAACCTGTGTTGTAGTCAACTCTAGGTGCTCGTCTGATTTTTGAGTGAGGTCCGGTATGACGGGCAATAGTGGCAAACAAAGACACCACTATATGACTATGAATGGAGGGATTAGACCGTTTCAGAGCAACCTTATCAGTCACGCTGTATCTTTAGGAACAAGTTGAGTACAAGAGTAGAATTGATGACACGGGTTCAAATCCCTAAATATAAAGAAACAGCTTGATATGGGTTGATGTATTTATCAGTTGCATACTGTCCAGAGTCTCGCTTGCATTAGAATAAGTGCATCCTTGCATTAGTTGATCTTGCATTAGATTCTAAGTCATAACATACACTGACACATCAATTATATATACACATTTCTCTTTTCATCAATCTGTTTGTTTAAGTTCAGATTCGTTGCTAGTCATCAGCTCTTAAGCGCCAGTATATGTATTAACGTCCCCACTCAAATAGGTACTGGATTACAGGACTACAGGTTCAGGGTTCAGAAAAACTCTAGCCAAGTGGAGCGTTCAAGTGAAGCATTGTGTTGATTATTGTTCCTATTGTTATATATTTATTGTTGAGAAGCATCCAAGTGAAGTACCAAGTGTTATTGTAACCCATATTTTCTATTTTTCTGTATTTTGAGTGTATTTTCTTTTTCCATGTATTTGATTCTTATTGTATCTCTTTTTGGACCGTATATTGGATCTTTTTTTTCAATATATACTCTTTTGTTGATTTGTCGTCTCATTTGAGTTCTTGATTTTAATTGTCAGTCTGTTGTTCGTCTCGGTTTATTCGAGCTTCTATTTTCTTCCTCATTGTTATCTATTCATGTCCTATTTTTATTACTTGTTCATTTTGCTCTATCTTGATTATCGAATCTATTCCTACCCTAAATCTATTTGGATTCCTATTTATTTTTTTATATCCTATTTCTATTTAATAACCCCTTATCCATTTGCATATCCTACCTGTTATCAATTATACCCAAACCCATTAATTACCCTACCCGAAAACCCCCTACACTCTAACCATAACTCTTTTCACCCTATATATATATTCCCCCATGCATCCAGCCGTCACCTCCATCCTAAAACCCTAGTCCCAGCTGCCCTACCATCTCACTCGTAGCTTTCCGCTCTCCTCCTCCTCAGCCCGTGTGCACCCATCGTCCACGACCTCCAAGTGCAGCCTCTCCTTCTCCCCTGGTCGCGTTGTTCCTCCTGAGCACCGATGCTCCTCCCTATCTCTGCCCTGCCCTCCTATCCCCATGCTCCCTCAACTGCTCGCGACCCACCTCAACAAGCTGCAACAGCCGTAGTGTTTGTTTCCATAATGCCGGCCAAAAAACAGCAACAACAGCACACCGCTGTGTGCTGTGCTTTCCTCCGTCGACAGCCCAGCCAGCAGCCCTTCCGACACTGCCTCCGTCTGCCGTCCTCTCTCTCCCTCTCTTCATCATGCTCTCGGTGTAGGGTGGGTTGTGCATGTCGTTTCGGAGTTTTGCTTGTGTTCATGGGTTTTGCTCGTTCTTGGGTTTGTGGATTCGTTCATTTGTGGTGTTTTTTGCCCGGGAATTCGTTCCCGTTATTCTTGCTTTTGCTTCCTCCGTTTCGTCGTCTCTCAAGTAAGTAACTTGTATTCTTTTCTTTGTGTAATACAAGTACTAAATACCGTCTGTAGTGTAGTTGGGTTCTAGAGACAATTCGAGTATGAATCCTCTGTTATATATTTTCTCTATTGTGTTGATTCGACCATAGTTGCCTCATGACATACATGACATGAAACAACTAGGGATGACCACTTTTCGGATGTATATATGCATGCTATTTTGTGATATCGTGTGTTTGACGTGTTATTCGTGCTATACTTGTCGTGGACTTGCAAAATACCTTATGCCATGTTGTTTGGACATCTGGTACACTATATTTCATGTTTGGGTTGATTTGGATGAGTTTTACATGAACTAGATGATTTATGTTCGAAGAATAGTTCTGTATTTTCTGTTACCTTGCTTTTGATCAGTATTTTAGACTCTATTAAGGTCAGTATATGAAAAATATTTGTGAACATGAACTATAGAGAATTCTGTCTATTTTCCAATCCTTCTGACATATCTCAGTTTCATTTTATGAGTTGTGAGTTATGACTGTTTTACTACAGAGGTGTATAAGAAATTTCAGATTTGATTTTACGAGAATTCTGGAGAGTAAACTATTTTCATTCTAATGTTAAAAGTATTATTTTGATCCAATATTTTGCTGAGTATAAATAGACTTGATTGGGACTAACCCTGAACTTTTGTAGATTTATTTAATGAGTTTTACAAACTATTCTATACTTGTAAACAACTACTATACTAGCAGATTTTTCTTACTGTTCAGTAAAGATATATGATTTCGACCTGATTCTACTTGCATTCTCTAAAATCTTTCTGAATATGAAATTTAGCCTACTGTATCTATTTTATCACTCTTTTGAAGGATCTGGATTTCGATTTATGGTTTGTGAGATATTGCTGTTTTCGTACTACAGTGTTTATTATTCCAGATTTACAAAACTACTACATCTTGTTGTTTTCAGATTTTAATTCACTAAACAATTTATATTGAAAAATTATGAAATGATGTTTTTTGATACTAGACTTACTAGGGAATACCCCAAATTTTTGGTGGATTTAGTTAGTGGGTTTTCATGCAGTTTTCCTGTTCTTGAATACAATTATCTGATTTCTGGCTGAACACGTTTTCTTGATTCAATTCAGTTTTGAGGCTTATTTTTGTGAAATACCATATGACTTATATATACTTGCTGGGTTTGTCCATGAGTTTATTTTCCAGATTCTTTGACGGATCCAGATTTGTATTTCTGTAGCAACGGGAATCCCAGTTTTAGTGCAGTACTGTCTAACTGTCCTAAACTAGAGTTTCGTTGTTCTATTCTTTTATGAGTTATCTTTTATCTGTACGCGTTTATCTTTCAGTCTGAACCTATTAGCTGCTTATACCATGTTATTCTTGCTCTATTTATGACACATACATGCCTGTCTGATAATAATAATAAAATGACCAAGCCAGGGTTTAAGGGAAATATCTAATAGTGGGAAATTATAGAAATGTACTTGGAAGGGGACCCGTGTTTCCCATACTAAGCATCTGTTATGTGGTACAATACTGTTATACTGATTACCTGACTACACACTTCCCTATAGGAAGGTGTACTCGGAAGAGAACTCATAGGTTCTTACTGTCTGATTACTGTCTGATTACTGATACCTAAGTACACGGCCCTATATGATCTCCTACGAAATCTAAAACGTAATTTTTTTAAATGTAGAAACCATGTGGTAAAAGGATGGATGCATGAAGTGCTACCTAGATAGTAATAAACACAAGACTGTAAGAACATGACATTTGTTAACTATTATCTGTTACATGCTACTAGACATCTGTTATCTGTTTACCTGTCTGACTGTTATCTGACACTATTATCTGTATACCTGTATGCATACTATTTTACACTTGACACATGTTACTTGTACCTGTCAATATACCATGCTACTTGATTCTGTTTTTCTAATTCTTGTTAGATATTCTATTCTGTTGACATGTCTATTCCATGCTATGTTTGTTTTTGCTGTTATTTCACATCTGTTTATGTATTTCCTGTACTTGTATCCTGCACTACAAGCGGCCCGTAACTTTCATTGACAGGAGTTTGTTTTCTATTTCTTCTTCCTGCAATTTATTAAATTGCAGATCAGGGTGATCAGCTGCCAGATGGTGTAGGTGGTCTAACATATTAGTTACTGGAGTTTTGCTATTATTAGTTCATGTTGCTATTTGAACAATTGTATTTGATACTTGGATTTATTTTGTATTTAGGCAATGTGACCAGGATTATTGACTTATTCCGATCTGATTTATTTAATATTAATATATTTTGTTTCAAGTAATTCTATTGGTATTTTGATTCATATATGCATGCTTGGTTGACTTTTCTTGCTTCCAACTCTGATTATTCTTGTGAAGTGTTGTAAAGATCCTGACAGCTTATGGATGATGAAAATTATTTGCTGGGATTAGTCACGTATCCGTATTCTATATTCTCTTTTTGGGATGCATGGCGTGACAGTTATTTATTATTCATTGTATTCTGATGTAAATTTATTGTAAGTTGTAACACTTGGGCTTGTAAGGCATTATTGCAATATTGATGCAGTTTTATAACATTCGGACTTATAATATATTTGTGTTGAATAAAAAGTTTTAAATTTTCCCGTTTTCTATGTATTGTGGCTAATTGAAGGTAAAGATTCTGGCTCGTGTCACGGTTTTCCGGTATAGGAAATCGGGACGTTACAGAGTGGTATATGATCCGACATCAATTTATTGTCCAACACAATAGGAAAATTAAACTTGGATGCCTTATAGGAGTCGGGTTTTGGCTAGTTTTAGACAATTATAATTCATATTGTTGTTTCTTTCAACTTATGTTTTATATTTTTTCTGTATCTAGACTAATTCCAGTATATGTGTTTGAAGGATGGTATTCGAGGATATCCTAACCAAGGATGTGGTTAAGGAAGAAAGTGAACCGATCTCGATGGATGATCCGATGATCTTGAGCGTGGAGCCGAAGGAGATTTTACTACAAGCTAACCTCAAGACGGACTAGCCTTCACCACCGCAGTGGCTAAGTATGGATCAACGCACAGCGGCAGCGGTAAGCATACAATTGGGAATTAGGAAGGTGAGGAAGTATGGGACCAGGAATGGTCGTCGAGCTAAGCAACTGGGTGATGCTTGCAGAGCTATATTAGCAGGCCTAGCGGTGGAGCAGGAATACTTTAATTCCAGATTGGCACGATGGTAGCATGAATGGGAGCAAATTTAGGAGACCACCAAGTTTGTAGTATGCTATTTCTGTGAGGAAGTTGGGAACAAGAAATCAGTCTGTCCACAACTACAAGGGAAGGGATCTGCACCAGCTTCAGAGTTCAAGAACCAAGGCCGGAATCGGAAGTTTCAGAAAAATGTTGGCAACTCAGGAACTTGTTTCCTATTTGGTGAGCATTGTCATTTCAAGAGCCAGTGTCTGAGGAACAACCCTCAGATGGAGACCCGTACATGTTACAATTGTAGGGAGATTGGTCATATTTGGCCGAATTGTTTCCAGCTTCATAAGAATGACGGCAGATTAGCCCCGAAGATGAATAATAAAGGAAAAGAGCCTGTTCACCAAGGGTAAGAATTCACACTTACTAAAGGCAAGTTGAAGAAGGCAGGAGAGCCATTACCAGTGTGTACATATAGAAATACAACTAAGTTTAACAGTTGTACTTTGAATTTTGCTTAGACTAAAAAGTAATATATGATGTAACACTTTTGTAACCGAATGGATTTATATATATATATATATATATATATATATATATATGAAATCCAGGCAACCATTTTGTTCGATTCTAGTTCATCATATTCTTTTGTCTGAATTATTTTTCAAGAAGTTAAGATGTGTGCGGGAGGCAACTCTAGATTTGGTTTTGTTGATTACACCATTTGAAGCAATCCTCATTACAGAGTTGTGCTATAAGGGCTGTAAACTCCAAATCAGAGGAGAGACCCTAAGTATAGATTTGTTAGAGTTGGGCCTTGCAGGAATGGAAGAAGGGCACGCTGAGCAGTTGATTGCAGTTCTGAACAACTACAGGAGCATCAGCTTTGTGCAAATTATAGGAGAGTCCTGGAAGTCAGAAGTAGTGTTCGTAGGCCATGTCCTATTCTAAGGAGGGAGTGGCTACCGAACTGCAAAAGATCGGGGTAGTGAAGTATTAGCCTCGGCCGAAACCATGAAGGAAGTAAGAAGCTAAATGATGAGATCAGGTAAGCCAATATTGAAGTGATTACTCAAGATTAGAGCTCAGTTTTGGCATGATTGAAGCTACAACCGATTCTAAGTGAACAAGTCAGAAGGCTTAGGCAGGAGATGCAGGGATTGAAGCACTGAAACGGCAAGTTGATGAAGGAATATCCAAGAATATCAGTATAGACTTCCTCCTAGGGGTACCCAGAAGTTCGAAAATGTATGACTCAATTTGGGTTATTGGGGACCGATTGACGAAGTCTGCACATTTTTCTTCTGATAAAGATGACTTAGTCGCTAGAGAAATTAGAGGAAGTCCACATTGAAGTCGCAAGGAAGCAACATGGAGTGCCAGCATCAGTAGTTCTGACCGAGTTTCAAGAGTTCGTCTCGATTTTGGCAGAGTCTGTAGGCAGCTTTGGGAAAAAGGTCGGGTTCTTTGGAGAACCAGTTCGTGGATGAGCCACTTGGGAACAGGAAAGCCATATAAGTTTTCTTCCCCCGAGTTATTTAGTGTGTGCATATTTTTCTGTTGCCTGACAAATGTAGTTCTCAGGACAGAACTATTCTAAGGAGCGAGTATTGTAATATCTCGGTCGGATATTACATTTGTATTATTATTATTTTTAAATTAAAATATTTCTTATGGAAGTTATTTAGTTTTAATTAATAATCATTATTTGTATATATATACTAGTAAGTAAATATATGTATTGTATCGATTTTGTGCACTGTACAAAATCATGTAATATGCATTTTTGAGAAAATATCTGTAATATCCCGGTCTGATATTAAAAATTCTTATTTTATTATTATTTTATTTTTATTTTCAGAGTTTAAATATTTTTGGGGGATATTACCCGGTTTAATTAATAAACATTATCTATACATATATACTAGTTTGTATATGTCTGTATTGTATCAAATTGGTACTGAAATCTTTTGAGCCGATAATAAAATTATTTATTATTAATATTTTATTTTATTCTCCGAATTAAATTATTTTTGTACAGATTGTTGGGTTTGATGAACAAGAATTATCGATATATATAGATGTAGGTACGTATATGTATTGTATCGATTTCGTATAACATGTAGTATGTGTTTTGGACAAAAAAATATCTTTTATCATGATTGATTATAGAATCAATGGCTAGGAATTAATTGGGAGAGATAAACATAGATATTATAATTATTAGAAATACAATTAATATTAATTGGTGTTGTTTCCTTCATGGCTAAGTTAACCCAACTCATACACTCACCTCCTTACCCCTCTCCCTCATTTTGGCCGGCCAATACCCCAAGGCAAGCCAAGTGCCAAACCCTAGTTTCACCACCTCACCCTCTCATACACTTACCTCTCTCATTTTCTCCTATAAATACCCCTTCCCTCACCCTTAGCTCATTTGCTAAAGAAAAATAAAGAGAAAGAGAAAGCAAAAGAAAGAGAAAAACTTAATTTGAGAGTTCTTCATTTGTAGGTTGTAGTAGGAGCTAGGAGGAAGGAGAAGGAAAGCTAAGGCTAGTTGTTCCTACAATAAAAAAAGGTGGGGGTTTCTCTTCTTAGTTTTTATTTGTTGTTGTTTGTTGTTTATTTTATTGTATGTTAAGTTTTTAAGAACAACTTGGACTAAGATCTTGTGCATATGAATGGTTGTAGATAAAAACTGATTACATAAAAGAAGTGAATGGTAGAACTTAACAAAACACTTAAAAATTGAATCTTTAATACTAACTGTTGTTATTTGTTGTTTGATTATTTTATTTCCTTGTTGTATGTTATTTAAGAACAACTTGGACTAAAAACTTGTTCATATGAATAAGGGAGGATCAAATGAACACATAAAGAAATTGAATGGAGGAACTCAAACAAATTATTGTTATTTTTATCATTGTTGTTATTATTATTAATAAAATATGAACACATGGTTTATTGTAAATAAAATATAACAACTTGGACTAAATTCATGTGCATATAAGAATAGATGAATTAAGAATATCTACATACATGATTAAAGTGGAAAACTTAATTAGAACACTAAAAGTGTAGTTTTTAGTGTATGTGTAACTTCTAGTTCATAAAAAGTGGACTTTTGTTGTATGTAGAACTTCTAATGAATGAAAGATAAAGTCCTTAGTAGTTTGTTGTATGTTTACTTTTATACTTGTTAAAAATCAAGTTCTTTTGGTAATTCTAGTTCATGAAAGATCAAGTGTAGTAGCAGGCTTTGTTGCTTCTAGGTTATTCGAAGACTTCCATGTTGTTATAGGTGTAAAAATCAGTAAACTTGAGTTCCATAAAGAATTTGAAAAAGTTGTCAACTCGAGAGTTGTAGTAGATATTCTTAGCTTTCCAAAAATCCCAATTTTGTTAGATTTCGATAAGTACAGCACCGGTTATGATCTTTACAAATTCCAACAGCAATTTTCTTTTGCTGAGTTTCTGTTTGGAAAGATTAAGAGTTTTTGACCTCTTGTTGACTGAACTTGAAAAAGTTGTCAACTAGAGAGTTGTATTAGATATTCATAGCTTTTCAAAAATCTTAATTTTTTTAGATTCTGATAAGTGTAGCACCGGTTATGATCTTTACAAATTCCAGCAGCAACTTTCTCTTGCTGAGTTTCTGTTCAGAAAGATTTTGAGTTTTCGACCTCTTGTTGACTGAACTTGAAACCGTTGTCAACTAGAGAGTTGTAGTAGATATTCTTATCTTTCCATAAAGCTCAATTTTGTTATATTTCGATAAGTATAAAACCGGTTATGATCTTTACAAAATTCTAGGAACAACTTTCTCTTCTTGAGTTTCTGTTTGGAAAGATTAGGAGTTTTCGACCTCTTGTTGACTGAACTTGAAAAAGTTGTCAACTGGAGAGTTGTAGTAGATGGTACCAACTTTCTAATTATTTTGTTGAATTCCGATAACCATAGCATGAGTTATGACTTTTACAAGTCGACAGCAGCTAGCCTTTTGGCTGAAGCTCATTATTCAGAGTGTTCGGAGTTTTTCTACCTTTTGTTGACTGAATCTGAGAAGATTGTCAACTAGAGAATTATAGTAGAGGATCCCACCATTCTACAATGTCTTATTTTGGTGGAACTCCGATAATCGTAGCATGAGTTATGACTTTTACAAGTCGACAACAGCTGGCCTTTTGGTTGAAGCTCACTGTTTAGAGTATTCGGTGTTATTCTACCTCTTGTTAACTGAGTCTGAGAAGGTTTTCAAATAGAGAGTTGTAGTAGATGTTCCTACCTTTCTACAAAGTCCTATTTTGTTAGATTCTGATAAGTGTAGCATCGGTTATGAGTTTTGCAACTTGAACAGCAGTTACCTTTTTGGGTTGAGTTCACTGTTTGAGAGTTTGGAGTTTTCTCGCCTTTTGTTGGCTGAATTTGAGGAGGTTGTCAACTAGAGAATTGTAGTAGAGGTTTCTACCTTTCCATAGAGTCTATATTTGTTAGATTCCGGTTAGCGTAGCAATTGTCAATATTTCAGCAGTGGCCTAACTATTGAGCTGATTAGGGTTGATACCTTATGGTCCGACCTGTCCTATAGGCCAGCACTAGGTGGTGTTATCAGTTGTACCCTTCCTGTCAAAGGGATACGGTCTGTGCCTTCTCACGAGTTGGGTGCACGAGATCCGTATCACGTCTGTTAATTTCTGAATTACCATGATAAGAACAAGAGGTTTTCCTGTCGGAACTAAGGATGACCCTCAGAATTCCATCTTGTTCTATGTCAGGAAAAGCGAACAGGCCTTAGACTACGGTTTGTGAGCTAAAGGGCCATAGGGGATGCTTCAAGCCTAACCTATGTTGTAGTAAACTCTGGGTGTTCGTCTGAATTTTTGGTGAGGTCCGGTATGACGGGCAATAGTGGCAAATAGAGACACCACTATATGACTACGAATGGTGGGATTAGACCATTGCAGAGCAACTCCATCAGTCACGCAGTATCTTCAGGAACAGGTTGACTACAAGAGTAGAATTCATGACGCGGGTTCAAATCCCTAAATATAAAGAAACGGCTTGATATGGGCATATGTATTTATGGGTTGTATATTGTCCAGAGTTTTGCTTGCATTAGAATAAGTGCATCCTTGCATTAGTTGATCTTGCATTAGAGTCTAAGTCATAGCATACACTGACACATCAATTATATATACACATTTCTCTTTTTATCAATCTGTTTGTTTAAGTTGAGATTCGTTGCTAGTCATCAGCCCTTAAGTGTCAGTATATAACTGACGTCCCCACTCAAATAGGTACTGGATTATAGGACTACAGGTTCAAGGTTCAGGAGTGTAACACCTTAAAATCTATTTATGTAGAGTTTGTGATTTTATGTGTTTTGCACGTATAATTTCATATGTATAATTTCTTTTATAAAAATATTTCTTGTTCTCTTTATTTTCCAAAAAGACTATTTTAAAAGCCTAATTAAATCCTAGGCCTATTTGTCTCTTTTAGCCCATTCTTATTAAATTAATTAATCTAATTAGGAGAGAGCCCATGGTTAATTGGTCCATTAGTGAGCTTATTTAACTAAATTTCTCTTTTTATTAATCTAACTTGTAGTGTAGATAAGTTTAATGAACAATTAATTTTATTCACATGAACAACTTGTAAAGGAAGGGTACTAGTTGGCACGTGCATGCACTAGAGTGTGCATTGCACACTTTTGTCCCTAGGCCTGATGGGATTGGGAGAGTGGGAGAGTGGGAGAGATGGGAGTGGTGGAGAGTTGGTTGCTTCATCATGGGTAATTTCTATAACTCCCTAGTTCATCTAGACTCTTGATCCCTAACCATTTGATCTCATCCTAGCCTTCCATTCACCCTCAAAATATGTATAAATACCCCTCCCTACACTCTTCATTCTCACACTTAAAATTTTGAAAAGAAAATAATAGAAAGAAAGAAAAAGAGGCAATTTAGTGAGACAAAATATTAAGTAGTTTGTGAGATTAAAAGATTGAGTGCTAGTGTGTGTCTCTTCAACTCAAGGAGGGGAGGCCGGACTACACCAAGGAACAAGAAGGGGAGGCTCGGGTTCTATCTAGCACAAGGAGAAGGTGGCTTTTGGTGGCTCGATCTAGGAGGAGAAGGCTTCACTTGTTCGTTGTAGGAGATCCCTAGAAGTTTTGTTTGGTTTTCTCTCCATTAAAGGTGGGTGATTTTCTTAAACATCTAATTAGATATCATGCTAGGGTATGGTTGATAAAATTGAGAAGAAACTTTAGTTAATTTAGCCATATGTTGTGAAAATGAGACAAAATTGCAATGGTTGATTGTATGTGAAAAGAATGTAAATTAGTTGCAAATTGTGATTGTTAGTTTAGAATTGACCATGATACCATGGTTTAATTGATTGATTGAGCTAACTAAGGAGACATGATTGAATGTTTTGTTGGTCGAAGTGATAACCATGCATAAAGGGGATTTTTGCTAATTCACTTGTTAATAATATGAAAAAGGGATGATTGTTACTGAAATGTTTGGTTAATAGTAATAAAAATAAAAAAAGAGATCCATGAGAAGTTTGAATGCAAACTTATAAAAGAAACAACATTTTTATGTACATTTTCGAAATTGTAGACAAAATTGTATTCAAAGAGAAAAATTACACTTTTTATCTCAAAAATTAAGTTTTAAGTTACTGGTATATTAGAAATGCATAAAAGTTTTATTCTGAAAATTTTGAATGAAAGTGGAGAAGAAACGAATTTGAAATAGTTATTTTTATAAAAATTAGAATGAACCGAAACTCGAATCAAACCCCTAAAAACCCAACTCAAATTGGATTAGCCACTTGGACTATTTGGTTAGCGGGTGCGTTTGGGTGCGCTTACTGTAGCGTAGGTCTGGTCTTGGGTCTCGGGTTCGAAACTGAACAGAGGCTTTTAGTTTTATTTTTTTGGGGAAAATCCGAATTCAGAAAAATGGTTTCATAGGGATTTAAACCCTCTCCGTGACGTGGTTGTGCCCTGTCCTTTCTAGTTAGCGCGTGCGCCACAGTGCACTACACTGTAGCGTTGGGCCTGGCTTTCGTCGCTGGTTCGAATCATGAACTCGGCATTTTAAAACCCCTTTTTCGGTTTTAATTTTTTTGTGATTTTTTATTTTTAAAATTCAGAAAAAAATATTATAATTATTATAAAAATATATGGACTTCATGGAAAATATTTGCACACTATTTTGACTTAAATTAAAGAGTGTGAGAAGTAAAAATTAAGTAGAACCCTATATAATTGATATTTGCATAAGTACAAAAAAGGGGATTTTTATCCATAAGGAGTTATACCAAATTATAAAAGAGAATCTTGTATAAAAAGAACTTGTAATGTATTCGTTTATGGATTGTGTTCTTTATTTGGGTAATGTATGCATTTGAAAGATTAATGAAATATGATCTTGATTTTGGAGAAAAAGAAATAATAGTACAAAAATTAAATGGAATTATTGAGACTTATTTATTTAAATGAGAATGTTATAAATTGAAATTGAACTTATATATGAAGCTGAATTATAGACTAGAGATGGAAATTTATTCGAACTATGAAAAAGACTATGAGTATGAAAACTCAAATTTTGTGATTATGAATCGAAATTGAGAATTAGAGTGTAGCTGAGCCTCATACCAGCATTGAAAAATAGATTGTTGAAATGAGATTTGAAATGAAAAGATCAAGATTTGGGTCATGTTATATGAATGGCTATGACCGGTATAGTGGAAAGACTAACTCTAGAGAATTGATTTTGTTCATGATTCAAATAACTAAGGACTAGATACATAGTGAAGATGTGATGAAAATAAGAGAAAAACACGCGTATGAGGGCCTCGGAGCTACGGTGTGAGAGTATTCACAGACTGTTTACATGATGCGTCGTGTCATGACATGGATATGTCTCCAGGAATCCGTACCGTAGGCGACGCTTGTGGGGTATTTGGTGACTGCGGGTGGTGTCATGTCCCATAACGGAGGCTGAATTGTCCATAGGTTATGCACGATACGTCGTGACATGACGTGGGATTCCCCTCCAGGCTGTCTGGACATGTGCTCGTAACTCATAGAACATCTAGGATACTTATCGTAGTTACAGTAGTAGTTTAAGTCATGACGAGGGATTGAACCCTACAAGATGAAGAACGGTTAAGGGCTTGCCCTCAGATCTATGTAGTATGGGATGCATAGAATCTGAACAAGTGCGCATTAGTGTCATGTAACAAACGTAACTACATTAAGGACTAAGTGCACCGCACAACACGACATCAATAGGATAGTCCCTTGTAGTTTTATTTGTGATCAAGTTTGTGGTTTGTTTAAGTATTTGAAAATCGTTATACTGTTCGGCATAAAGAGAATAGCCGTGTATAATATTTCGTCGGTTGTAAGAAAATGACGTGCCCACAGTTTCTATTTCTTCGGTTATAATATTTCGTCAGCATAACAAGACTAAAGTTTGTTGCTTAAAGAATGATTCAAGTGTTGTACATTTCTATTCATGTAATTTGTTGTAAATTGCTTTCGCTGTAAATATGTAATGTAAATGTAAACTCTGATGTAACAAAAGTTTTAAAATCCTTGTAAAATTGTAGAAGAGAAGTGTAAAGATCCTGTGGAACTCCGGATTCAGTCTGTTTTGGAATTCGAGGTGTTAAAAGGAGACTCCACACAAGCGGAGCGTTCAAGTGACGCACTGTGTTGATTATTGTTCCTATTTTTATATGTTTATTGTTGAGAAGCATCCAAGTGAAGTACCAAGTGTTATTTATTATTCATTATACTCTGATGTAAATTTATTGTAAGTTATAACACTTGGGCTTGTAAGGCATTATTGTAACATTGATGTAATGTGTTGCAGTTTTATAACATTCGGACTTATAATACATTTGTGTTGAATAAAAAGTTTTAAATTTTCCCGTTTTCTGTGTATTGTGGCTAATTGAAGGTAAAGATTCTGGCTCGTGTCACGGTTTCCTGGTATAGGAAATCGGGGCATTACAGAGCCAAGCCAGGAAGTTGTTTCCTGTGTGTTGAACAAGGTCATTTCTTGAGCCAGTGTGTCACGCCCCGCTTCCCAAAAAGAGAATACGGAATACGGATACGTGACTAAGCATAGCGAATGATTTTCATCATCCATAAGCAGTCATTATCTTTACAACATTTCACAGGAATATCAGAGTAGGACGCAAGAGAAGTCAACCACACATGCATATATGGATCAATATACCAACAAAATTTACTTGAAATTTTTTTTAATAAATTTCAAATAAACCAGATCTGAACAAGTCAATAATTCCAGGTCACATTGCCCAAATACAAATAATGCAAGTAACAGATACATTATTCAAATAAGCAATAATAAAATAACAATAATAATAGCAAAACTCCAACACCTAGAATCTCATATCACCTACTCCATCGGGCTGCTGATCTCCATAATCTGTAATTTAACAAATTGCAGGAAGAGGAAGAGAAAACAAAACTCCCGTCAATGCAAGTTACGAGCCGCTTGTAGTGCAGGCAACAAGTACAGGAAAAGATAAACAAATATAAATAATAACAAAAACAAACATAGCATGAAATAGATATGACAGAGAAAAACAGAATGTTTAACATGAATCAGGAAAACAGAATCAAGTAACAGGATATACTAACAGGTACAGGTGATATGTATCTGGTGTCAAGTATCATGCAGGCAGGTAAACAGATAACAGATGAACAGGTGAACAGGTAATCAGGTATATAGGTAAACAGGTGAACAGGTATACAGGTACAGGTAAGCATGTAACAGGTATCATGTTATGTCAAGTCTTGTATTTATTACTATCTAGGTAACACTTCATTGTCCCAAACTTTTATCACATGGTTGCTACATTCAAACAAATTTTGTTTAGGATTAGTGGTGGGTTTCTATAGGGTCGTGTACTTAGGCGTCAAGTAATAGGTAACAGGAACGAATCACGTAGTCGTGAAATCGCGGCAGCCGGAACAGGCATGAATCATGTAGTCATAGAAACATGGGAACATATATTAATAATAGGCATGAATCATCACAAATCATGGCAACATATAATCAGATAGTAATAACAGGCATGAATCATGTAATCATGAAATATGGCAACATATAATAATAGGCATGAATCATGTAATCATGAAATATGGCAACAAGGAAAGAAAAACACGGGCCTCCTTCTGAGTACACATACCTATATTGTCCACTACTAAGGTCTTTCCCTTAACCCCAGCTTAATCACTTGTTATTATTATTAAACAGATATATATGTGTCATAAAACAGAGCAAGAATAACATGGCATGAACAAGTAACAGGTACAGGGTGAAAGATAAACATAATCAGGTGAAAGACAACACATAACAGGATAGGACAACGAAAGTTCTAGTTCAGGACAGTAAAACAGTACTGCACTAAATCTGAAATTCCCGTTGCCACAAACATGCAAACCTGGATCCGTAAGAAGATCTAGAAAATAGACTCCCAGCCGAATCCAGGAAGTATATACAAGGCATATGGTATTTCACAACAACAGGACTCAAAACAAATTTGTATCAAGAAAACGTGTTCAGCTAGAAATCAGAAGTTTGTATTCATAAACAGAAAAAGGCATCAAAACTCACTGATTAAATCCAAGAAAAATCTGGGGTATTCTCTATTATGTTTAGTAACAAAAAATAAAGTTTCATAATTTTTCAATATAGATAGTATACTCAATTAAAATCAGAAAGCAGCAACCTACAGTAGTTTTGTAAATCTGGAATCATAAACACAGCAGTATTAAAACAGCAATATCTTACAAAATGTAAATCAAAATCCAGATCTGTCAAAAGGGTGATAAAATAGATACAGTAGGCTATAATTCATATTCATGAAGTTTTTATAGATAGCAAATAGAATCAGGTCAAAATTATGTATCTTTACTGATCAGTGTGAAAATTCTGCAAGTATAGTATTTGTTTGCAAGCATAGAATAGTGTATAGAAGTTATCAATTAAATCCACAAAAATTAGGGGTTAATCCTAATCAAGTCTATTTGTAACCAGCAAAATATTGGATCAAAATATTATCTTTAGCATCAGTAGAAAAATAAATTACCATACACAATTCGTATAAAACTGGATCTGGAATTTTAAACACATCTGCAGTAAAATTGTCATAACTCGCAACTCATAAATCGAAACTGAAATCTTTCAGAAAATCTGGAAATTTAACAGAATTCTCTATAATTCATATTCATAAATAATTTTCATATACTGACCTTAATAGGGTCTAAAATACTGAACAAAAATGGGGTAACAACAATGACAGAATTGTTCTTCATGTATGAAATCAATATAGGTCATACGAAACTCATGCAAATCATAACAAACGTGAAATATGGTATACTAAATGTCCAAGCAACATGGTATAGGGTATTTCACAAGTCTACAACAAGTATACTACAACTAATACAACCAAGCACACGATATCATACGAACAACATGCATGTATACATCAAGAAGTGGTAACAGACAAGATATAACAGGGGTTATTTCATGTCAAGTGTATAATGTGACAACTACGGGCAGGTCAATACAATATAGACAAGATATAACAGGGGTTTCACACAAGAATTATCTCTAGAACACTACACTACAAGCGGTATTTATTACTTGTATTACATAAAGAAAAGAATACAAGTTACTTGCCTTATAGTCGACGACGGAAACGGAGCAAGAACAAGAACAACGGGAACGAATCCCGGGCACGAACTGACGAACAAATGAGAACGAGAATAAGAAATCCAATATCCGAAGCGTGCACACACAAAGCACACACACAAAGAGACAGCAGCAAACAACAGCAAGTTCGGCAGCAGCAACACCAGCGAGAGCGGCGACACCCACTGGACGACGGCGGCGGTGGCGCTAGGGGGCGGCGACAGGCGACAGCAGGTGGCTGGGCATCGCGCTGTGCTGTGCTCGAACAGACGACGGCAGCAAGGAGGGTGTGATGGCCTGGGGGTGCTGTGATGCCGGAGAGGGGAAAGAGGAGGTTTGGTGGTCGGTGTGGTTGCCGGAGAAGACGACGACAACGAAGGGAAGGTCGGTGTAGGGGAGCTGGCTAGCATCGGGCGGAGGAAAGCACCGAGAAGTGGCTGTTGGGTGGGAGGTCA
The DNA here is from genome assembly GCA_017893485.1 of Hemerocallis citrina. Lineage (NCBI taxonomy): Eukaryota > Viridiplantae > Streptophyta > Magnoliopsida > Asparagales > Asphodelaceae > Hemerocallis > Hemerocallis citrina. The sequence continues at coordinate 131,324,648 of CM030364.1, read as the reverse complement.
GGCTGTGTTGCTCTGGCTGGCAATGCAGCGGAAGGAGGAAGGAACGAGGAGGCACCGGAGGTAGAGGGAGGGGATCGGGAGTAGGCACATGGAGATAGATAAGCGGGAGAGAAGGGAAACGACTGGTGCTAGGGTTTTGTATAAGAATAGGGGATGTGGGTAAATGTATATATATAGGTGGGTAAAAAAATATATTAGGGTTTAGGTGTGAGGGGTGACGGCTGACGGGTTGCGGGTAGGAGTAGGTTAACAGGGTAGGGTATAGATAGATAATGGGTATTGGCTTAAGTGAATAGGATTAGGGTTTAATTAAATAGAATATAGGGTTTTGGGCATGAATAAATCAAAATAGAAAGAAATATAGTGATCCAACAAATAATGAGATGGGCACAAAATGGATAAATAAAATAGGGCATGAACAATTAAAATAAAGATGATCAAATAATGACAGCACGATCAAATGGAGACGAAACAATAGACTGACAATAGAATTAAGAAGATCAAATAAAGGCAAGAAAATATCAAATAGAAGAGTATATATTGAAAATGAAGATCCAATACACGGTCCAAAGAGAGATACAATGAGAAAAATAAAAAAAGAACAAAAAACACCCAAAAATACAGAAAATGGAAAACAAATGTTACACAGTGTCCAAGGAAGAACCTTCAGGTAGATACCCATGTCTGTTACAAATGTGGAAAGATTGGTCATATTCGACCAGATTGTCCCCATCTTCAGAAGGGCAGCGGCGGATCAGCCTAAAGATGAACAACAAAGGGAAGGAGCTACTTCGCCAAGGGCGAGTGTTCGCACTTACAGAAGATGCCAATGAAGGAGAAAGATTCATCACCGGTGTGCGAAGAAGGGGTTACAACTAAGTTTGAAGTTGTATTTTGAATTTTATTTTGGACTTAAAGTAATGTATGATGTAACACTTTTTGTAACCGAATGGATTTATATATATATATAATCCATGCAACTGTTGTTCAATACTGGTTCATCACATTCTTTGTGCCTATGTTATTTTGTATCTGTTGTTTTTGGGTTCTCCTGACTAAACATAGTTCTGAGGACAAAACTATTCTAAGGATGAAATATTGTAATATCCCGGTCTGATATTATATTATTTTTATTTTTAAAAATAAAATTAAAAAATTTCTTATGAAAATTACTTAGTTTTACTAATAAAAATTACATACTAGTATGTATATATATGATTGTATCGATTTTGTACACTTGTACAAAATCGTGTAGTATGTGCTTCTGAGAAGATATCTGTTATATCCCAGTCTGATATTAAAATCATATTTTTATTTCGGAATTAAAATATTTTGGGTAAAAAAATTTTGGTTTTACTAATAAAAATTATCGGTATATATACTAGTATGTATGTATACGAAATGAATCGATTTCGTACTGTAATATTCCGAGCTGATGTTAATATTATTATTTTTATTATATTATTTTTATTTTTAGAATTAAAATATTTTTGTGGAGATTACTTGGTTTAGCTAATAAAAATTATCCATATATATATTAGTATGTACGTATATTATTGTATCGATTTCGTACGTTTCTACAAAATCATGTAGTATGTGATTTTGGGAAAATAACTCTTATTTTGATCCATCATGATTAAATTTGAGGGCTAGGGTTAGATTGGGGTCTTGATTGCAATATAATTATTTGCAAATTAAACATTTAATTGTTGTACCACAAAAATGAAGACACTTGGCTCTTTCTCACCCACAAGCTCACCCTCTCCCTCCTTCAAATAGTCCTTGGCCGGCCAAACTAAAGAGGCAAGCCCCATTTCCTTTCATTCCCTCATCTAACTCTCATCTCATTCTCTCTTCTTCATATATTTCTTCCTCTTCTTGTTTTGTTTTGTTCTTAAGAATAAAATTGAGAAGAAATGAAAAGAAAGAGAGAAAAGAGAGAGATAAAATCAAAGAAAATAATGGGTTAATTTTTAATTGGTTTTCTTGAAGAGCAGCAAGAACAAGGAAGGAGAACAGGAAGCAAGCAAGTTCTTCAAACCGATTTTGTGTTGGGGTTTCTCATCTCTTTTGATTTATTTATATGTTGTTTATTGTTGTATGTGAAAGAATTTGGACTAATTTCATGTGCATATGAGAAATTTATGAACTTGGAAATGTTTCATGCAAGATTGAAATGAAGAACTTAAAAAAAACCCCAAAGATCCAACCTTTAATAACTAGTACGTTGTTTTAATGGTTAGAATGTGATAACTTGTGGTAATGTTAGAATTTTGAACCCAAATTAATATGAGAGGTTCTATATATGTACTTACTATGTTCTAATTTTTATAGATTTTTCTGGGTTAAATTTTTGGGTTAAATAAAATCATTTCCCCAAAACAGTGAGGGTTGAAAGTTGCTGTTTTTGGCAGATTTTAAGCATGTAATCAAAAATGCATAACTTGAGTTATATAAGGTATTTTGAGAGGAAATTTAAACTGGAGCTATTTGTATATGTTAGTAGCATTCATACCAAATTTCGTAGTTTTTGGAATTTATTTGCTATTTTTAAATGAATTTATGCTTGGCTGTTGTTGAGCAGCAAAACTGCTCTATTTTGAGTGAATAATTGGACTTCCAAAAATCATAACTCTTTATATAAGAGGAATTTTGAGATGATATTTTAAGGGGAGTATCTTGTATGTGTTTCCAACTTGTGTACCAAATTTTAGAATTTTTAGAGCACATTTGATTCCAATTAGAAATTTTACAAATTTGAAAGCCAAGTAAGACCAAGCTGCTGTCTGTGTTTGTTTTTGGCTAAGTTTGGCTGATGTTTAGAAATTCATATCTCCTTGGATATTTGGAGTTAGAAGCTAAAATTTGGTATTATGGTTTTCCTATATGTCTACCAGTATTCCAGCAAAATTGAGAATTTTTGGACGAGTTTCAATTCTATTAATAAATTTTACAAAATCGACAGCCAAGTGGGGTTGACTGCTGACTGTGTTTTAATTTGGCTGAGTTTTGATGCATGTTTAGAAATTCATAACTCCTAGGATATCAGGATTTAGGAGTTGAAATTTGGGATTGTTGTTCTCCTATATGTCTAGTAGAACTCCAAAAAAATTGAGAATTTTTGGATAAGTTTTAATGGTTCAAAAAAGGGCTAGATATAGCTTGATTCAAGTTGTGGGTTGTGTATTTAGATGTGTTAGACCCTATGTTCACATGCCTATAACATTTTCTACACTTAGTGTTTTAATGCAAATTTTGGGTATATGGTACTTGGTTAGGTGTAGTTAATGCCTGCAAAATTTCATCAGGTTTGGACATCATCGTTATTTTATATGGAATTTTGAATACGCTATGTTTTAACAGTCTTTGTAAAATCTAAGTTTTAGCTTACGAGTAGGTGTTAGGGGTTTTCTACCAGTTTGTTGACTGAATTGGATGAAGTGGTCAACTAGAGAATTGTAGTAAAGGTTTCTACCTTTCCGTCACATCTGACTTTGTTAGATTCTGGTATGCGTAGCATTCGTAGTGAGTTTTACAAGTTTCAACGGTAGCCTGCTTTTTGGCTGAGCTCACTGTTGAGATGTTAGGGAATTTATTAACCCTTTATTAATTGAATTTGAGAAAGTTTTCAACTAGAGAATTGTAGTAGAGCAGTCACGCCCCGCTTCCCAAAAATACGGAATATGAACACGTAATATTGGCCCAACGAATAATTTTTATCATCCATAAACTGTTCAGGAATCTTTACAACATATCACAGGAATAATCAGAGTCGGAAGCAAAAGATACAACCAACATGCACATATGAACCAAATACCAACAAGAATACTTGAAATAAAATATATTAATCTCAAATCGTCATGATCTGAATAACACAAATGATCCTGGGTCACATTGCCCAAATACAAGAATAAATCCAAATACAAGAATTCAATTATTGTTCAAGCAAACTACAAGAAATAATAATAATAAAATCCAGCACTAATACTTCATGTCACCAATACCGTCAGGAACCTGTTCTCCAAAATCTGAAATTCAACAATTGCAGGAAAGAGAAAAAGAGAAAAACAAGTACCCGTCAATTGCAAGTTACGGGCCACTTATAATGTAGGACACAAGTACATGGGGAAACTAAACAAATCTAAATAATAGCAGAAACAGACCTAGCATGATATTGCATAATCAACTAGCAAGGTATACTAACATGTGTCAAGTGTCAAAAGTAAAATAGCATGCATACAGATATACAGATAGTGTCAAATAATAGTGTCAAGTGATAATATCAGACAGCTAACAGGTAATCAGATAATCAGATAACAGATAACCAGATACATATAACAGATTCAGATTCAAATTTCAGATACAGATACAGATTCTGATTTTTGTAAGTCTTATAATGATTACTATCTAGGTAGCACTTCATGCATCCATCCTTTTACTATATCGTTGCTACAGTCAATGCAATTTCGTTTTAGATTTCGTAGAGGACCATACAAGGTAGTGTACTCAGGGACAAGTAATCCAAATCATATAGCAAATTTCAAATTAACCAAATCATATACAAAATTCCAAATTAACCAAATCAATTACCAAATTCCAAATAATCCAAATCATATACCAAATTCCATATGTGGGAAACACAGGCCCCCTTTCGAGTACACGTTTCTGAATTATCCACTATTAGATCTTTCCCTTAAACCTCGGCTTGGTTATTTATTATTAATGTCAAATAAGCACAAAACAAGGCAAGCATGTCATGGTATGATCAAGTAACAAGTTCAAGTTGTAAGATAAACATGTACGGGTAAAAGATAACACAGCAAAGAATAAGATAACCAAATCTCAAGTTCCAGACAGCAAGACCATACTGTAGTAAAACAGAGATTCCCAGTGTTACAAGTATGCAAATCTGAATCCGTCGAAACGTCTAGAAAATAGACTCCCAACCGAATCCAGTGAGTATAAATAAGTCATATATTAATTCACAAAAACATAGCTCAAAACTGATTTGAATACAGAAAATAAGTTCAGCCAGAAAATCAGGAAAACAAATTCAAGAGCAGGTAAACAGCATGAAAACTCATTAAATAAATCCACTAAAAATCTGGGGTATTCCCCTATATGTCTAGTATCAAAATATAAAGTTTCATAATTTTTCAGTAAAATTTGATCAGTCATCAAAAATCAGAAAACATCAAGAAACGGTAGTTTGGCAAATTTGGAATTCCCAACACTGCTGTACGAAAACTATAATATCTCGCAACCAGTGAACCGAAATCCAAATCCACCAAAAGGAGATGAAAATAGATAGAATAGGATAAATTTTATATTTCACAAATATTTTCCATACAGTAAAAGGAATCAGGGTGAAAATACAATTCTTTATAGAACAGCGAGCAAAATACAGTAAGTATAGTTTTTATAAATAAGCGTGAAACGGCATATAAAACTCATCAATAAAATCCAACAAAATTCTGAATAATCCCTAAGTAGATATAGGAAAACTGTCCAAAGTTTTGGATCAAAATAATATATGTAGCATCAGTATCAAAATAATTTAGTCATCAAAATCACCGAAAACGAAATCTGGAACAGATCTATACCTCTGTAGTAAAACAGTCATATCTCGCACATACGAAAATGAAATCAAGCAAGGTCAGAGGGGTTTGAAAATAGATGAAATCCTCTAAAACTCATCTTTTATACCGAAATTAAGTTACTGACTTCAAAACAGTCCAAAACAGCAAACAAAACAGATCAGCTACAAAATACAGATTTTTTCCTTTAACAACAACTCAACATATATCATACAAAACTTGTTCAAAGTACAACCAAACATGAAATCGAGTCTACCAAGTGTCCAAACATCATGATTTAGGGTATCTAGCATGTCCACACCAAGTATATCACATGGGTCTCAACCAAATCACGGATTTTCACAAAAGTCCCACATACATGATCAAAGCAAGAACGGGTAAAACCTAAGTTAATTCATGTCCATATTGTATCGTGAGGCAACTATGGTCAAGTAGCACAATAGAGATAAAACCCATCAAGGATAACACACAAGAGTCGTCTTTAGACCCAACTACACTATAGGTGGTATTTTTGACTTGTATCAAACAAAGGAATTGGAGTACAAGTTACTTGTCTTAACCAAAGATGAAGAACGCCAAAAATCAAGAATAACTGGAATGGATTCCTGACAACGAGCAAAATCCACGAACGAATGAATCCAAGCAAACTTGAGCGAAAATCTCCACACGAATAATTCTACCAAAAGAGAGATGATCCAAGAGGGATGATGACAATAGTGTTTTGCGGCCACAAGCGAACACCAAGAGAGAGAGACTAGGGATGAGAGATATATATATATAAGGGGATTAGGGTTAATGGATAATTGGGTTGTGGGTTATTAGGAGTAGTAGTAGGATTTGTTTAATGGGTATGGATAATGATTAATTTCATAGGATAACAAATAGGATTTAAATAAAAGATCAAATCGAATAGATAAAGTAATAAATAAAAGTAGGATTATATATCAAAATATATATTGATCTACAAGATAGAAATTATTTGAAATACTACAAATACAAATAACAATATAAATAGATTTTTAAATCAACAATCAAGAGTAAAAGATAAAATAACACGAATAACAAAAATAACAATAATCATAATAAGCATTAACAAAAAATAATATTAATAATACAAAATTAACACATAATAATAATAAACATAATAATCCAAAGCATAATAAAAATATTTGTATTATAAAATTAAAAAAAAAATCATTGGGAACTAGTTATAAATAAACTATTGATTAAAAATAGGTTTTAACAGAAGATCTCATAATACATTTTAACAAAGAATTTGAAAGCAGAAAAATTAATGTACAAAAAATTTAAATATAGAAAATTACACATAAAATACGGGTTTGGGGAAACAGGGGTTACAATCCTACCCACCTTACAATAAAATTTCGTTCTCGAAATTTGCTTAGGCGGTACGTAGGACGAGGCAAAAGCAAACTAAGGGAGGGTAACAAAGCAGAGGGTTAAAGGGAAAAGAACAAAGCAGAGGTAAAACCAGAAATAGAAGGAAGGGAATAACAATGGGATTAAATGGAACACATAAAGAGAATAAACAGTATCAAAAAGGAAAGAATCAGCACCAGATAACAAAACAATAAGGGAGTCAGCAGAACTGAAATCAAAGAGAGAAAAGACAGGGAAGAATTGAATCAAACAATAAGTCAACAGGAGAGAACAATTGCAAGAGATAGGGGAAACCAAAACAATGCAAGGAAGGAGTAGCAACAATATGATCCTGGGACTAGTGGGTTATGGGCCCACCACGCTTCCGCTGCGCCACTCTGATGGTGACGTTCCAAGCTGCAAACAAGTCGTTGTAGACCACGCGACAACAAGCGACGATCCGAGAAGGAAGAAAAGAATGAGACACCATATTAAAATTGGGATTTAGATGAGGGCTTTAATTTAAATAATTAGTTCAAAACTAATGAGCATTAACAAAAATTGTATTAATAATACAAAAATCAACACATAATAATAATAATAAAATAATAATGACAATAATAATAATAATAATAATAATAATAATAATCATCATCATCATAAATATACTGGTAATAATAATAATAATAATAAAATATTAACAATACTGGTAAGGATAATAATACAAGACAGAAAATAATTTGGGGTCCATCATTTTGGTGAAAGTAATTCAATATCAACATAAAAAATAAAATAGTAAGAAAAATACAATAATAATAATAGTAATAGTAAAAACAATAATAATAATAATACTAATAATAATAAGTAAAACAATAATAATTATAGTAAAAATTCTTTTATGTGGGTTCGCCTCATTTATATACATCTGTAGACTTGCCTTCTCGAAATCAAGTTGCAGGTTTGCCTCCACAACAATAGGTTGCAAGTTACCATCTGGATATTCGGTGGCACATTTTGCCTCCCCAATATACAGTTGCAATTTGCCCCATTGACGTCTAGGTGTATGTTTGCCATCTCGACATCCAGTTGTAACAAAACGATGAATGAGATGATGCAATCTTCCACACGTACTTAGATATTGATTACTCAATTTAAGTACGAAGTTAAGTTTTGAAATTTGTGATATTAAAAATACACAATTATTCGAAATAACAAAATTTTTGTTTTAGAATACAATTTTATAGAAGATCCAAAATATAACAAATAATAATCGAAATACACAAAATATTCAGAAAAAAAAAATTATAAAGAAAATATAGGCAGGAGAAGAATGAATTTTATACTCAATAAAGAGAACAAGGGAGGACGACAACAAGGGACAAAAGAAAATAAGAAATTAAAGAATTGAATATGATGGAAAAGGAACGAGGAGGCAAAAGCAGAATTTGAAGAGGATATAACAGGAAAAGAATAACTAGCATGATACTCAAAATGAGTCAACAAATGAAGATGAATGAAAGAATCAAAGGAATATGGGTACGGAAAGAACGAAACTATACCCAATCAGGAATCAACGAATGAGAACGACTAAAAGAGACGGAAGAAACAAGAAATCAAGGAATCGAATAAGAAGGGATCAAAATGGATGGAATAAGACTAGTATCCAGATCAATGTTGATAATAACTGATTCATTTATGCATGCATGGTTGGTGAAATGTTGAGTCGATCCCAGATCGAGCCAAACTTGTCTAATATATTAGGCAACTAATACATTAGCCAAACCTGGTGCTCTGATACCACTAAAAACCCACTAAAAATTTTGTCACGCCCCGCTTCCTAAAAATACAGAATACGAGCACGTAACAAAAGCCAGCGAATGATTTTCATCATCCATAAGCTGTTCGGAAATCTTTACAATATCTCACAAAATAATCATAGTCGGAAGCAAAGAAACAACCACATGCACCTATGAACCAATTACCAACAATAATACTTGAAACCAAATATATATATCTCAAATAGTCATGATCTGAATAACACAAATATCCTGGGTCATACTGCCCAAACACAAAAAATACAAGTAATAGATACAATGTTCAAAATGAGTAACAGGCAATAAATGAAGATAGCAAAAGCTCCAGCCAGCTAGAACTTTAGATCACATACTCCATCGGGCAGCTGACCATCCTGATCTGCAATAGTGAATTTGCAGGAGAAGAAAAAAGAAAATAAGTACCCGTCAATTGCAAGTTACGGACCACTTATATACAAGTACATGGGGAAACTAAACAAATCTAAATAATAGCAAAAACAGACCTAGCATGATATTGCAGAATCAACTAGCATGGATACTAATATGTGTCAAGTGTCAAAAGTCAAACAGCATGCAGACAGATATACAGATAGTGTCAAATAATAGTATCTAGTGATAATATCAGACAGATAACAAGTAATCAGATGATCAGATAACAGATAGCCAGATACAAATAACAGATTCAGATTCAGATTTCAGATACAGATCCAAATATCATGTTCTTATAAGTCTTGTATTAATTACTAACTAGGTAGCACTTCATGCATCCATCCTTTTACTACATGGTTGCTACAGTCAATGCAATTTTGTTTTAGATTTTGTAGGGGACCATACAGGACAGTGTACTCAACTATTCACAGAATCACAGAACTTGGTCGGTAAACTTGATCGGTAAACTTGATCGGTAACTTGATCGAAAAGCTTGATCGGTAAACTTGATCGGTAACTTGATCGGTAACAGAATATTAACTTAATCGGTAACTTGATCGGTAAACATGTAATACAGGAAACACAAGTCTCCTTCCGAGTACACGTTTCTGCACTATCCACTACTAGATCTTTCCCATTAAACCCCGGCTTAGTTATTTGTTATTATAATCAGGCATGTATGTATGTGTTGCAAAACAAAGCAAGAATAACAGGGTATAAATATGTATCAGGTTCAGGGTGAAAGATAAACAAGTACAGGTACAAGATAACTGTAACGCCCCGAATTCCAAATACAACTTAATTTGAGATTCCACAGGATCTTTACACTTCTTTCGTACAATTTTACTAGAAATTTAAAACTTTTCACTTTACATCAGAGTTACATGAGATTTTTACATTTTACAGCAGAAGCATATATCACAAATAATTTACATGTAATGACAGCGAAAGCAATTTACAACATTATACAAAGATACAACAATGAATTATCTATGAGCATCAGTTCTCCTTTAATCTTTATGGAGCTATTTATCCTGCATACAAAACTGTGGGTACGTCAGTTTATTCAGCCGACAAAAATTATACACGGCCATCCTCTCTATGCCGGAAACAGTATAACGATTCTCATTTCTTAACAAATCACAAACTTGTTCACAAACAAAGCTAAAGGGACTATCGTGTTGATGTCGTGTTGTGATTGTGCACTTAGTCCTTAATGCAGTTATTATGCTTATGACACTAATGCGCACTTGTTCGGATTCTATGCATCCCATACTACATAGGTCCGAGGGCAAGCCCTTAATCGTACTTCATTTTATAGGGTTCGATCCCTCACCATGGCTTAATCTACTACTGTAACTACAGTAAGTATCCTAGATGTTCTATGAGTTACGAGCTCATGTCCAGACAGCCTGGAGGGGAATCCCACGTCATGTCACAACGCATCGTGAAGACAGCTTGTGGTCAATTCAGCCTCCGTCGTGGGACATGACACCACCCGCAGTCACCAAACATCCCACGAGCGTCGCCACCGGGACGGTACTCTGGAGCAGTATCCACGTCATGTCACGATGCATCGTGAAGACAGCCTGTGAATACTCTCGCGCCGCCAATCCAATGGACCTCATACTCAATGTTTTTCTCTTACTTTCATCACATCTTCACTATGTATCTAATCCTTAGTTTAATTGAATCATGAATAAAATCAATCTCTTAGAATGTAGCACTTCCACTATACCGGTCTTATTCATTCAATTTCACATGACCAACCTTGGTCTTTTCATTTCAAATTCCATTTCAATTCATTTCTCTGCCGGTATAAGGCTTGGCTATACCCTAATTATCAATTTCAACTCATAATTACAATGTCATACTCATAAGACCTTTCCATGATTAATCACCATTCATGTTTCAAAAGCATAATATTCATGTATTCACATCTTTCATAACTCATCACATTCAATAATTCAATGCATAGAAACTTGGGAAAAGAAGCATGTCACATTCATAAGCTTACATAATTCTATTTCAATCCATTCCAAATCCTCAGTTCATATTTTCAATTATTTCACAATTCACACCTTTCAAATTTCTCGTTACCAAAATCTCTTTTTAAGCTTCTTAAACAATCCATTCGAAATTTCTTAAAGAAACAATTTGAGTTAATAAAAATGTTCCTCTTGTAAAATAGTCTCACTTATACAAAGCCTCAGGTTATAGAGATTTTCTCCCAAAAATACATATATCATTTGAAACTTCGGGACGGTCGACTGTTAACCATGACCAGTCGGCTGTTCCGCGAGTTTCTAAAGCTCGAGAATAAAATAAACGGAGGAGTCGACTGTCTCATATGGCCAGTCGGCTGTTCCGCTATGATTTTGAATTCAAAATAAACGATTAGAACAGTCGACTGTTAATTGTGATCAGTCGGCTGTGCTGCGAGTTTCTCAAGTCTCAATCAAAATGGCCAGGACAGTCGACTGTTACATATAATCAGTCGGCTGTGCTGCGGGGTTTTTCAAGTCTCAAGTATATTTTCTTCTCTTTGAAATGTAACTTTCCAGCTTGCAATCTACTTAAAATTCACAGTAACCCATATTTCACAATGATCATTTGCTTTATAAAAACTTCTGTTTATTAATTTATTACACATGAAGCAATCAATCATTTGTTTACGAAAATGCATTCTTACGACTAGTATTTACCACACAACCCCGATTTCTAACAACATATTTTTCCCTTACTCATTGTTGTTCTACAGAGATAAATATCAACTCCGATTTAGCATGCTAGATTAAAATCAAAATAATAACACACATTAATCCTATCATTTCATGGAGTTTCGAACTGTATATGTATTTCATTTTCTTAGACCAGTCGACTGTTAGACGGATCGGTCGGCTGTACCGCTAATTTCCCTATTGCTCAAAGATGTCTTTAATTATTCCCATTCCTTCAAATTTTCACATGATATAAAGCATGGAGGATTGTCATTACATCTATTAACAGTCATTCAATCAATCTAACTTTATCACACATATAAAAACAATTCAATTTCAATCCTAGCATGATTTCTACTTTAGAAGTCATGAGAAACACCCACCTTTTTGAAGGAACAAAGAGAAATCCCTTAGAGCTTCCTAGTTTGCGATGCGCACGCCTCCTCCTCCTTGCTTTCTTGCCAAAACCCGAGAACTCCAAGATGTGGTGGCCGGCCTCCAAATGGGAACACTCACACAATTCACACACTAATATGTCTCTTATAAAATTTTCTCTTCTTTCAATAGATTACTAGTGTGAAATACAAATAGATGGAAGGGGTATTTATACTAACTTTGAAGTAGATTGGAAGGCTAGGATTCAATGAATGGTTATAGAATGGAGGGCTAGGATAAGAGAGGAAGTTGTAGTAACTACCCACACCCTCTCCACACTCCCATTCCTTCCAAGCATGACCGGCCCCAAAAATGGTGTGCATTGCACACTACGTGCTTAGCACGTGCCACCTAGTCCCCATATTAAAACTTGTACAATTTTAATTAATCAAATTGTTCACATTTTGTCTCTACATGACAAGTGTGGCTATTTAATTAATTAATTAAATTTGTAGGCTTCATAAATAGTGGGCTTTGGTTCGTGGGCCAAGACAACCAAATCTATTATTAGTTAAAGTGGGCTAAAATAAATAAATAGTGTTTTTAGGCTTTTGAAATAAGCTTTTAGAAAAATGAAAATAATTGTTCATACAAAAATGAGATTTCATATGAAAATAAATAAAATAAAATACACATGAAATTTGCATGTGCACAACACGTGAAAAAAATAATATTTTTATTAAAATGAAAGTTTGGGGGATTACAACACTCCCTCCTTAGAATAGTTCCATCCCCGGAACTACAATTAAAGAGTGAGAAAACCAAAACACAAATAAGAAAATACAATCAAGCAAAAAGCTCAGGATGATCCTTCATCATCCTCTCCTCAGATTCCTAAGTAGCCGCTTCAACCAACTGGTTTCTCCAGACTACCTTGACCATTGGTATCGTCTTATCCCTCAAGACTTTCTCCTGACGATCAACAATCTCAACTGGGAGCTCAATGTAACTCAGATCCAACTGCAAATCCTCTGGCACTTCGGGCAAATGATGACTTGAATCTGGAATGTAACCTCTCAGCATTGTTAGGGTTATATACTGAAAGCATCACTTTTGTATTAACTTTATTTCCTTATTCTTTTTGAGTGAGAATCATATAGGGCATATGTTTGCATATTGTATTTATTATAATATTAATGCAAGTATCTGATATTCTATAAGGTTGATAATATGGTGTGAGGTGACACACAGAAGATCATATTATCAGTTCCCTATGGAATATATAAATAGTTCACAACCTAGATGGACTTGGATAATCCATTGGAAAGGTTGTAGTGTAATCTGGTATTAGTCTATCTTGACTATAGGTTTACACTAGTACACTTTGTGTGTATTGAACAGGACCACTTGAGGTTGTTCTCTTGGTACTGACTATAAAAGAGAACAAACACCTCTATTATTATGGATGCTTATGCTCTTAATCCAGATATAATAACAGACATGTATATGCAGTGTGCATTACTTTGACTCATAAAAGAGTGAGATTCATTATGGATCAACAACCTCTATGAATTGGATAATAGCATTGTATGTATGATGGGCTGTTGATTGTAAAAGGAATCCATGTCCCGATACGTCGGGTTGATGATGTCCCCTTAAGGAGCTCATAAGGATTGTCATGTAAACCCTGCAGGTGGATTACATCCGACATGACAAATAAAGTTGAGTGGTACTACTTAAGGATAAAAGATGTTGATCAATATAGTTGTCAGTAACTTAATTTGATCGACGGACATTCGATATCTTAACATGGGGAGCTCAACGAGCATATAATAAAAGGAGCCCATAAATATAATTTGGGATTAGGAAGGTAGTGCAACAATAGCTCCTTAGTGGACCGAGCTATTGTTAATGGGCCTGGGTTGTGTGTTCGGGCTGAACACGGGATACCCAGATTCGTTAGGAGACCTAACCCTAATTTCTCCTCATGGTCCCTGCCGTAGCCTTATATATATCCTCTATTTCTCTGGCCGTCATTGATCATCTGAAATATAAGATTTTTTCTCTAAATTCGTGATTCACGTAAGGAGAGAAAGAGAGGTCAGCCAAGGAGAAGAAAGGTTGGGAGATCGTCGCCCACACGACGTCCAACCCGAGGAAGGAATACGTGCAGAAGATCTTGGGGTCGCTGTCGTCTTCTTCTCATCGCAGGTATAATTCGTGAACCCTAGATTCCGCTATATAGGGTTAGATCACATATTTAATCTGTTAATCTTTTATGAGCGATATGCACACCAATCCGTAGTCCTGAGAATCATCTCAGTCCCATCAATTGGTATCAGAGCCGGTATTGGATCTGCGTATTGATTGTTACATCCATGTTGTCCAATAAAACTTGTATTGTATGATAGTCGGTAGATGTAGATCTGTTCTAACTCGGTTTTGCAGGCATCTTAGATCCAACTATTATGGTCCTATGCATGTTTTGTTTGTGTTGTTGTTGTTCTGTGGATGTAATTATTGTGTTGTTGATGTTTTGTGGATGTAATTAATGCCACGAGGGTTGATCGTGCTTATAATTTTAATTTTTCAATCTAGATTATGTGTGAACTTCTTCGGGAGGCATAGGATTGATGTAATTTTAATTTTATTTTATTTTTATTTTTTTTTCGATCGATCGTGATGGCAGTGGTGGCTGTTTCTGACGCCGGAGGAGATGCTATTTTTAGGCAGTCCGGAGATGACAGATGGTTTTCGATGAAGAAATCGGGCAGCCAAACCTAAAAAAAAAAAAAAAAAACTAGGATCACATTATTGCTTCGTGCAGGGTCAGCTTTGGGATTCGCACAGTCGGGGAAGAATCAGGAAAGATGGCCATAATAGTTGGATATTTATTTTCAAATTTATTGCCATTATTACTTATTCTGATTATGCATGTTTATTATTTTGTGATTTTTTTTGAAAAAAACTTGGATCACATTAATAATGGACAACATGGACATAAATTAACTAGTAGAAAAACCCTCATTGTTAAATAACTAAGTGGGAGAGGGAATTCATTTAACATGAATCCCATGGTCTCCATTGGTGGTTTGTAGGTGATATAATTATACTTGCGTGTTGGCTTTAGTGCTTTCCTCCATATCGGATGAGTATAATTATGGATCACCAGTACAGACTTCCTTAGGGATAATTGTAGAAAGTTACCCAGTATGTGTTCACTTCTCCATCTGAAGGAACTCAATACAAGATAATGGACTTAGTATTAAGCAATGGTATACACTTAGATACAAATAATGGTATCCTCCCCATCGGAGTCACTGCTATTATTTGTAGGACCAGAGCAAGACCAACAGATTAATTTTATTTGTCAAAAAGTTGTGTTGACATGATAGTAAAATTAATAGGAAAAACCTACTTGAACAAATATTGAATTTGTATACGTCCACACTATCATGGCATGCTAAATTCATGGTGTTTAAGGTGTTGGTGAATTTTTTTTATTATTGTTTTGAGGGAATCAATATTTAATTAATTCAAAAAGTTTTGCCCTACATAATTTTTTTTATGTGATTCTCAGGATTTCAAAAATGGGTTCTTTCAATCCACTTATGGTGATTCTTAAAGAAAACAAACTTACTGGCCCTAATTATATTGACTGGAAACGTAACTTGGATATTGTCTTAACTGCTGAAGAGTACAAATTTGTACTCAATGAAGTATGCCCACCTAAGCCTGATGCTAACTCTGATGAAGAGGTCAAAGAGGCGTATAAGAAGTGGAATAAGGCAGATGAGATGGCGCGGTGTTACATTTTGGCATCTATGTCAAATGTACTACAGCATCAGCATCAGGCCATGCCCACAGCTTATGATATGATGTACAACCTTAAGGAACTCTTCGGACATCGGAGTAGAGCAGCTAGACAATTTGCTATGAAGAGTTTGATGAATGCATCTATGGCTGAGGGGACACCAGTATGGGATCATGTTCTCAAGATGATGGGTCATCTAAATGAGATGGAGATCCTTGGTGCTGAAATCGATGGGGAAACCCAGGTCGATATCATTCTCGGGACTCTGCCTAAAAGTTTTGACTCGTTTTGCCTTAATTACAACATGAACAAAAGGTTGTATACTTTGTCAGAACTTGCAAAAGAACTACAGGATGCTGAAGCTCTCTTCAAGCAGAATGCCCATGTTTATGTGACTGAAAAGGACTCTACTTCTAAGCCGAAAGGTGGTAAGAAGAAGAAAGTTCAGAAACAAGTAAACTCAGCAAAGAAGGGCATGGGACCTCAAGGCGCTGTGAAAAAGCCAAAAGGCAAGTGTTTCAAGTGCAAAGGGTCAGGACATTGGAAGACTGACTGTCCACTTCTCAAACAAAAGAACAAAGAAGGTATATCTCATTTACTAGTTGTTGAAACATGTTTAGCGGTGTTATCTACCGGCACCTGGTGTGTAGATACAGGAGCCACTAATCATGTCTGCAATACATTGCAGGGGTTCCAGGAAACCAGACGGCTCAGTGATGGAGATATATGCTTATTTATGGGTGACGCTACAAGAGTAGCAGCCATTGCAATAGGAGATGTTATTTTATCTTTTGGTAGAAATAAGTCTTTGACATTGAGAGATTGTCTTTATGCACCTTCACTTAGAAGGAATTTAATTTCTATTTCCATGCTAGTTAAGGATGGATATTCAGTTTATTTTAATGACAATATTGTTATTAGAAAAAATAAGCATTTTATCTGTTCTGGTGCATTGGTTGATAATCTATATGTCATTAATCCTATTTTGCCAACAATGCAACTTATGGAAATGAATAATATGTCTTCTAACATAAATAAGAGAAAAGAACCTTCTTGTATGAACCAAACATATCTTTGGCACTTGCGATTGGGGCATGTTAACCTAAGAAGGATTCAAAGACTGGTTAAAGATGGACCTTTGAGTTCATTGGAAGTGGAGGCACTACCAGTCTGTGAATCCTGCTTGGTAGGTAAAATGACCAAAAGGCCTTTCAAGGCAAAGGGGTATAGGGCCAAAGATGTGTTGGAATTGGTTCATTCTGATTTGTGTGGGCCCATGACTGTCCAGGCTAGAGGTGGCTTTGAATATTTTGTCACATTTACTGACGATTATTCAAGGTAAGGATATATTTATTTGATGCGCCGTAAGTCTGAGTGCTTTGAGAAATTCAAAGAGTACAAGGCAGAAACGGAGAAACGTCATGGAAAATATATCAAGTCATTACGTTCAGATCGTGGTGGCGAGTATCTCTTTGGGGAGTTTAGGGACTATTTGTCAGAGGCTGGGATTACATCCCAATTATCAGCACCTGGAACACCCCAACAGAATGGTTTAGCAGAAAGAAGGAATAGGACTCTTATGGAGATGGTTAGATCAATGATGAGTTATTCAGATTTACCAGATTCGTTTTGGGGATATGCCTTAGAAACTGCAGCTTATATTTTGAACTTGGTTCCTTCTAAGTCAGTACCAATCACTCCCACAGAACTGTGGACTGAGCGTAAGCCTAGTCTGAAACATGTTCGGATTTGGGGTAGTCCAGCACACGTGCTGAATGGGAAAGCCGATAAGTTGGAATCTCGTACAGAAGTACGCTTGTTTGTAGGCTATCCAAGAGGAACGAAAGGTGGTTTATTTTATAGTCCTAAGGATCAGAAGGTCATTGTTAGCACCAATGCTCGATTCTTAGAGGAAGACTATGTGATGAACCATAAACCCATAAGTAGAGCTGTTCTAGAAGAACTGAGAGGTGAGACGCCAAATACTTTAGTACCAACAGTACAACAGGATGTACCACCAGTAACTGCACAACGTGTCACAAATGTTGCACCACAACCGATAGTGCCTCGTCGTAGTGGGAGGGTTGTGATATAACCTGATAGATATATGTTCTTGGGAGAGTCGTCAGACTTTGTCCCTGAGGAACAAGATTATGATCCCTGTACCTACAGGGAAGCACTCCAAGATAAAGATGCAGAGTCTTGGCAAAAAGCAATGATATCTGAAATAGAATCTATGGATTCTAATCAAGTCTGGGAGCTTGTAGAACCACCTATTGGTGTAAAAGCCATTGGATGCAAGTGGGTCTATAAGAGAAAAAGAGAATCAGACGGTAAGGTTGAAACCTTTAAAGCTCGGCTTGTTGCAAAAGGTTTTACTCAAAGAGAGGGTATCGATTATGAGGAAACCTTTTCGCCAGTAGCCATGCTTAAGTCTATCCGGATTCTTTTATCTATTGCAGCTCATCTTGATTATGAGATTTGGCAAATGGATGTCAAGACAGCTTTCCTTAATGGAAGTCTTGAGGAAGACATCTATATGAAGCAACCAGACGGGTTCATTGAAAAGGGCCAAGAGCATCTTATTTGTAAGCTCAAGAAGTCCATTTATGGACTTAAGCAAGCTTCCAGATCTTGGAACATATGTTTTGATCAGGTGATAAAATCCTATAGATTTGATCAATGTCAAGATGAATCGTGTGTATACAAAAAGTGTGACGGAAACGTAGTGGTATTCCTAGTACTTTACGTGGATGACATCTTGCTCATTGAAAACAATGTGAAGGTATTATCTAACGTAAGGGTATGGTTATCCAAACAGTTTGATATGAAGGACTTGGGAGAAGTAGGTCAAATCCTTGGGATCAAAGTTCTACGAGATCGCAAGAAAAGGATGTTGGGCTTGTCTCAAGCTTCCTATATCGATACTATACTAACTCGTTTTAGCATGCAAAATTCTAAGAAAGGTTTCTTACCTTTTAGGCATGGAATTGCCCTATCAAAGGAGCAGTGTCCGAGGACACCTAAAGAGATAGAGAACATGAAAGCAGTTCCTTATGCTTCAGCAGTAGGAAGCTTAATGTATGCAATGCTATGTACGAGACCAGATATCTGCCTTGCCGTTGGCATGGTTAGCAGATATCAGTCTAACCCGGGACAAGAGCACTGGACTGCCGTAAAGCATATTTTGAAGTACCTGAAAAGGACTAAAGATTACATGCTAGTTTACCAGGCAGTTAGTTTAGTTGCCTTGGGGTATACAGACTCAGATTTTCAGTCAGATAGGGATTCCAGGAAATCAACCTCAGGTTATGTATTTACTTTGGGAGGTGGAGCCACTATATGGAGGAGTATCAAGCAAAAATGTATTGCTGATTCTACCATGGAAGCCGAGTATGTGGCAGCCTCTGAGGCAGCCAAAGAAGCGGTTTGGCTCAGAAACTTCCTATTGGACTTGGATGTGGTACCTAATTTGCCTAAGGCTATTACACTTTATTGTGATAATAGTGGTGCAGTTGCAAATTCGAAGGAACCACGAGCCCATAAGGCAAGTAAACACATTGAGCGTAAGTACCACCTGATACGAGATTTCGTAAAGAAAGAAAAGTTGCTGTGATCAAGATAGCTTCAGCAGACAACCTAGCTGATCCCTTCACTAAGAGCTTACCAGCTAAGGCTTTTGATAGTCATGTTGAGGGAATGAGATTCAGATGCGTAGCAGCATGGCTTTAAGTATAAGTGGGAGATTTGTAACAGTATACTAAAAAGCAATGCTTTGAGTATAAGTGGGAGATTGTTAGGGTTATATACTGAAAGCATCACTTTTGTATTAACTTTATTTCCTTATTTTTTTTGAGTGAGAATCATATGGGCATATGTTTGCATATTGTGTTTATTATAATATTAATGCAAGTATCTGATATTCTATAAGGTTGATAATATGGTGTGAGGTGACACACAGAAGATCATATTATCAGTTCCCTATGGAATATATAAATAGTTCACAACCTAGATGGACTTGGATAATCCATTGGAAAGGTTGTAGTGTAATCTGGTATTAGTCTATCTTGACTATAGGTTTACACTAGTACACTTTGTGTGTATTGAACAGGACCACTTGAGGTTGTTCTCTTGGTACTGACTATAAAAGAGAACAAACACCTCTGTTATTATGGATGCTTATGCTCTTAATCCAGATATAATAACAGACATGTATATGCAGTGTGCATTACTTTGACTCATAAAAGAGTGAGATTCATTATGGATCAACAACCTCTATGAATTGGGTAATAGCATTGTATGTATGATGAGCTGTTGATTGTAAAAGGAATCCATGTCCCGATACGTCGGGTTGATGATGTCCCCTTAAGGAGCTCATAAGGATTGTCATGTAAACCCTGCAGGTGGATTACATCCGACATGACAAATAAAGTTGAGTGGTACTACTTAAGGATAAAAGATGTTGATCAATATAGTTGTCAGTAACTTAATTTGATCGACGGACATTCGATATCTTAACATGGGGAGCTCAACGAGCATATAATAAAAGGAGCCCATAAATATAATTTGGGATTAGGAAGGTAGTGCAACAATAGCTCCTTAGTGGACCGAGCTATTGTTAATGGGCCTGGGTTGTGTGTTCGGGCTGAACACGGGATACCCAGATTCGTTAGGAGACCTAACCCTAATTTCTCCTCATGGTCCCTGCCGTAGCCTTATATATATCCTCTATTTCTCTGGCCGTCATTGATCATCTGAAATATAAGATTTTTTCTCTAAATTCGTGATTCACGTAAGGAGAGAAAGAGAGGTCAGCCAAGGAGAAGAAAGGTTGGGAGATCGTCGCCCACATGACGTCCAACCTGAGGAAGGAATATGTGCAGAAGATCTTGGGGTCGTTGTCGTCTTCTTCTCATCGCAGGTATAATTCGTGAACCCTAGATTCTGCTATATAGGGTTAGATCACGTATTTAATCTGTTAATCTTTTATGATCGATACGCACACCAATCCGTAGTCCTGGGAATCATCTCATTTCCATCAAGACACATGAAAGACATTGTGCACCTGAGACAACTCTTCCGGTAACTCAAGACGGTAAGTAGTTTTCCCGATCCTTTTCAATATCTTATACGGGCCTATGAACCTTGGGGCTAACTTCCCACTCTTGCCGAATCGGATCACACCTTTGCTAGGCGAAACCTTCAGAAAGACAAAGTCACCAACCTCAAACTCAAGGTCCCTTCTCCGGTTGTCTGCATATCTC
Organism: Hemerocallis citrina; assembly: GCA_017893485.1. NCBI lineage: Eukaryota > Viridiplantae > Streptophyta > Magnoliopsida > Asparagales > Asphodelaceae > Hemerocallis > Hemerocallis citrina. The sequence continues at coordinate 131,303,255 of CM030364.1, read as the reverse complement.
TTCTGCCTACTCTGAGCATCCACCAATTTCTTCTGATCAGATCAATCCTTTCAGAGGTCTGCTGCACAATCTCAGGCCCAAACATCTGACGCTCCCCAACTTCGGACCAACAAACAGGCATCCTGCACTTCCTTCACTGTAGTAGGCCTTGCCCAATCACTCACCACCTCTATCTTCTGAGGATCAGTTGCCACTCCCTCCTTAGAAAGGATGTGACCTAGGAATACCACTTCAGATTTCAGAATTCACACTTGGACAACTTGGCATACAACTCATGCTCCTGAAGCTTCCTCAAAACTACTGCCAGATGCTCAGTGTGCTCCTCCTCCAACTTGGAGTACACGAGAATATCGTCGATAAACACCACGATGAAAGAATCAATGAACGGCCTCAGAACTCTGTTCATCATGTCCATGAAGATTGCGGGCGCATTCGTTACTACAAACGGCATAACTAATAATTCGTAATGCCCGTATCGAGTTCTAAACGCAGTCTTGTGCACATCTTCAGCTTTCACTCGAATTTGATGATATTTCGATCGAAGATCTATTTTGGAGAAAACAGCAGCTCCTTGTAGACGATCGAACAAATTATCAATTCGGGGAATAGGATACTTATTCTGAACAGTGACCTTATTCAGCTCTCGGTAGTCGATACACATCCTCATCGAACCATCCTTCTTCTTTACCAAAAGCACTGGTGCTCCCCAAGGTGACGCACTAGGTTGAATAAAGCCTTTCTCCAACAGTTCCTCAATCTGCTGTTTGATCTCATCCTACTCCACTGGTGCCATCCTATACGGTGCCTTAGAAATGGGTGCACTCCCTGGTTGAATAGTGATGCTGAACTCTACATCACGATGCTGGGGTAACCCAGGAAAATCATCCAAGAACACAGTCGGATAGTCCCGAACCACAGGAATCAGCTGCACTTCTGCTGGAATCCCTTTCTTCTGACTGATAGCAGCAACCAACTCTGAACATCTTCTCTTCCCTTGGAAAGTGACTTCAGTTCCTCCTGGAGTCTTCATTGTTACCGTCTTGGTTTTGCACTCGATGCTTGCACTGTACACCGACATCCAATCAATGCTAATGATAACATCGATTCCGAAAACAATCAGCTCGATCAGATCGATCCCAAAGATTCGATCTCCAATCACGATCTTGCAGTTGGCATAATACCGATCAGTGGTTAGAGTCTCCCCTGATGGAGTAGCTACTGCTAAAATCTTTCCTGGAAAGATCTTCGGTTCAACTCCCAACACTTTAGCAAATTTAGGAGACACAAAAGTATGAGAGGATCCAGTATCGAACAGAACAACAGCTTTCATTCCATATTCTGATGCAAAAGATCCATTAAATTCGAAGTATGGAACATGAACTTTTAAGTCAATATTTCCATTCATTGAATTTCAAACTTTATACATTCGAATTAAAAACATTTCTTGACATCAGAATGAAAGCGTAGAAGCTACAACAGTCTAACTCCTACGGTTCCTCTTCGCTTCACGAAGTTCTCCCCGTAGTTCATCAACTTCTTCCTTCAACACATCGGTCATATTCTTCATCTTCTCGAGTTCCCATACACGATGACTGAGAACTGCAAAATCGTCCTTGCACTTGGCCAACTGAGCCTCCAATAATCCGACTCTCTCCCGCGTGTTTCTACCTGCCTCTGAAGAGATGCAACAAGACTATTCGAAACTGGTTCTTCTTCTTCATCAGAAGAAGAGTCATCAGACGAGTCTAGAGGTGGGGTAATCTCTCGGGACTCAGGCCATTCTTCTCCATCGAAGTCTGCTTGCCTTGGGTAGTACTCTTCCTCGGGATCTCCTTGTCCAGGATAGTAAATCTTCCTCGATGATATGCCAATTTTCGTCTCCAGCAGGGTCGAAGTGATCAGCCATCTTAGAAATAGGGAGGAAAAAGCATAAGTCATAGAGCAACACAAATGTAAGTAACTTACATTTAAATCTTTAGACTCAAACACACACTCTAATGTCCACTTCTAGGGTGTCGTTCCTTATAAATTTGTACTAGTGTGAAGCGTAGCTCTGATACCACTCTATAACGTCCCGTATTCCAAATACAACTGAATTCGAGATTCCACAGGATCTTTACACTTCTTTCGTACAATTTTATAAGGAATTTAAAACTTTTCACTTTACAACAGAGTTACATGAGATTTTTACATTTTACAACGGAAGCATATATCACAAATAATTTACATGTAATGACAGCGGAAGCAATTTACAACATTATACAAAGATACAACAACGAATTATCTATGAGCATCAGTTCTCCTTTAATCTTTATCGAGCCATTTATCCTGCATACAAAACTGTGGGTACGTCAGTTTATTCAACCGACGAAAATTATACACGGCCATCATCTCTATGCCGGAAACAGTATAACGATTCTTATTTCTTAACAAATCAAAAACAAAGCTAAAGGGACTATCCTGTTGATGTCGTGTTGTGATTGTGCACTTAGTCCTTAATGTAGTTATTATGTTGTATGACACTAATACGCACTTGTTCGGATTCTATGCATCCCATACTACATAGGTCCGAGGGCAAGCCCTTAATCCTACTTCATTTTATAGGGTTCGATTCTTCGCCATGGCTTAATCTACTACGGTAACTACGGTAAGTATCCTAGATGTTCTATGAGTTACGAGCTCATGTCCAGACAGCCTGGAAGGGAATCCCACGTCATGTCACGACGCATCGTGAAGACAGCCTGTGGTCAATTCAGCCTCCGTCATCGGACATGACACCATCCGCAGTCACCAAACATCCCACGAGCATCGCCACCGGGATGGTACTCTGGAGCAGTATACACGTCATGTCACGACGCATCGTGAAGACAGCTTGTGAATACTCTCGCGCCGCCAATCCAATGGCCCTCATAGTCAATGTTTTTCTCTTACTTTCATCACATCTTCACTATGTATCTAATCCTTAGTTTAATTGAATCATGAATAAAATCAATCTCTTAGAATGTAGCACTTCCACTATATCGGTCTGATTCATTCAATTTCACATGACCAACCTTGGTCTTTTTATTTCAAATTTCATTTCAATTCATTTCTCTGACGGTATAAGGCTTGGCTATACCCTAATTATCAATTTCAACTCATAATTACAATGTCATACTCATAAGACCTTTCCATGATTAATCACCATTCATGTTTCAAAAGCATAATATTCATGTATTCACATCTTTCATAACTCATCACATTCAATAATTCAATGCATAGATACTTGGGAAAAGAAGCATGTCACATTCATAAGCTCACATAATTCTATTTCAATCCATTCTAAACCCTCAGTTCATATTTTCAATTATTTCACAATTCACACCTTTCAAATTTCTCGTTACCAAAATCTCAATTTAAGCTTCTTAAACAATCCATTCGAAATTTCTTAAAGAAACAATTTGAGTTAATAAAAATGTTCCTCTTGTAAAATAGTCTCACTTATACAAAGCCTCATGTTATAGAGATTTTCTCCCAAAAATACATATATCATTTGAAACTTCGGGATGGTCGACTGTTAACCATGACCAGTCGGCTGTTCCGCGAGTTTCTAAAGCTCGAGAATAAAATAAACGGAGGAGTCGACTGTCTCATATGGCCAGTCGGCTGTTCCGCTATGATTTTGAATTCAAAATAAACGATTAGGACAGTCGACTGTTAATTGTGATCAGTCGGCTGTGCTGCGAGTTTCTTAAGTCTCAATCAAAATGGCCAGGACAGTCGACTGTTACATATAATCAGTCGGCTGTGCTGCGGGGTTTTTCAAGTCTCAAGTATATTTTCTTCTCTTTGAAATGTAACTTTCCAGTTTGCAATCTACTTAAAATTCACAGTAACCCATATTTCACAATGATCATTTGCTTTATAAAAACTTCTGTTTTATTAATTTATTACACATGAAGCAATCAATCATTTGTTTACGAAAATGCATTCTTACGACTAGTATTTACCACACAACCCCGATTTCTAACAACATATTTTTCCCTTACTCATTGTTGTTCTACAGAGATAAATATCAACTCCGATTTAGCATGCTAGATTAAAATCAAAATAATAACACACATTAATCCTATCATTTCATGGAGTTTCGAACTGTATATGTATTTCATTTTCTTAGACCAGTCGACTGTTAGACGGATCGGTCGGCTGTACCGCTAATTTCCCTATTGCTCAAAGATGTCTTTAATTATTCCCATTCATTCAAATTTTCACATGATATAAAGCATGGAGGATTGTCATTACATCTATTAACAGTCATTCAATCAATCTAACTTTATCACACATATAAAAACAATTCAATTTCAATCCTAGCATGATTTCTACTTTAGAAGTCATGAGAAACACCCACCTTTTTGAAGGAACAAAGAGAAATCCCTTAGAGCTTCCTAGTTTGCGATGCGCACGCCTCCTCCTCCTTGCTTTCTTGCCAAAACCCGAGAACTCCAAGATGTGGTGGCCGGCCTCCAAATGGGAACACTCACACAATTCACACACTAATATGTCTCTTATAAAATTTTCTCTTCTTTCAATAGATTACTAGTGTGAAATACAAATAGATGGAAGGGGTATTTATACTAACTTTGAAGTAGATTGGAAGGCTAGGATTCAATGAATGGTTATAGAATGGAGGGCTAGGATAAGAGAGGAAGTTGTAGTAACTACCCACACCCTCTCCACACTCCCATTCCTTCCAAGCATGACCGGCCCCAAAAATGGTGTGCATTGCACACTACGTGCTTAGCACGTGCCACCTAGTCCCCATATTAAAACTTGTACAATTTTAATTAATCAAATTGTTCACATTTTGTCTCTACATGACAAGTGTGGCCATTTAATTAATTAATTAAATTTGTAGGCTTCATAAATAGTGGGCTTAGGTTTGTGGGCCAAGACAACCAAATCTATAATTAGTTAAAGTGGGCTAAAATAAATAAATAGTGTTTTTAGGCTTTAGAGATAAGCTTTTAGAAAAATGAAAATAATTGTTCATACAAAAATGAGATTTCATATAAAAATAAATAAAATAAAATACACATGAAATTTGCACGTGCACAACACGTGAAAAAAATAATATTTTTATTAAAATGAAAGTTTGGGGTATTACAACAACACATAACAGGGTAAAACAACTAGTTTTCTAATCCAGGACAGCAAGACAGTGTTGTACTAAAACGGTGATTCCCGCTACTACAAACATCCAAATCTGGATCGTCAAAGGATCTGGAAAATAGACTTCCACACGAATTCAGCGAGTATAAATAAGTCATATAGTAATTCACAACATTATAACTCAAAATAGGTTTGAATCCAGAAAAATATGTTTAGACAGAAATTAGTAAAACGAATTCTCAGTCAGGAAAACCGCATCAAAACCTCTCAAATAAATTCAAGAAAAATCTGGGATATTACCCTATATGTCTATAATCAGAATATAAAGTTTCATAATATTCCAGTAAAATTAGTTTAGTCATCAAAAATAAGAAAATATCGAGAAACGATACTTTGGAAAATCTGGAATTCCCAACACTGCTGTACGAAAACTGAAATATCTCGCAAGCCGTGAAACGAAATCCAAATCCGCCAAAGGGAGATGGAAATAGATAAAATATATTAACTTTCATATTTCAGAAATATTTTTCATACAATAAAAGGAATCAGGGTGAAAATACATTTCATTACAGAACAGCGAGCAAAATACACCAAGTATAATTTTCATAAACACGCGTGAAACGGCATCTAAAACTCGTCAATAAAATCTACCAAAATTCTGGGTAATTCCTAGATAAGTATAGAAAAACTGACCAAATTCAGATCAAAATAATATGTGTAGCACAAGTATTAATTTAATTTAGTTATCAAAATCAACAAGAAACAAAATCTGGAATATATCTACACCTCTGCAGTAAAACAGTCATAAGTCACTCATACGAAAACGAAATCTAGCAAGGTCAGAGGTGTTGGAAAGCAGACGAAATTTTCTAAACTCATGTTTTATACCGAAATTAAGTTACTGACTTCAAGATAGTCCAAAACAGCAAACAAAACAGATCAGCGACAAAATATAAATTTTTTCCTTTAACAACAACTCAACATATATCATACAAAACTTGTTCAAAGCACAACCAAACTTGAAATCGAGTCTACCAAGTGTCCATACATCATGAATTAGGAATATTAACATATCTGAAACAAGTCTACCACATGGTTCTCAACAAATATCATACATGATCAAATCAAGAATGGGTAAAACCTAAGTTATTTCATGTTAAATTTTATGTCGTGAGTCAACTATGGTGAAGTTTTCACAATAGAGACAAAACTCATCGAAGATAACACACACACGAGTTGTCTCTAGAACCCAACTACACTATAGGTGGTATTTTTGACTTGTATCAAACAAAGGAATCGGAGTACAAGTTACTTGCCTTAACCGGAGTTGAAAACTAAGAACACCAAGAATGACGGGAGCGGATCCCGACAACGAACAAAACCCACGAACGAAAATCCACGAATCAACGAATCCAAGCAAACTCGTGCAAAAATCTCCACACGAACAATTCCACCAAAAGAGAGATGATCCAAGAGGGATGATGACAATAGTGGCTTGCGGCCACATGAGAACACCAAGAAAGAGAGACTAGGGATGAGATATATATATAAGGGGATTAGGGTTAATGGGTAATTGGGTTGTGGGTAATTAGGAGTAGTAGTAGGATTAGTTTAATGGGTATTGATAAGATATAGGTTTTAAAATAGGATTTAAAACAGGTCGTATATATTAAGCCTCCCCCTGTTTACTATTCTAAAAATTCTAATTTTGTTAGATTCTGATAATCGTAGCTAGTGTTATGAATTTTACAAGTTTCAGCAGTAGTTTTCTTTTTGGCTAGTTCACTATTTGAGAGTTAGGGATTTTTCTATCCCCTTGTTGGCTAAATTTGAGAAGGTTGTAAACTAGATAATTGTAGTAGAGTTTTCTACCTTTCTATAAAGTCTAATTTTGTTGGATTCCGGTAAGCGTAGAAATTGTTAGAAATTTATAAAGATTTCAGTAGTTGCTCGACTAATCGGGCTGATTCGCTGTTTGAGATGTTGGGTTTATTTTCCCTATTCGAGCACTCGTTTAGGTTCTACATGTATTCCTATG